>JAHREE010000344.1:485919-499046 GCA_033628505.1 Tringa tobata | reverse complement strand
GCGGGGCGCCCCGCCCCGCCGCTAAAATGGCGCCGCGGGCACGGAGACTGCTGGAAATCGAACGCCGACTCCTCGATGGGTTCGATGCTAACGCTGCAGCAGCGCTTCCAAGGCAAGCCAGGGCGCTGTGAGCGCCGAGTCATCGATCCCCGGGACTGCGGCGCCGGCGGCAGGCGGCCTGAGGCAGCAGTGGGATGGGACGGGACGAGGCCGCCTCTGACCCGCTGGCAGCCGGGACGGCACTGCGCTGTTCCTCAACTCCCGTCTGGCTTTGTGTCTGCGGGGCCCGGAGCCTAGTGTCACCTTAGGCGCGCCTAGCCCTCGGGCTGGGCTGCTCCACGTACCGGTGCTCTGCCCGCGGCCTGCTCTGCCCCCCGGCCTTCCTCAAGGAAGGAGCCGATGCAGTCTTGGGCTTGAGGGCCCGTCCAAGGGAGGTGTGGAACATGTGTGCATCTCCAGGCACACGGTGGGAGGGTCCTATAAAGGATTTAAGCCAAAACCCCGTGGGTTTGAGGGTTTTTTTCTTAATCAAAGACAAATATTTGTAGTATTTGAGGGATTATGAATAGATTAAATGGAATTTAGTTATCAGAAATAGGATTTGATACGGTTCTCGTAGCCAGGTTTTGACTTCTTGATGCCTGAAAAGCTCTTTGTTTAGGAAATAGCGCTGCGGAGAGTTGGGGCGAGCCAAAGGAGTGGGGCTGCCCGGGAGTTACAGCAGGTGTGTGCCGTAAGTCGTGTGAGAATCCATGGGTCATGGGTTGTCCCGCTGGCATGGTCGGGAGCAGGGCTATAAAAGAACCTTTGTGTTTCCATTAAGTAGTTCCTAGATGTTGAGCCAAATAGTAGATCTGGTTGGATTATTTTCCCTTCTTTCTAATCTTACAAAAAGACTAAATAATGTTATGGGCTGGAGTGTGATACTGCAAGCACAAACCATAGGAATGAAATACGGTTTTGTGTGGCATAGGCAAAAATCTTCCGTACATTAATTTGCTATTTGTTCTCCAGCTAGCTGCATTTAGTCTCATTAATATGGCACTTCCTCTCTTTAGCTTGCTTTGAAGTTATCTTTGGAACAGTTCATCCTGTTGCTAGTATTTATCGTATCAGAGTTAATGATAAAATGGGCTAGGTGCGTGTTTCTTCCTCATCCATCCTTGTTTGAGTGGCATGAAACTGCTCCTGAGGCAGGATAGCAGTGAAGAGCAGAGACCCAGGAAGCAAATCAAAGCCAGAGAACATGCTACTAATGTTACGGTTTTAGTTTAGACCAGAAACATGTTTTTTTGGAATGGAATCTCCTGATCTCACCTCCTTAAATGTTGTTTTGGCTCAGGTAGTTGAACAGAATATTTATTTTTGATTAAACTGAAAAGCGTAAGCTAGCAATGCGTTTTAGCTGTCTAAGGGCATTTGGGCTGTGGCAGCAAATTAAAGCTAGTATGAAATTAAACCCCCTGAATTGCCCATGGTGTGGGTGCTTGGTCCTCAGCACTGTTTCACGGGCCATCAATCCACTACATTACTTGTTAACATAACTATTCATGTGTCTTAACTTCCCTATTAGGGTAGAAAACTACCAGCAGAAGACGGGACTACAAAAAGCCATTTTCTGTTGCCCATATTAGATACAGCGTTGTTTGGCCTTGGCTAATTGGTGGTGTACTGCTTTATAGCCCAAGATTTAAGGAGTGTAAAATAACTTCTTGACTACAAAAAAGTGAAAACAGTGTAAACTTTGCCATATGTTCTTTTTTTTCTGGAAAAAACAACCCAGTCTTTGGTTGTTTTACTAGCTAAATTACAATGCAACAATTATTAGGAAACACTGTGTGGTTACTGTGATTTTACAGCGTGTTTTGTGATACATAGAAAACTTTTTTCAGCTTATAAGAACATGAATCCTTGAAAAAAAATTCTTTAATTTCGAAGAGGAATTTCTAGCCCATTGATAAAAATAAACTGCCTTGTATATTATAAGCAAAAGGATACAAATCTAGTTTAGTTCTGTCTTGTTAGAGATGGGTAGGTGGCTCTATCAAACATGTTTCTCATGCTAAGGTCTTCCTTAAACCCCTCTTTAGTCACTGAACACACCAAACAAAACTCTGGAACTCTATTGTTCACTGAAAATTGGACAATTTGCCTGACTAATGAGGAGTTAATACAGTGAATACCTGGCTAAATGTACATGCAATAGCTACAATTTGGAACAATCCTTAAACGATTTAAGCATTATTTTACCAGATGCTTGCTGGTAAGGAAACATTTAAGAGAATGTCTGATGGATAAGCTCTTCCAGGCAGGTTCCAGGCAGCAGTTCTGACTCTTAATGACCTCTATAATCTTCCCAGACAATCCACCTCAATGTTTCTTATTCTCAAACTTTATAAAAAAATATTTTTTCCTAAAGTTAAAACTGGAGGTGTGGGGGTGACGTGATGCAGTACAAATCTGTTCTTGTCTTATCCACTGAACCTAGAGGACAGATTATCCCCTTAGAAGTATTAGAAGTCTCTTACTGGATTAGACTGGCAGTAACTGGTACATACTCCTGGGTAATTTTTTTGTTTAATGTATAGCATCTGGGCCAATGGGGTCCACAGGCTAACTACCTGCTTTGGAAAATTTATCTCCTTGTTGGTGGACTCCTATCTCTTACATTATGAGAGAGAAGGGAGAATTGTTCTATTTATTCATGCAAATTTTTTTATGTTGTTTTTTTGGATGACCAAATAGCCCTTTTGCACCTGCATATTAAATTTTGCAGTGTCTGCAAAACACTTCTGCACAGGCGTGAGTCCCTTAATGGTCATTTGGGTAGGGATACTCTTCCTCACACTCTCCTTTTAAGGTATTGAGTCATCTCAGGACAGTAAAAGTGTACTGTAAGTTTGCCACTTCTTGAGGATGATAAGGATGTTCCTTGAAGCAGCCACAGCTGTGTCCTAATTGGTATAGGAGTGCATACTTTGACGTATGAGAGAACCTTGAGGTTATTAACTACTTCTAGTTATCCCATCCTTATCACTATCAGCTCGGTGTATGATTTTTTCACAGGGTAAGAAGGTTAGTGCGACGAGCGAGGGAAGCAAGCGGTCGACTCAATATGAGTGGTAAAGCAAGCTTCAACTTTATTACGGCGCAATCACACTTTTATACTGTTACAGCTAATTGTGTCTGCTAGTTACTTGTTTATTTGCTAAATTCTAAGGATTACATTATCATACTCCTCCTACTTGCAGTTTGAGGCACAGGGTTCCTCCTTGTTCTCAGACCAGGTGTTTTTCCCTCAAAGTCATTTATTTCTTATCTTCAAGGACAGGACGTCCTTGCCAGCCTTGCAGAACTTCTTTGTCAGGATGTTTTGCCATGTCTCTGAGGCCTACTCTGGCTAACTCATGACAACTGAGCCTCACATAAGTTTTCCAGTGAACTGTGCCCAGATCTTGCAAGCATTCCCCAACAGGTTAGTAGGAAGCAAACAACGTTTTAGTTAGCATATGGTTATAAGCAAAGCAGAGGCCTGTCTTTGGTAACAGCACTAAAATATATAAAATATTGAAGGTATCTAAAATAGCCTTAGGTTTCCCTCTGTTTTAGGCAAGTGATGTTCAATGTAATGGATATACATGAAACTAAAGCTATAGTATGTACTTTATCAGTAATATGCATGCCAGAAGTTCACAGAAAATATTGAGGTGTATTTTCATCATAAAGGAAAAAAAAAAGATGTGACATCTGACTTTGCAGTTCAGTATCCGCTTTGTTTCTTGGTCATTTTTTTCCCTTCTGCTTATAAGTGGTGTATTAGCAGGTCGTGACAATACAAGTCATGTTTCAGCAAGATAACAAGTATGATATGCTTAAAGAACAATGTTATCTTACTTGAGCAGGTATTGTCATGTATTAAATGGCATTGTAACCCAACTATACAATGCAAGAATATTGCTAATTACAATATTAAAGACATCATGTGTGGAACAATGGGTGTCATAAAAATAGGGCAATTTTGTGTGGAGAAGTTGGGAGGCTTGACCGTGTAAATGTAAAGATCCACGTATCCCTTCTTTTCCAATTGTAAGTATGATAAGATTTTTGTTTTGTGTTTTGTTTTCTGCCTGCTATCTCAGTGTATACTTGGATTTCCTACAAAGAGTTTTCCTTTGTGATAGATGTGCGTGTTAAACCTTTAGTTTAGAAACTGATACTACAAGGAAAAGGTTTCCCCATAACTTCAATCTGCTGACCCATCGCTTTAGGGTGGGTTTCAATTATATGACCTTAGTAGCCGCCTTCCAGACACAGATTGGAAGGTAGCGTCGAGGCTTTCCTTAGGACCCGAGATGATATGGGCTGTACCTTAACCATGGGGAAAAGTGCTTTTTGATTATATTGCATTGAGCCGAATTGAACAAAAATGAATGAAAAGGGGTTTTGGTTTTTTATTTTGTTGAAACCCACCAAAGAGATTTTATATGTGCTTTTGCCTGTTAGCATTCACAGGAGATACTGGCTCCATTTCTGCTCGTTACTGTGGTAAGTAGTCTTTGTAACGGGAGTCTTTGTCAACTGGTTTTAACAAAGAAAACTCTGCAGTGCAAGGTTTTGGCTTCTGGAAAAATCCTAGTATTTCTTTGTAAAACTGCACGATTTCAAAGCAATCTGGCCAAAATCTACAGGACACTAACCTCAAAATATTTTTAATAATGTTCAGAGGGGTCCTGTATCCAGAGTGAGGTAGATATATGTGTATCTATGTCCTCAAGTAAGGGACTCCTGCATCCCAGAAAAAACAAGCCAACTTGCTTCTGCTGTGACTATGTGTGCTATGCTGCGCCTGCTACAAGGATTTAGACAGGGGCAAAAACCTGATCACTACTATTTATTGTTGCCTGTATGTATTTGATGTGCCGTTGCAACCCCTATTATCTCTGATTAGATTAAAAGATATGGGGTGAAATCCTGTCTCGATAAAATCAGTCGGGTGAAACTCTCTCACTGAAATGAAGAGATGGGTTTTATTATGAACTCCTGGGGGGAACAAGGCTTCATTACTGAGGTTTCCCATTTACACTGGAGGAGCTCAATGGTAGTTAGCCTGTGCAAACTGAAGATGAAGAGTAGTATTAATGTCTATTACTGTTTACATGAAGAAATTCCTGCTACCATAAGCGTCTCTAATATAGCAGGCATGATAAGGGAAGGATGGAAGTCCGAGCAGGACAAATTAAAACTCAAAATACATAGATACAACTAAAGGAAATGTGAGTTAGCGTTAAGTTATCAAAGACAGGCATTTTTTAGCTGCCTGTAATCTTACATCATTGGGAGCACTTAGAACCTGTACTTCCATCCGTGAGACTGCACTTTTTGCTGGCCTGTGATTGAGAACAAGAAAAGAAGAGGCCCGTGGCCTCGCACAGGTGTGCACTGCGTGGGGCAGGAAGGTGACTGTGGGTAGGATGGAGTCCTCCGTAATTGTCACCTTGCTGCTAGGGCAGCTCCCGGCCTCCCGAGAGTGAGCCTGGAGACAGCCACAGAAAGAGGCTGTGAAGGCAGTCCATAAATGGTTTGTTTTCACTCTTGGGTACGTGTTGGGGGGTGGAACTTAGGGGCTCAGTTTTAATGACTTTTTCCTGCTTTGCCTGAAGCTGCATCTCTCAATAATGCATTTTAATCTCGATGCTGTAACTGTTAAGCGGTTTCCCTGGTGGAATTAAAATATGCGATATGAGTAATGGTATACACAGGTTGTTTGCTTTTCTCCTGGATCTCTTCAAAGTTGTTCCCAGGCTAACACAACTAAGTTGAGCTGACATTGGTGATAGATGATAACATAGTCTATTCTTTTATAATATATAGGAACTGAGTACAGAACTTATTTGGAGACAGCATCTTGGAATTAATTTTTGGAGTTAAACATTGTCAAGAAATTTAAATACTGTACTGGTGATACAGCATTTAGTCAGACACAGATAAGTGTGCTAATATCCTAAAGTATGCATGAAAAAAAAAAAAAAACGTATCCAATGAAAAGTCTTTAATTCCAATGATATCCTAAAATATTCTTGCCATGCAGATCTAGTAAGTGGCTGGAGCTGCCTGGCAGAAAAGGACCTGGGGGTGCTGGTCGCCTGTCAGCTGAACATGAGCCAGCAGTGTGCCCAGGTGGCCAAGAAGGCCAACAGCATCCTGGCCTGTGTCAGGAACAGCATGGTGAGTAGGACCCAAGAGGTGATTGTCCCCCTGTACTCGGCACTGGTGAGGCCCCACCTCCAGTACTGTGTCCAGTTTTGGGCTCCCTACCATAAAAAAGACATTGAGGTGCTGGAGTGGGTCCAGAGAAGAGCAACAAAGATGGTGATGGGTCTGGAGCACAAGTCTTATGAGGAGAGACTGAGGGAGCTGGGGTTATTCAGCCTGTAGAAGAGGAGGCTGAGGGGAGACCTTCTCGCGCTCTATAACTACCTGAAGTGGGGGTGTAAAGAGGTGGGGGTCAGTCTCATCTCCCAGGTCACAGGAGATAGGACAAGGGGAAATGGCCTCAAGTTGCGCCAGGGGAGGTTTAGATTGGATATTAGGAAACATTTCTTCACCGAAAGGGTTATCGGGCATTGGAATGGGCTGCCCAGGGAGGTGGTTGAGGCACCATCCCTGGAGGTGTTCAAAAGACGGGTTGACATGGTTCTTAGGAATATGGTTTAGTGATTTTTAGGCGTTTTTTGTTTTTTTGTCAGAGCGAGGTTGATGGTTGGACTAGATGGTCTTTAAGGTCCCTTCCAACCTAGACGATTCTATGACTCCGTGATTCTAAGTTGAATGAAACCTGGTTGTCCTTTGAGGAAAAAGAGAAGCCAAGAATTATTCTTAAGGCTTACATTAAGAGGGTAAAAATAAAGCCCAATATGTCTTAGTCCTAGAATTATATTTCTGAATTGTTTATGTATACTTGTTTCCTGGATATCAAATGAAAGTATTTCCTTTGGAAATGAGATCTCAACACTTACTCTTTTGGATGTGACATCTTTCCAGTGGTATACTCAAGTCAATCTTCTGTTGACTTCAGCAGTTTGGGATTTGTAAGCAGCTCCTAAGAACAGAGAGCCATCAAATATTCCATTTCATGCTGTTACTGCTGTATGAAGTTCTCAATTTCCTTATAGACTTAAAAGAAATTGGAGAAAATAAATGTTCGCTAACAGGGGAATGTACGCAGTTACCTACTGGGGGAATCAGACCACTGATCTGATGTCATGTTCTCAGCTAATAATTGGATATCATTTATCTTTCTTACAGTTCTGTGAGGGAAATAACATTGCAATGGCATAATTGGGGTATCAGTTCACAGAGATTGCAGCAGGATGCTGCGTACACATGCTCTAGCAAAGATATTTAGTTACAAGCAGTACAATAATAGTAGCTGTTCAGAGTGCTTCATGCTTACAAAGCCCTAGTTAGTCAACACCTAGTTAATAATTTAATTAAATGCAATTGTCAGCAGAAGTGTATATATCATTAGCAGATAATTAGTCCTTCAGTGACACTTTCAACATTTTTGCCCTTCCTCCTTTTAAGGGTTGAGACACAGAAAGGAAATATTTAGCTGTGATTGTAATATGTATTAGACTTACACAGTTATTAAAACATTTATATCTGCTGGGTGTTTTTAATTCTGCTTAACAGTGTTAATATTTTCTTTTCCTTTTCCTTGTATAAATGTAATAAATAAATCATTTATTCAGCTCCCATCCCCAAACATGGAAATATTAATGAATGGGTGTATTTATATATTGCTGTCAGGATCAAAGATAATGATCCTGAAATCTGGAAGTAGATTAATGCTTATTAAAGCTATGGCCCTTGCAGTTTGTCTCATCAACAGCTGTGGCACAGGCAGTACATATGTGTCTCAAAGGCGACTACGAGACACAGTGTAGTAGCTGTGTAAACTATCTATGGAGTAGTCTTCAAGATCCTTCACCAGATATGCAAGTTATTTCCTGGTGCATTAAAGAAATTAAATTGGATTACAATCAAAACAATAAATCTTTGTATTCTGAAACATGGAGTGACTACAGTTCTTAATAACCATGTGATGCTTTTGCTTCTTGTGTTCCGTTTGGAATAGACATGACGATGTGAGTTGTTAAAGCTTTTAATGTACAGGCAAGAAAAACACGTTAACAAAGCAAACTGCTGAGTTTTGCTTTTCATCAGCATGTAATGCCTTACGTTCAGCTTCTTTCAAAAGTGGGATGCAGGCTTGTGTCTCCAGTGATACTCGGTCACTGTCAAAACATCTGATGCAGAGGGGTTCATATTGTTTATTTTAAGAGTTTCTCGTGCCAAGCCAGAGGAGACAGAAGAGGCTCAGGGTCTGAGTTCTTTCTCCTCCCTGAATATATGGGAACCAGAAAAACTAGAATCCTAACTCAGGCTGTTAAAAGTTAGAAGCTTAAACTATAAGGCAAAAGTAATATAACTCGCTTTCCATTGCCATTCAATTTTTCATGAAAAGTATGTGCTGCTGCTGCAGAAAACATCAGTCAAGCTCAGCGTAGCAAAGTGGCCATGGCACGTCATGTGAATGAAGTAGGGGGAACCTGTGATTGCCACGAGATGAAGCACTTCACGAGCTGGATTAGAAAAACTCTCCCTCCAGGCGCACAGGGATGGGGAAAAAGGTGAACAAATAGAAGAAACCGTGCTCTTCTTACCCAGGGAAAGGGGGTGGGCAGGGAGCCCAAGTTCATTTTGTGTTTTCTACTGAGAATGTGCATTGCATTGTGTGATGTGAGAGAACGGTGCTGCTGCTGCTGCTACAGGATTTGAGGCTCTGCACCAGGGAGTTTTAGTGATAAAATCTCATGCTGTATAAGAAGCTACGCAGACATCTAAAATTGAAAAGAGCCTTCTTATCCATGGCTGATTGGAGCGATCAAGATCACTATTTCTAACAAAGCAAATCTGTTTTTAGTCCTATCATGATTCCTGGACACATTCCTGTGTCCCACCTGAGGTCAGAAGGAAGTATCCATTCACAGAGAAAGCGTAGAAGTTCAAGACCTGCAGGGTAACTGAAGTCCTACAAAGCATGCTTTGAAAAAAAAAAAATAAAAAAATCCTCATTTATATATAGCCATAGTTTCATAAGCTTCATATAACTGAATTATGTACGGAAAGAAGATGGATGTTCTCGGTATTGATCCATTCTTTGTTATCTGACTGAAATTAATCCAGTTCACTCTCTTGATTACTAACCATTGTAACAAACTTTTTATATTCATTACTTACCACCTTACTTCTTAACTAAAAACTCCTGTAGAGTAAAACCTGGCTAACTAAAGTAGAATCCTGTCATCTCTCCTTGTTCTTTTGAGTACTATCTTAATTCATTCCTGACAGCGTTGTGTTCAATGCTGCATTTGACCCTGTTATCAGCAATTTATAGGGCTTTTGAAATCTGAGGACAGTGTCTTCAAACTGCCTTCAAAGTACAAAAATTCTCATCCATCAAGCTTGTTCTGCCTTTCTCTGCTTTTATGTGCAGGAGAATTACGATCATCACCTTGGACTGTCTTGATAGCAGCTGAGGGTGGTACTGCTTTGATTTTATTAGCAAAGATGATTATGAACGGCACAACTTGAGGAATATATGCTAAATACATTACTTAATTACACATAATAATTCTGTAAAGCATCTTTCTTTGCATGAAAGTTAAATACAGACCTTAATTAGGCAAGATAAAGGTGACATCAGGCATGGGCAGTGACATCACCTACCAGCGTCCCACAGCACCCAGACAAGAAGAGCTGAGTGGGTCCAGAGTTCAGCTGATGGCCTAGTAATTAGCAATTAGGTAACAAGGCTGGTTGAAAGTCAAGACAAGGCAGGAGGACCATGACCTGTGAGGCTGGATGCAGCTAACCCCTCCAGGGCTCTTGGGCAAGGACTAAGGAAGGAGCAAAGCCAGGGACCCGAGCTCCTTGCTGGGGGGGACACAGAAGCTGCAGAGGCCACGGGTGAGAATTTTCTCACCGCTTAGGTGTTTTCACTAAAGCTCTATGGCTGTGGCATATTAGTGCTCATCTGGGATCCTGGCAGCTAAAGACTGAGGAGAGGTGGAAGGGAGAATTATGGAAGAAGGTGGGTATGGGCTGGTGGGAACAATGAGAGCCAGTCTAATTGCCACTTTGCTCTGGTGAGACCTCATCTGGAGTGCTGTGTGTAGGGCTGGAGCTCTCAATATAGGAAGGACATGGACCTGATGGAGCGGGTCCAGAGGAGGGCCAACGAAAATGCTCAGGGGGTTGGAGCACCTCTGCTACGAGGACAGACTGAGGGAGCTGGGGTTGTTCAGCCTGGAGAAGAGGAGGCTCCAGGGAGACATAATAGTGGCCTTCCAGTACCTGAGGGGCCTCCAGGAAGGCTGAGGAGAGTCTGTTTACAAAGGCCTGCAGTGACAGGATGAGGGGCAATGGCTTTAAGCTGGAGAAGAGCAGATTTAGGTTGGAGATTAGGAACAAGTTCTTTACTATGAGGGTGGTGGAACACTGGAATGGGTTGCCCAGGGAGGTGGTTGAGGCCCCTTCCCTGGAGATATTCAAGGTGAGGCTCAACGGGGTCCTGGGCAACCTGGTCTAGTTGGGGGTGTCTCTGCTGACTGCGGGGAGGTCGGACCAGATGACCTTTGGAGATCCCTTCCGGCCCGTAGCATTCTGTGATTAATTAATTGTGTTGATGTGGTCGGTGCCCTGAGGAAGGGACGCTGTCAAAGTTGGAAGTTAAGGTAAGTAGGCTAGTAGCTACTGCCAAAACATCTAGCAGCTGGGAAAATTCTGCTAAAATGAAAAATAAATTCATGTTTAATACAGATAAGGAGATACATCACTGTATTTTTAAGGTGTAACAAAAAATTTCTCTCTACAGTAGCTGAGAAGAGTTTTCACATACACAAGTATGTGATTGCCATCCCATAAGAGCTGTATCCTACAGTTTAGCCTCTTGGAGTAAGAAAGATCATGGCTGGCTTCCCATTGCTGCATAAAAGGACAAAGATCAGACCTGCCTTGGCTAATTTTAACGGTCCGCAAGAGGCAAGGAAAAATAAGAATATTCCAGTACCTCCCTCCTTGTTTTCAGATATATTCACTAATTTTGTTTCTTAATTTCATACTACTAGTCTTGCAATGTCTCACAAACAATTTTACTGTGTGACTCCTGAACCCTCCAGCGAAGGCAGGAAGGCAAGCGAGATTGAGAAAGTCAGTTTGCAAAGACAAGCCTCCCTGTCATTTCTGTAAAGGTTGACCGGTTCAAGACCTGGTTGCAGAGCGTGGCTGTCATCTGTGGGAAGGCAGGGGCTTGAATTTTTGAAGGCCTGATTCTCACACAACTTCTGAACCCAAGGAGTTAAGCGCTATCACCTGTAGTATCATATTTTATCTGTAGCCTTCCTTTCCAGTGATTTTCCATTCATGCTGGAGATTATCTTGATCTCCACTGAGCACTGTGTAAGTTTCGGTGCTTTAAATCAACAGATTAATCACTTCATCAGCCTTCGCTTCGTTTTGGAGGATTGTTTTGAAATTAAGACAGATGTCGTATTATTTTAACCTTGTTATTGTTTGCGTGTGTGCAGAAACAGCTTGATAGCATCGATCGTCGTCAAGTTTATAAAAACACAAACTGTCCCAGGTAACATTTGAAACATTTTTCTAGTGGTGTCTGCTGTGGGAGATCTTGCGTTATAAAAACACGCACGTAGCGCTTGGTTTTGGTTTTTTGGTGTCACTGAGATAAGACAAGGTGTGAACTGTCGCAATAGATGAGCTCTGCTGCAAATCACTTATTGGAACTAACCTGTGGCCACCGATACGGGGTTGGGAGCTGGTGTGCTCGTACCACTCCTTGTCTCAATGGCAAGTTGGTGACCCAGGGGGAAGCCCTGCTGGAAGTGTACTGCTTGTTCTCCACGGGCAGCAATTCTAATGCATGTGTTAGTAACTGTTTGAGATCATAGAACCATAGAATGGTTTGGGTTGGAAGGGACCTTAAAGATCATCCAGTTCCAACGCCTCTGCCCTGGGCAGGGACACCTCCCACCAGACCAGGTTGCTCCAAGCCCCATCCAGCCTGGCCTTGAACCCCTCCAGGGATGGGGCAGCCACAGCTTCTCTGGACAACCTGGGCCAGGCTCTCACCACCCTCACAGCAAAGAATTTCTTCCTGGTATCTAATCTAAATCTCCCCTCTTCCAATTTAAAACCGTTACCCCTCATCTTGTCACTGCACTCCCTGACAAAGAGTGTGCACGTGTTATCTGTGTGATCCTCACATACTCTGATATGCTTCTGAGCCAGGAATTCTCAGCTTGGTGCCTCAGACAGACCAGAGCATGGGTGAGAACTAAAAGGCTGAGGCAAAATCTCTTTGGGAGTGATGCTACCAAAGCTAGGGGAACTATTAGAAAAGTGAGGAAAGGATGATAACTGCCCCTATAATTTTATTGGCCTGTCCTTTGTAATTCACATGCTGCAAGTTTTTTTGCTCATTGGTGATTGTTAGACAAGCATACAAAATTGTGTCCATAGACACTTTTTGTTACCTGCGTGGAGAAAAGAAATAGCAGCTCTGTCTTTCATAGAATCATAGGATTGTCTGGGTTGGAAGGGACCTTTGAGATCATCTAGTCCAACCATCAACCTAACTCTGGGAAAAATACATCACTAAACCATGTCTCTAAGCACTATTTCAACCCAGATTTTAAATCCCTCCAGGGATGGGGCCTCAACCACTGCCCTGGGCAGCCCATTCCAATGTGCAATAACCCTGTCAGTGGAAAAAATTTTCCTGATGTCCAACCTGAACCTCCCCTGGCACGACTTGAGGCATTTCCTCTTGTCCCATCGCCTGTGACTTGGGAGAAGAGACTCTCCTTTCAGGGAGTTGGAGAGAGTGAGAAGGTCTCCTCTTCTCCAGGCTGAACACCCCCAGCTCCCTCAGCAGCTCCTCATAAGACTTGTGCTCCAGACCCCTCACCAGCTCCGTTGCCCTTCTCCGAACCTGCTCCAGCCCCTCAATATCTTTTTTGTGGTGAGGGGCCCAAAACTGGACA
>JAHREE010000344.1:388609-470989 GCA_033628505.1 Tringa tobata | reverse complement strand
AACAAATACATAAATAAATAAAAATATAAATCGATGGGTTGGGTTCGTCACGGGGTTTGGATTTTTAGGCTATCGGCGTCGTGGTGAGTACTAGCCCCGTTAACGTCCTTGGTCTCGCCTGGGTTGGCCGTGTCTGGGTGGCTGGTATCCTCTAGGTGAGCACTGGATCCTGTTTGTGACGAGTCATCTGCTCCAGGATTGGCTGCTCCTCCGCTTCTAGAACATGCTTCACCTGGGCCACTACGAGTCTTTCCTCAATTTACCTGCCGAAAACTAACCGTTTGGTTGTGGCCGACGCATAGTGTAGCGTTTTGTTACTGGGCTCTTAAACTGTGTTATTCAGCAGTTATTAAGATGTGGAAGTATCTGATTTTAGGGAAATTCCTCTGAAGAGAGCTGGCGGAACTAATTTGTGTAGGAAAACCGAGCACATTGAGGTAATAGCACGTAAATCGGCTGATATTTTCTGAACTTTCCTTATAGCAAAAACAGCTTGACGTATGCTGGTCCAGTTAGTATGAAAATAAAGCTAATAAGGTTTTCCTGAGTCATTCGTTTGAGGGCTGTAGCCATAAGTTAAGCACAGTCCCGGCATCTTAAAGTGTCATGAAGATAGCTTTATAATATGTAGTACTAACCAAGGTTGTTAGAGTTCATAGAATATCTTGAGTTGGGAGGGACCTATAAGGATCAAGTCCAACTCCTTGCAGACTCCCTTGCAGGACTACCTAAAATTAAATGTCGTTTTGTTCTTCTTCCATGAGGGTGTTTCTCAACAGAATATTTTTTTTTTCTTTCATACAGGAATGCTAGTAAATGAAACCAAAACATTTCCTTATTAAAGAGGGATGACTCTAACCATTTGGTAAAGTTCTAGTAGGTTTAAGGAAAAAAAAAAAAGCTGCTTCCTTCCTCTTTGACTCTTTGGAAGATGCAATTAACAGAATAAAAACCACCCATACCATTGGTGTGGAACAGGGACTGATTTGACTGGTCACACAGTAGTAAAGTAATAGACTACTGTCTGCGGTTAGAGGTTTCTGTGTAAAAATTGCCTGTTTTTTTTTTTCAACGGAGTTACTGTAAGATCAAAACTTCTCAATTCACTTCTTTCCTTTTCCTCCTTTGGAACAGCAGCAGAACATCCTATTCATGAAGCTCTTCAATGGCCTTTTGTTTTTAATGCTTTAGTCTGTGTTTGAACTGCCGTGTGTACATAACAAGCAAGAATGCATGTGGTTTGAAACTAGCTGTATTGCTACCATTGCTGCTGCAGTCTATTACACATGCAAGTTGCATGTGCATCACATACAGTAAGATGCTGAAGTGAAAGATGACTTTGTGAAGAGGATGGGGTGAACAGAAAGTCTGCATTGGACTCCTCTCATTAGAGGGGCATCTATGTAGGAGGGAGATGAAAATGAGAATCATGTATTGCATGGAAAATGTGCTTGACTAATCTGAAGCAGCAACATCATAGCCAAGTAGACAAAGAACATTGATGGGTGGAACGAGCTGCTACTTCCTCTGTTGAACTCTGCTTTTAGCTACCTTTGCTCTTAGTACTTCTTGAGTCAGAACAATTAGTAAGAAGTTGGAAGAGTCCAGAGTTTTACTTTAAAAATTAATTAACCTCTCTTGTAAAAATTTACTGTTGTGTGTCAAATTTAGTCAGCTAAATAATTTTGAAATGGTGGTTTAAAAATGTCAATGCTTAATCCTCACTTTCTGAAGATTTGCAAGTATCTAAAATCATGAATATATTTTAGCATTTTTAATTTTTTTGCCTCATAGCATAAAGCGTAATTGTAGGACAGAGAATGAAAATAGTTTAAATCTTCAGCACAAATTATTTTATTGCGTTACTTATCAGAACTTTATAGAATGCATAAGCATTGCCAATTATCTGCTGAATCACAAGCAATTCTACTGTAACATATACTCTATCTCAAGTTATATGTGAATATTACCACTACAGACCAGTACGGATACTCTAGTTCTTTTGCATTGGTAAGGAGAAAGAAAAGTTTTCTCTCTAAACACTGATCTTCATGTAGATACTTTGTGCAGTTGTCATCTGAGGATGTACTAGGAGCTGTGTAGAACTGGGTGTTTTCTCTTAAATTCTTGTGGCTTGCTGTCTCTGGTTTACAGTAATATAAAGCAAACTCATTAAAACAAAGCTGTGCTTTTTGCAGTAGTCGCTTTTGATTCTGTAACAGCTGATCTTAGTAATAAAATTATAGAGTGGTTCAGGTTGGAAGGGATCTCTGGAGGCCTCTCCCAGCCTCCTGCTGTAAAGCTCACTGCTTGCTAAATTCAGAAATTGATTGCAGTGGACATGATAAAATTTTTTTACTTCATAAATAGGAGTCCTCTTCAAAACTCAACCCTTCTTTGAATTAGTGAACAGCTTAAATCGTGACAGTGGACGTTCCGTTTTCTTTTTTTAAGCAGTACTTCACACATGAAAGATAAGAACGTCATTGTTTTAACTATTTACCTTCTTAAAGAAGTTGTGTCACACTAATGTAAAAATACAATCACAGTTTGGAATCTGTTGCCCATATTAAGAATTTTTTAAGAATTTGGTTACAGTATGGGAAGGTCAGTTACCACTTCAGTAAGTGCAGATTCAGGATTCCTTTATCCCATAACCTACATCTTGTAGGTCTAGTGATAAAGATTCAGTAGATTAATGTAATGAAGTGTAAAGTTATGGTACAGGAAAAACGATTCTGTTTCTTTACTTTCTAAAGTAATCTTTAACATTGAGAATAAAAACTTGTTTTTACTGGTGGAGAGACTCATTGGTGATAGTGCTAATTTACACCTTCATTATTTGGATAGACCAGCACAATATCTTGTGTGCAAAAAAAAAAAAAAAAAAGCTGCTACAAAGTAATTCAGGGATCTAGAATTACAAAAATGATGTGCTAGCAAACAGAGCTCTTGTCCCAGCTAAAACCTGGGGGTGGCGTGGGAAGAGATAAATTTTGCAAAGGGGATCTGATTCGTCAATAAGACTTCCGCCACCTCATCCCCAGAATCCTGCAAGCTTCTATCTGCGTCTTAGTACCAAATCATCTCTGAATAAGTAGGTTTTTTGTTTTATTCTCTGCAACAATTAGACCTTGCTTGTTTTCTGGTACTGTGTCTTTGTTACCAACGTGTAGGTGTTTTTTGCATTTAACAACACTTTGCATGACTTTACTACTGTAGCTTTTTATAATTCTTTGCAAGAATTTGCTTGTGTAGCTAAGGAATGAACAGACGATACAGCCATGCTTATGAAGACTTGTACTTTCACGATTCAAATATATCCTCCCCGCCCTTATTTTTTTTTTTTTTTTTGTTATATAGGAGGTTAGCTTTTCTCTGTGTCTGCTTTTTCTTCCTGACTTGCGCTCAATAGCTTTTCTCCAGGCGGTATTTTCTGGCTGCTACTCTTAATTTCTTTGCTTGTGTCGATCTTGGTTTTTTCTTTATAACAAACCATGATTAGATTCAGATTTCTGAACTACTTAAAATATTTCACAATTTATTTAAACAGACTGAATGTGGGTTTTAAAGCAGTGAAATAATTGAGTGGAAACAGAAAACATTAGTCTGTGGGAAGCAAAGCAAACTAATTTTGTATCATTACATTTTTTTCAAGAGTATTTTTATTGCTTAGCTGTTTTTAGGACATTGTGCTCTTCAGCAGTTGTGACAGTAGTTACCACTTAAAGAGGAAGGGCTGAGTTCACAGATTAACGTCCTGAAGTGCTAATATCTCTAAATAGAAAAGGGATGAGTGAGGGAAACAATAAGAAAAGTTAGAGTTGCAGAACAGGCTGCATTGCTGATGTGTTGTGGAAAAAGTGTCTTGAACACAGTGTCACAGTTAAGTGGGAAAAGTAGGCAGTATAAGATGCCACTTGATGCTAGGTTGTTTCTCCATTCTTACTGAGATTCTGATAAGGTGACAAGGCGTGATAATCCCTTGTTGTAAAGGATTTTTTTGTGGTATCAGTGGGTGGGGCAGCAATTGTCCATGTGGTGATGTTTTATGTCATTGATGTGCCACATCATAGTGAGTGATGTAATCCAGTTGTGCATGCTATAGGGGTGTTTGTATTGATGACTGGCTCTAGTTACAGAGAATGGATATTTGCTTAGACACAGCTTGGATCTGGCTCTGTAATGCCATATAACTTACACTACACACTCATAACATCGGAAAGGAAGGCAGCTATCTAAGATGTTTTGGTTCTTCCTTCCCTCCCCCCCCCATTACATGGCCATTTGATGTCAAGATCTTCCAGCGGGAGGAGCAGAAAATTAATTCTTTGAATTAGAATAAAATCTTATACTCCTTTTCTATGAGCATACTTTTTTTGGATTTATCTGTGACTGTTTTTGTCAGTATCACAAAACCTGTAGAAAGATCTAAAATAACTCACCACTTTAGAAGGCTTAACTAGTTACCTGATGCTGTTTCCAGGGAGGAGAATATTCTTCAGAAACACGGTAAAAAATATGTAACTTCTCTTTGGGGTTTCCTTATGACATAAATTTTGTGACACAAAGAGTTTCCTCATCTTGTCACACGTTTAGATTGGAACAAGTTGTTGCAATGGGTGACTTATCTGTAGCATTTTATAATAGACTACTGAATGTAATTTTAAATTATCTTTAGACTGAGAATTTGGAAGATGTGGAACTTCAGTTAAAAAATAAAAAAAAAACCTCACTCCAAAACAACAAAACCAACAACCACCAGAACCACCACACCACCAATGTCTCTTCCCCCGAACCTCCTGGGTTCTTTGTTGAAGCTGCTGCATTGATAGTTTGGTAGCAAACAACAAAAAAAGTGATACTATATAGTATAGGAAGTGGTGGTGTTTGCTTTCTCCATGTTGCTGTCGTGGATGAGCACCCCAAAAGTTTGGTGGAAAACTGCTAGTTCAGTGTGTGACCAAACTCACCATAGAATGGTGCCATTAATTTAGTGGCTCCCTGTTAGCTTTGGTACTTTTAACACCAAATGGCCACCAAAGTAGTATAGACAATGATTTTCACCTGCTAAGTGTAATGAACTAGAGGATGCGTCTTCAGAGCCTGGAGACCTTTGAATTATGTTTCTTGTAAGGCCTGTTGAATATATTAAATAAAATATGCTCACCTAAGGCTTGCATTTTCCATTAGTTGTACTTTTTCCTTCTTTGAGGAACAGTTACAGAAAGAGATGGAGAAATAACTAGCCTTGTTTCAAGAAATGAAATCCTTGAGAAATGTATACTTGTGGATGTGCCTGTATATACTTTTCCAGAAGAAACGAAGTTACATTTTACAATACAAGCTTGGATGTTTTGTGACTGTTCAAGAAGCATGTATGGAAAGGCTGTTCCTTTCTGGATCTCTTAATGTGCAATATGGGGTTCAGCACCAGAATTGGGGGAATCCTTACTTGTTTATGCTGAAATTTTTCATCACTGTTCTGTTTCTACAGCAATATAATATTGTTTTCTGTATTTCTCCTCCAATGGCTGTAACAACAGTCTAGAAGTAAAAAATCTGCTTGGTTTTGCATCTCTTCTGTGCACGATAAGTGCTTTCCGCTTTCCCCCTGCAACACTTTATTTCTCCTTGTTATATTATGTGTGACTGTAATTTTATTCTCATTCTTTTGAACAACTGGAACAATAGGATCAGATATAAGCTTTTCTTGAACTGCGGCCTTATGAGATGGGAACATATCCATCATGTGGCCTTTTCGGGAATCTAAGAACCTGATCGTTGCTGATAAGAGTGCTTTGAGGGTAAACTCTGTCTCAAAGATACTTCATGTCTTGGTTGAGTTTTCTCCACTCTTCCTGGACTTGCTTGATCTGTCTTGTTTCTACCGTGTGCTGTTTTACATTTGGGTAACTCAAGCTTATTTGTAGCTTTCTCACCTTTACTCTGTGTTTGAATCAGTAAGCAGTTTCTCTTTGTTCCCAAGAGCTACAAAGACCTGACTTGAAGGTAGATCGCTGACTGGACTGTGCTCCGGTATAACAACCGGTTCCAGAAGTGTTTTCAAAATTTAGTTTTAGCTTTGTGTCACCTCACCTGAAAGTATTTACTGGGGTGTGTTAAGTAAGTCACAATAATTCTAATTTAATTATAACATTTAAATTAATTAAATTGCAAGAGTAACAGAATCTTGCTGTTGATCCTGCTGATTTTTTTGTTTTGCATCGTGCTCTTGACTTCTGTTGGCTCTCTGTATGTCTTGATTTATTTCCAGAATTTTCTACCTGCTATTCTTAAAGTTGTGTAGATTCCTTCCATCATCTTCCATGTGGCCTTGAGAGTTTACTGATTATTTTATCCATGTCATCACTGTCCACTCTCTGTTTACGCTGCTCAGCTGATCCTTTTGTTATAGAATTCCTGTTTTCTGGTGCGTCTCAGGTTATGTTTCAGGCAAGGCATTCTAAGCTGATTCCTTAAATGCTACAGTAAAGGCATTCTGAATAAAAGAATAAAGTGAGTATTGTGTTCTTTTACTGGTAGAAAACATTAGATGTTGTCTTATGATGGAATATGGAAATTTTCTAGTCTGGATAATGTTATTTAGAAAGTAAGCAAACTCTTCTACCTTTTTAAGAAGCAATAACTAAAATGCTCCTGGGTGTAAATAATTACTTAGAGCAGCATGTTACAAATAGATGCTAATAAGAAATAGAGTTCCTAAATTATCAGTTGAAGGAGTTCAATTTCCTTGTTGTAGATTTCTTATTAACACTAATGAAACTTGTTTTAAGGGGATAGTAGATCTGTGCAGTATGACAAAAGCTCTACAGTGGCCAGAAGTTTCTGTTTAACAGCATAAGCAAATAAAATTCTTACTGTTTCTTTGCATCAGTACTACTTAACGTCTGCTTTTTTGGTAGTATCACTTGCTTCTGAAGATCTTAGAGCCTTGTCTTTTACGTTACAATTGTGTATAGAAAAACAAGCTTCATTAGAGGGTTGTTTTCTAAGAAGTAGAAAACAGTAGCACAAGTTCCAGTGATTTGAAGTAGTGCCACTGTATGTTGGGAATTATTGCCTATTTTGTTTGCCACCTTTGCCATTTGATAAAGACAACAGAATTTCTTCAGAGGGCATAGTGAATTGTATACTTCCTGGTTTTGATCCTCCTTAGTTCAACATAACTTTCACTTTTCTTTTGGACCTGCAGTGACAGGCTAAGAGCTTTTTCTAATGTTACATTTTCTAATGTACATTTCATTTAAAAATGGCAGGCAACTTGATCAACAGCTCAACACAAATCATTTCTGCAAAGTGCTCTTTAAACTTTTTAATGAGTTAATTCTGGTATTTTACTAAAATTTATGAGAATCAGTACTTCTACTTTGATTTGCCAAATTAGTGCTGTGTCCCATTCTTAGCTCCCCAATAGGAGAAGACACAGGCTTACTGGAGGCTACGAAAGGTAAGAGGAGAGGCTGAGGGAGGATCTGATCAATGTTTATAAATACTTAAAGGGAGGATGTCAAGAGGATGGAGTGGTGCCCAGGGATAGGACAAGAGGAAATGGGCACAAATTGAATTTAAGAAGTTCCACCTAAATATGAGGAGAAACTTCTTTACTTCGAGGGTGGCAGAGCCCTGGAAGAGGCTGCCCAGGGAGGTGGTGGAGTCTCCTTCTCTGGAGACATTCCAAACCCGCCTGGACATGTTCCTGCGCAGCCAGCTCTGGGTGGACCTACTCTGGCAGGGGGTTGGACTAGATGATCTCCAGAGGTCCCTTCCAACCCCATGTGATTCTGTGTGGAGCAAGCCCAATAAAGGGCCATGAAGATGTCTGAGGAACTGGAGCATCTTTTGTATGAGGTGAGGCTGAGAGGGTTGGGACTCTTGGCTGTGGAAAAAAGATTGCTTACAGGGGTTTTGTGAATAAGTAAAATACCTGATGGAGGGAATGAAGAAGAGGGAGCCAGACTCTTCTCAGTACCCAGTGACAGGTGAGGCAATAGGCGCAAAATAAAACACATGTGAAATTCCATCTGAGCAAAAGAATGTGGTTTTTTTTCTGTAGTGAGTGTACACAGAGGAAAACTTAAAACGTCTTCATAAGTGTTACGCAAAATAACAGGGTAGTGTTAGAGTACAGTTGTATTCATTTCGGTGTGAAAACCAGTATCTGTAGTGCTAAATGGTATAATTTTCTTAGTTGCACTGATTAACGTTGTAATGTTTAATTGCTGTTGAAGACTGTTTAAGAGAAGATTCTTCATTTATCTCCTATTCTGGGTTATTAAACTAATAGCTAGTAATGAAATGTGTCCATAAATTGTAAGGTCTTAATTTTGAGTCAGTCAAAGGAGGCTTTGCAAGCAGGTTTATTTGAATTTATGGTTGCCCTCTGTAGACAAAAGGTATATGGTTTGCTGAACCTGCTTCTGCAAGATGAAGCGCTCATAACTGGTTAAGAAAACTGAGTACCTTCACATCCTCTGCTATTCTGCATCTCTCCTCAGGAACCTTGAGCTATTTCTTGTTGAGTTTGTGCACCTCCTAGCATAGGAGTGCTGAGGAAGGCAAGGCATGATAGCAGCATCTTCCACTGTGAAAGTCTTGTCTTTTCTAAATGGAAAGACTTGAGCCAACTTCAGGTTTATTTTTTCATTTAGGAATTAAAAAAAAATAAAATGCTCCTGATGCTTGATTTCTCCAAATCCCTGAGATTTGGAAATAAGCTGTTGCTTGTGTTTGAAGGATACTACTTTACTTTTCAAAATAAAGGTTACCTCTTAGGGGGGCATGGGGGAAGTCAAAGTTTCTGAATTGTTTGGCTTTCAGGAAAAACAAACAAACAAAAAGCCCAAACCCAAACAAACCAAAACTGTCCAAGGTTCTAAGGAATGATAAAGCCTGTAGAGAATTTGCCTGTAGTTGATATGTATTTTAATAAAAGGAAAAAACATCTCTTTAAACATTAGTGTTTAATATAAGGTCTGAAATGCAACAGACCCTCTCCATTTGTCAGTATTTTTGTTTTGGGCTTGACTTCACGTTTGAGGGAGAGGAAATGTGGGTTGATGTGTGCATAAGGAATTCAAACTCTTGTTATTGAACATTTAGTATTCTAAGTCTGATAACTAGGTTTCAATTTTCAGCTGATTTTCTGACTTCTATTACAATTATGAATAAAAAAAAAAATTCTATCCAGAGTCTTCAGGGTTGTCTTTAAAGAAAGCTGCTTGCAGATTCAAGGACCTCCATAGCTTGAAAAAGTTCTGATAAAAGTGATCAGACCACATCTCTACTTAATTCTTGTGGCATGTGCCAGATAATTAATGGTAAAGCAATTCAATGGTGTCAAACTAAACTTGCAAGATGTCCACCCAAGGGAAAATTGTGTATGTTAACCAATTTGAAGTTACTTCCTGCTGCTCATCCTGAAAGAGGTTTTGTGCTTTGTGTGCGAGTTTATTTTTCAGTTGAGTTTTAATTAGGATTTTGGGGGCAACAGAGTGACAGAAGAGGTATGAAGAGGCATGACTGTAACCACTAAAAAAATAATATACTTAAGTATAAATTGTAGTTGCTGTGAGAACCTTGACTTTAAATTGTTGACTGTTTTATGCTTAATACTGCAGTAGGCTGTTCAGTGGTTACGTAAACGTCAGCATTCTTGTTTGTGATGCTGCTTGTCACCTGAGAATGTTAATGTCTTGCCCTTCGGTCACCTAACAGCCAGAATTAATACGGGCAGTACTCATCTAGCAATTCCTTAAACATTCAGTCTCAGTTGACAGTGCATAGAGTTTGAAAGAACCAAACATCTGTTTTCTGAGCTGTAAAACTGTCCCAGATTATAGGAGGAGATCAAGAGCTGTTGTGTTGCTCTTGCAGGTGTTGGGTGGGATTTCAAATGCTTGACTGCATGCAACTGGGTAGATGCAGCCCAGTAACTCAGGGTATAGTCTGCTTGTCCGGTAGCCTCTGCAAGATTTCAGCATGTATAATGACTATTTTAGGCCTCATCAAATGTGAAAGGAGAAGCATCAGTTAAGGAGTGGGAGTTTGTTGGTCTATCTGCCCTTCTCCCCTGCCCCGGCCTTTCCATAGCTACGAACTTGTAGTTTCCATACCTCCATCTTAACTTGAAAGGCAGTGGGTAGGTTGTCATTAGGTGTGAACATAATGTTCTTATTTTTGTAGAAAGTTACTTTCTTCATTTTCAGTATGATCAGGCATTGGTGAGTTAATATGGGTAGTACTCATCTAGCAACTACAGTGACCACCAGAGGGTCCTAGAAGACCACCATGACCACTGAGATGATAAACCAAATTTGTGCAAAGGGGGAGGACCTTAGGATAATGAGTTCTGAGGAAAAAAAACATGAATATGCATACTCGTTCCTGGAAAAGTGATGAGTATGTATAGATTGTACTAATCCAAACAAAGTATTGAGCATCTTTGGGTATGCACGCTAGGTGGAAAGATCCCCCATGCTCTTGGCACTGAATAAAAGAATGCCTGCTTCTTAAAACTACACTGGTGTTAAGGAGTTTATTCCTGATTTGTGGGAAGAAGATAACCACTGAACTTGAACTGCTTCTGACCTGAATTTTTTTTTTTAAAAGGAGTAGTTTAGAACTCAAGGAGTATCTTTTACCAGTTGTGCACTAATTAGCAAATACTGAAATTCTGAAGTGCTGCAGAGTTGTTTTTGTTTTCGTGCTGCCTGTATTCATAACAGTTTTCTTACTGGTTTAGGATTGCTGCCTTGTTGGGGCTGTTATTTCAGCCATTTTAATCCATCGGTTTCAGAGTGTTTATGTGGTTATTTTGCAATATTGAGCTTCCAGCTATTGCATTTTAGATGTAGTGTTTCTGTAGTTCACTGCAGCGTGTTTTCACGTTTTCCTCTTTTGTTACATTACAGGGAAAAACGTTCACTGTAGTAAAAATTTGTGTTTTGTGAACTAAAGAATAACCCTGCATTCTTTTTACTTTTCAGCTGTTCACCGATGGAATCACCAATAAACTAATTGGCTGCTATGTGGGTGACATAACAGACGATGTGGTTCTAGTTAGGATCTATGGAAATAAGACCGAGCTCTTAGTAGATCGAGATGAGGAAGTGAAGAGTTTCCGTGTGTTGCAGGCTCATGGCTGTGCGCCTCAACTATACTGTACTTTCAATAATGGCCTGTGCTACGAGTTCATGCAGGGAGAAGCACTGGATCCAGAGCATGTATGCAATCCAGATATTTTCAGGTAAGTTTTTTACTTTATTATCTCATTATTCAAGTACCATGATGCATTTATGCTGTTCTTTCAGGCCCAAAGGATCTCAAGCTTAGTTTATGGGCAGGCAGAAAAGAAATACTTCTGTAAGCTTTTACTAAGTTGATGTTCACACTCTTGACAGCTCACTGTCCTGTGTCTTAGTTATCGTTGTTATTTCAGTGCTGAATACGTGATCCTTGCTGCCTCATCCGAAGACTATCTACTCATTATAAGTCTGCTTATTGTGAGCATTTAACATGTGTATTACCATTAGGGATCAAATATAGCATGGTGGAGTTGTAGGGCGCTGGACTTAATTAAAGCAAGTACTCCTACCTCTGTTTCTAATACGTTCCTTTTGTGAATAGGTTCAAGATAGTCTTCCTTCCATTGAGACATACTTTTTTTAAACTGAGCAGTGAACAGAAAGTGCTGACAGCTTAAGATCTTAGTTTTTCATGTATGCACTGCCATGTATTTGCCTAACAATGGCAGCTAATTTGAGTCAATTCTCCTAAGGATAAGCAAGCTGAAGTGTGGACTGTAAATACAGGTGAAGTATGTGTGCTGTAACTGAACTCCAGTCTCTCCTGCCTCCCCTCACTTAAGTAGTGCTGCCAATGTCCTTTTGAGATGAGTCTTTAAAGATGCTACGCTATAGCTGTGCTGTTCCTGTTTAAACTCTTTGGATTCCCTTGCTGCATTTTTTAACAGTTTTTCTGTTCAGCATGTTGTAGCTGTCCTCTCTTGTTATGAGGAAAAATATGATAAAGACCGTCAGATGTTTTGCAAATATAACATTAACTTAAACTTTTTTTTTTCAGACTCATTGCCAGACAGCTTGCTAAAATCCATACTATTCATGCGCACAATGGATGGATCCCTAAATCTAATCTGTGGCTGAAGATGGGGAGATACTTCTCTCTCATACCCACAGAATTTACAGATGATGAAGTAAATAAAAGGTAGGTATTTCATTATGTGCTTTCCAGATTGCCCATTCTTTCTGGCTGAGGGGCAGAAGAATGTTTAAAGAAAAGAAAAAAAGTTTAGGTACCATGTAAGTTGAAGTTCATAAAATTTTGATTTTTGTCATATTCTTGGATACTGAAGTAGCTATATAAATATCAAATATGATGAGGAGATACTTTAATTCATTTGGTATATGTACAGTTCTTGCTTGATTTGGTCACTTAATAAATGGTGGTAGTTTCCTTTACTCTTTTTAAAGAACCAAAGCCAAATGAAGTATTTCTCCAGGCAGTTGTGTCTAAATAGCTTTTAAGAGATCTATCACTCTCCCAGACCGAGACCCGTGTTCTGGGGTGAATACTGGAAGCATATTTCCTGGGGTTGCAGGAGTACTGCTTGTTGTTTGTTCTAACCTGCACCTCTTAGCTGACCTGTATTTGTTCAGTTTATAAATTTGTCTAAAATTGAGTGGTGTAGAAGTGAAGTTAATCAAAGACTGTTTTGGGCAATGGGATGAGCTCCCAAGGTGTTTTCCATTCTGGGGTTGTTCAGTCTAGAGAAGAGGAGGCTGAGGGGACACCTTGTTGCGCTCTATAACTACCTGAAGGGGGGGTGTAGAGAGGCGGGGGTCGGTCTCCTCTCCCAAGTCACAGGAGATAGGACAAGGGGAAATGGCCTCAAGTTGCGCCAGGGGAGGTTTAGATTGGATATTAGGAAACAGTTCTTCACCAAAAGGGTTATCAAGCATTGGAATAGGCTGCCCAGGGAAGTGGTTGAGGTACCATCCCTCGAGGTGTTCAAAAGATGGGTTGACATGGTCCGCAGGAATATGGTTTAGTAATTATTATTCCTATTTCTTATTTATTTTTTGTCAGGTTGATGGTTGGACTAGATGGTCTTTAAGGTCCCTTCCAACCTAGACGATTCTATGATTCCAGAGGAGGAAAAGGTGTCCACACAGTCATTCTAGACTTGTGCTATTATGGAGCTTCACCTGAGTTCAAGGGTTTAATTATGATTTGTTTTTAGCATCCTAGTATAGCTCTGGATTTGTGAATCAAACTGTCTTTCCTTAGGAGCTTAACAAATTAAGAAGATATTTCTGAAGGGTTCTAGCATCAGGCACTCTAAGATTAGGATGAAAGGAAGGCAAAACTAGGAACAATGTTTTACATTTATGTTAACCTAAATAAAATTTCTGCGATGTAATCTAAAGCTTGAGCCGAAGACAATGCTTCTTGGGGATTCTGTGATAGGACATAAAGCTTTTAAGCTAAAACTGTAATTTGGAAGTGTTTGTACAGTATCATCAAACTTCATATCGCTCATAAAGCAAATTCCAGCTTAAAAACATTCTTCATAGAGCTGCTTTGAAATGACTGATGGCAACTACATTTCTTACTGCAATGTAATTAAAGAATGACCTAGCAAAGTTGTTTAAATTGTTGCTACAACATAATATTAAGAAAATTGAGAAAATTTGAGTAATACATTGAAAGTTTAAAAGAAAATGCCTACTCAAGCATATTTGTGACTAGAACTAAAAATGAATCCTAATTTCCTCCCGATAGTAGTACTTTGTATTCTACCTGAAGGAAGTAACATAATGTGAGCAAAAGTGGAATTAAATACATGCTATCACACTTTTAATCTTTACTCCTTTAAAATATGTGCAGGATTGTGTTCCTGATTTTTGGACTACTGTCATTTTTATAGCACAGACAATCATTAGGTAATTGGTTTTGGGGAGGGTGGGGGAAATAATTGCCATATTTTGACTGCTGTAGTGGTGCCAGAGGAAATAGTGCTGGAGTTTGGGAGAAGGTGTATTGAATTATTTGAAATAGGAATAACTTATTTCATCACAAATGCTTGGTATGGAACATACAGTACTGAATATTAACACTCACTTCTTACACGTGACAAGGTTTTTAAGTGACATTCCAAGTCCTCAAGTTCTTCAAGAAGAGATGGCCTGGATGAAGGAAAGACTGTCAAATTTAGGATCACCAGTGGTACTCTGTCACAATGACCTGTTGTGTAAGAATATTATTTACAACAAGAAACGAGGTAGGTATTGAACTAAACAGTAAGTAGTGGCTTTGTTTATCCTGTGATTGCATTTGCTACACTACTAGTGTCATTTTACTGACTTTAATGAGCGCACTCAATTTGAGCTTTTAAGACTCAATGTAGTGATTATAATATCTCTGCAAAAATGAAGTTGATTAATTAGCTAATTCTCATCTATATGTTACTGTACAGAGGAAGAATGTTGGTGTTCCTTGCTTTACTTTAATGGATTTGTTGATAACTAGGCTTCAAAGTGTGTAATTGTTTCGTTAATTCTATTCTAGTCATATAAAGCTTTTTTTGGAGGGAAAAAAAATTGTATAAGCATAGAAAATAACCCAAAGACATTATCTCCTGTAACGTGTATTGTTCTGGTTTGTGTTTGTGGGAAGACACCATCATAACAAAGTATCTTAGTGATAGTTTATGCTGCGTTCTGTGACTCAATTTATTTCCTGCATGAGGTACATATGCGTCTTAAAGATTTTGTTTATAAATACATATTTTATTTAAATGGTTGTAGGCAGTACACGTCTTAGCAAAGGTGAATTACATTTTTGGTTTTATTATAATAAAGTTAACTCATAATTCGTGTTATGAAAGAATGCCTTAACTAAAATCGATAAAACTTCAGTGTAAACCCACTGTTTCTTTTATTTCTGGATTTTAGTGGTTTGAGGTTCGGTTACTAAATCAATCAATTAAGCAGGATATTAAACAAAAAAGCCAGACTTGCAGCACTACCATGGTGCAGTAGAAATGCACAACTTTCCTCCCATTTCAAATATCTGAGCTCAGCTGAGTGCAACAAATCCATCAGATCAAGATTTTATTTTGAAGTGATGATGACGTGTTCCTTCTAGTAGCTTCATATTTGTGACAATTTGATTATAAGACTTTTGGCATCTAAGCCAGAAATTTGTGAAGTAAATGACTGAATGAAACAGAAGTATTATCAGTTGTCATTGGTCTTTGACCATATAACACAAATGTCATTGTGTCATTTAGGCACAATATTTATGTGCCTAAATTTCTAAATAAAAACTAACAAAAGCATGTTGGGACTTGGTTCTAGTATGAAAATCAGCTGTGTATGCCTAACCAATTTCTGCATCAAATATGCACTGAATGTGTGTGCATTGAGAAAATAAAGTCTTTTGGTGCCTTGTATACAAGTTTCCCTCTGAGTAATACTATTTTGAAGGGAATTGATAGTACTTCTAGTTCTATAGGTACCAGCATGTATATATACAATGCTATTAACAGCAGTTTTATATTCTAAGAATTCAGTTTGAAACTTCAGTGGTTTTATTTAATTTCAGTGGTAGGTTATATAGCTCTGCTTAAAAAAAAAAAAGGGGGGGGGGGGAGAGCATGGAAGGTATGCAAAAAAAATCAACTTGTGATTTTGCACACATTGGAGTTGTGATGCTGTAATGCCAAAGGTAAATGTATTCTTATTGTGTGGGTTTTATCAGTGTTGAAACTACCTTGAGTTTCAGCATTCCCTGATGGATCCATTGAAGTAAAAGTAATTCTTATAGTCACTTTTCATAGTAGAACCATGCTGCAAAAAAAAAAAAAAGAGGAATTCCTTTAAAAGGCTCACTATCACAATCAATAGGCTTGAAGTTGTTACTTTTAAAACAAATACTATATGCTTTTCTTTTTGTAAACAGAATGGAGGAAAAAAACAATGCCAGCAGTGCATCACTTATGAGCAATCCTACAGTAACGAGTGTGTGAGTGCTTAGTGTTTGGGGACAGGGTGGGGAGGAGGGAGGCATGTAAAGCATTTTGGTTTCAAGCTAGCTGTAAATATCTTGGGGGGGGGAAAGACTTGGAAATATTAAATATTTTTATTAAACTTCTTTTTGAATGCTGCACGTGTACTGTGCTGTAAAACTTCTGCAGTCTGGGTACAACGGGTACCACTTTCATAGTAACCAAACCTCAATGCCATCTGTAGAATACTTGTCTGTTTGAAAGCTGTTTCTTACTGTGTACTTCTTACAGAGCAAAACATATCAATCTGTCTGTTAGTACAGCCTTAAGGTGAGGAACATGATTTTAGAAGTGGAAGCTCAACTTTTAACTGTAAATAAATATGTATTGCTGGAATTCTGTTTAGCAGAGCAAAAGCTTTTATTTGTATACAAATAATTTTGCAAGAGCACAAAACAGAATCCTTAAAGATGCACTTCATTAGGAATGACATCAAACTGTATGAAGGTAGTTAACAACAGCTTTTACACTGTAATCTTACCCTTTCATATAGAAAGGATCCTGTGTATCAAAAAGACCTTGGTCACCCTAAGCTGGAACTAAAGAGAGAGAACCGGTCTTCTCGATTAACCACTTTTTTTTTTTCCTCTCCAGTAAAGTTTGAGCAAAGCTGGTAGTGTTTATCTGGCTTTTCAGAAGCTGATGCAAACAAAACAACTCATTTATTGGTTTGAGTGACACTGTATTTATTTTGTTGGTAAATTCTTAATTTGCAGATTTACTAGGCATGGGGTGGGTGCATCTATGTGGTTTTTAACCTACAGACTATCAACAGGTACTAGGACTCCTGTCCAGTGCAGTTAGAATGACTGTAGTTTGTCCCAGTGCTTTGCTCTCTGCATTGAATCCATGTTAAATTTTCAGACTTTAAAGAAAATTCATAGCTCGTGCCACATACTGCTTTTAACAAAAAATCAGTCTCATGTCCTTAAATTTTATTTGCGAGACTGGAATAGCATGTTGAGTGTTAGCTTCATTTAATGGAGTGTCACTCATCTAATTTGAATTTGTTCATGCTGCGGCTGAGAGAACTCTGTCTCTTGCTGTGTTGTTAATGTCCGCTTGTAGTCACTCAGGATGTGAAAATTTGCAAGTGTTACTTTACATAACTTACAATTATCAGTGTGAACTACTCTTTAAAGGATATAACTCAAAGCTTCACGTTGCTCTTAATTACAATTTGGGCATCAAGACAGTCAAAATATGCTTGATGCTTGGTACTGCTTATTTATAGACTCTGTTCTGATGCTCTTAAGGTTTGGTGTTTGGGTGGTTTTTGTTTTTTTTAACATGACCTGGGAGTTTCTAAAAATACCTTAAGTTTTAAGAGTATTCAAATACATGCTATTCAGTAAGACCAAGTACCAGTATTCTTTTGTCTGTATTTGTATGTGCTCTTTTTGAATGTATTAAAATCACTTGCCCAGAAGTTATCTGTGTAGGTAGATGGCTAGTTTTGTTCTGTTTATTCCCTCTGCCTACCCAATGTTTTCTATGATCTTTGGTAGGAGTCTGTGGGTGCTCAGTGCTTCTGAAGACTGAGGTATGTTTAAGGCTTCTGGTTTTGAACTAAAAACTTTTTTTTTCCCCAAAGATATATTGGGTATTTATAGCTAAAATTATTCTTGGGGCATATGACCCATTTGTGAATTTTCAAGTACGTTCATAGCATAGATCATTGTCCTTACTGAAGCTGTCTTCTAGGGCTTGAGTGGCTCACCTGATGAGCAGGATGGGACGGAACTCAGGATACACCATTCTGCTGTGGTAACTACAGCTAGGACTTGCACACTGAAAGTGCTTACCTTATTGAAACACTAAAAGCCAAGAGCAGCTAGAAATAGAAGTGTCATCACCCTCCTGCCTCTCAGTTCCCTAAGGAGATCGAACAGATGTCCTCTTGACTACAACTTGATCTATTTTAAAATAATTTAATTTCTGGTATATGGAACACATATTCCATTTTGTGACTTTATGTAGTTTTCATAAATTACATTGCACGCTGTCTACACTAGTAGACCCCTTGATGAAAGGAGCATGTTTCAGCTTCAAATGTTCCATACTCTTGATGTCTCTACTCCTGTTGATAACAGTAGCTTCTCCAGAAAGATGATAGAGCTTAGTTTTAAATCATGTCTTGCGTCAATAAAATACAAATGCGCTTAAACTAGTGTCTCTTGCTGGTCCAGTGTTGGTCTGCTCCCACTGAAATCAGTGGGACATGCGAATTCTCTGTACTTACTAAAAACCTCAAAATTAAAAGCTGGCTGCTTTGACTACGAGTGTAAGCCATATATTTTAGAAGCGGCTTTCCTGTATGAACTGCCGTGAATCTTAAAAGTAACTTCTAATACGATGGTTATTTAAATAACTAATGCAAAGTTTCTTCTTCTAAAGCAAGGTACCTGAGACATGTATGTATTTATGAAGTGGCAAACTTACGTTTTTGCTTTCTTTCAATGTCACAGAAAGAACTGTGCATCCTTGTTTTGAGCCTTTCATGCAAAAATTAAACTTAAGGTTGAGAACCACAGTGGCATAAGTCTGAAAGAGATCAGTAAAAATGCAAGACTTTTTTTCCCTTTGAACTTTTGTCTTACTGAATATGAGTTTGCCAATTTTCTTCATCTGCTATAGATTAGGTATGCCATTGTTGCTGCCTTGTGGTGGCATGTACCGTGCTACTTGTGTCTGGAGGTTTATCACATTGCTTGTTCACAACAGCCTCATTCTTATCTTGTTATATTCGATTTCTTATTGTACATAGTATTATTTATATCTGGAAGTAAGTTTTAAATGTTGGCTGTACTTAAAAAGGCTTACTTGCACATAGGTATATTCAACATGAAATTTGCACGTGAAAGAAAGTTGAAGTATTTCTTATGTCGATATTTTGCAAAGTAGACTTTTAACTGCCATGTTTATATTTTACCTGGGAGAGGAAGGAAAACTTCTGAATACAAGCAATGTCATGGAATCTTTGGGGTGGTGAGTGAAGGGGCAAGCTCAGGAGGTCAGTTGTGTAACAGAATATTAACCAGGATTGGGCTGTGCATTTTGACTGCCTTGTAACTTAAAGATGTTTCTTTTAAAAAGTAGAACTACAGAACCAGTGGGTAATGCAGGCATATACAAGTGTATGATTCTGCCAGTCAAGCAGTGGCAGAAACTAACCTGTGACAATAATATCAGATCTTGGTTGCAGTTGCTGTAAAATTTCCTGTCCCTTCAGAGTTCTAGAGAACCTCAATTTTCCATTGCCAACAAGATTTTCCCGGGAGGAGCTTGCCACTCTGCAGGCCACTTTCATGTTGGTTTGTCAGAACCTAAAAGGTTAACCTCATAACCTTGGTAAGCAGTCCTCTCTTTCTATGGAAGTAAAGGTTAACTCTGACTTGGAGGATTGTGACAAAGTGATTTTTTTTTTTTTTTGTTTTTGTTGTGGGGTTTAACTTCCATTATAAGTGCTTAGACAAGAAGATTTATCCATCTGGAAAACATTAATGTGTTAGTATTTCAAATATGGTAAACATGAGCTGCATAGATACAAAGAACGCTTCTCACAAAGTTGTTCTCTGATAACTTGGTTAGGACATTTATCTGGGAATGCTGCTGTATTTGATATGTGCAATATCTATTCATAAATCTTGAGGTAGTATCTTAAAATCCTTAGTCTAGGAAGTACATAACATACTTAATATGATTCTTGATTTACTTTTTTTTTTCATGTGGAGTTCTGATAGTTAACTTTAGTGTCTGTAAGATATTTTAAGCCATGCTAAGAAGATTGTTCATTGTAATGGAATATGTTTTTATTGAGTAAATGTGCAGCTAGCCATCAAAAAGAATGGATGTAGAGAGGGAACATAGCAGTAGGAAATGTAAGGTTTTAGATTTTAATGTTCTAGTGCGAACAGCTCTTAAGTTAACCCATTGCTTCTTTTTCTGATATGTAGTAATTCTACAGATTTCCTTTAAAATACAAGTGTTCTAGTTTTACCTAATCCATCTTGTTAATGTCTTGACTGATGTAGTGTAGACATTTTTGAGCAGGTTTGATGCTGTATTGCCTGGAGTGAAGCATTTTCCCCAGCTTCACTATAGGTAAATGTAATTTGGAAATGTTTGGGACTTTTTGCTGCTTTATCAGGCCTTGTTTACATAACACTAGTTATGTTATAACACTATGTTCCATAATTTTGAGGATTTGAGGATTGTTTGATGGTTTCTTGAGACTAGTTTAAACCAGTTTAAAAAAGCAATGATTAAGAATAGTCTTGCTTTGTACGTGCAGCTGGAAGAAGCAGGAAATATCAGTGTGTTAAAGGAAATACCAGCATGTTGCAGTGTGTTAGCTCACTGTGGTTGCACACTTGTATGAGAATTAAACAGTGCTGGTCTTTCATGAGTTGGGGAAAAATTGATCTGCTGTTTCTATGTAAAGTTTAAATAAAGGATCCTCTACTGCGTTTCTTATTTTGAAGGTAAGGGATGCCCTCATGTGGTAGAAGTTAAAATTGAAATTCTACTATGCAGAATTTAAAAATAGAGAACTGTAAGCTCTAAGTAATTATTTAAGAGCTTCCTTGAAATGAATATTCAAGGAAATATAAAAATCACAGCCTTACCCTGGAATGTCTGAGTGCATACAGTGGGGCACAAGTAAGATGGATGTGTGGTTTTGTTTGGTGTTTTTTTCCCCCCTAAACTTCAAAGGATACCAAAGGTGTAGGGCTGTGACTTCATTTGATATGGACTCTGATGTAGCTGCTGTTGTGTCTCACATAGGTGATGTGCAGTTCATAGACTACGAGTACTCTGGATACAACTACCTGGCTTATGACATTGGAAATCACTTCAATGAATTTGCAGGTAAAAAGTGCGTTTCTGACATAAAGCTAAACTGATTTTGTAAAAACTCATTCTAGTATATTCTCTTTCTCTGTCTGTATATCTAGATACAGCTGTTCATCTGATGGAATAAAAATGTGTTAACATTTCATCTTGCAGGCCAGTTATGCCCTTCCTTTGCAGTTCTGCTAACCCGGAACTGGGAACAGCGTGTCCTAAGTTTTGGCAGAGTTAGATAAATGCAGAACTTGCAGCTTTCACAGTATCCTTCTGTGAAATGACACAGCAGAGACTCAGCTCACTGTAATGAAATACTGCAGATATATATTTTACAGCATAGGTGTATATTGAGATTATGCTGTGTGGTTCCACAGTACCAAGTGGCAGGCTTATGTGGCTTTTTGGTGGCTTTGTATGTGTGCACTTAAGTACTTGCCCTTGAGTCGTGTCCTAAAATGAGAAGTAAAGGCTAAGACTGTCGTAGGAAAAAGGTGTTTGTAGATTAATTTAGTAGTTCAATTTTTTTTCAGTGAACGCTCATTTCATTTGCCCCACAAGAGAGAAATAACCTTGAGTATATGCTGTTTTTTTTCAGGAGATGGGGCAACAGGAAAAGCCTATATAATGATTAATATAGATGGAAAGTGCAGATTGGTGAAATTAGGAGCCTTAATCTACCAGCTGCTTCATGACATGAGTGTTAAGGCTACATAACTTAAAAAAACCCAAAAAATCAGAGTGAATACGTGGTAATTTAAGTATTTGGAAAGCAAGTGTCGTGGTTTTAACCCCAGCTGGCAACTAGGACACTGAAGCCAATTGTTCACCCTGTTGCCAGAAGGATGGGGAGATGAATCAGGAAAAAATGAGAAAAACTTGTAAGTTGAGGTAAAGACAGTTTAAGTAAAGTAAAAGCTGTGCACACAAGCAAAACAAGGAATTCATTTGCTACTGCCCATCGAGAGGCAGGTGTTCAGTAATTTCTAGGAAAGCAGGGCTCCATCATGTATAATGGTTACTTGGGTAGACAAAATGCCATAACTGTGAATGTTACCCCCTTCCTCATCCTTCCCCCAGCTTTGTGCTGAGCATGACATCCCATGGTATGGAATAGCCCTTTGGTCAGTGGGGGTCAGCTGTCCCAGCTGTATCCCCTCCCAGCTTCTGCGCTTCCAGCCTAATTGCTGGCGAGGTGGTGTGAGGAGCCGAAAAGGTCTTGGCTGCTTAGCAACAACTAAAAACATTAGTGTGTTATCAAAGTTATTCTCATCCTAAATCCAAAACATAGAACTACACCAGCTGCTAGTAAGACAGTTAACTTTATCCCAGGTGAAACCAGGACAGCAAGTTAAATTCTTTTAAAAAAAATATATTTGAGAGTTTTTGTTTTGTCATCTTGGATGTCTTCTGGGAGTCTGACTACATCTTTAAGGAGCAAGTACAGTAAGAAGACTATACACACAAATAGTTTGGGGATTTTTTTTTTTTGCCTATGGAGAACAGCTGTGCTTAACCTCTGCTATTTATTCTCTACCCATCCAGTAAAAATCTGATTTTTGATTTTTTTTAAGATAAATTTGAGTGGCTGTGACACAGGAAAGAGTTTAGTTGGTAGGGGATTGCACCGTTCATAAAGCAAGACTTAAAGAGAATTCCCAAATCCTCTGTGAATGATAGCTAGTGGGAGTGAACTGTCACCCAGGTTTGGGACCCCTGGCAGACTCCCTATGGTCTGTGGGTAAGCACCTCCAGTATAGGAAGAAAAATAGGACAAAAAAGGTTGGTTATGGAGGTAAGACTTCTAATTCTGCTAATACGCTGTGGAGAAGAGAGGTAAACTTCTAGTAAATTATTGATCTCAGAAATATGAGCTTAGTTGGTGACAATGTATAATACATCTGAATTCAGCTTTGGATATTGTTGGATAGAACTCTCTTCCTTTTAAACGTGCAATATTTGATCTGTGTGGGAGGGCTTTTGTTTCATAATGCAAATGCTTTTTATTGAGGCTTCTCTCTAAGCCAAACTTGTTGAATTTCAAAATGCAAGTAGAATATGTATGTGCCTGAAAACATATGCAAGGTAGATCTTCCTACTGTGTTGAACGCTCTGATTTGTGTGTGAGAAATTCTTGGCAACATGTAACTGATAAAATCAGGTCAAAGTAAAACCACTGATGTTTGTCCACATTACATGTGTGTAGAGGGTAAGGAGGATGGAAGTAGTCCAGTAATGTGATACTAATGGTCTTTTTAGACACTGTAAGGTTCTAATAGGTATTTTTTTCTTTTTCTAGGAGTAAATGAGGTAGACTACAGCCTTTATCCTAACAGAAAATTACAGGAACAATGGCTGAGATCTTACCTTGAGGCCTACAAAGAGTATAAAGGATTTGGCACAGAAGTCAGTGAAAAAGAAGTTGAAGTTCTATATGTCCAAGTCAATCAGTTTGCACTGGTAAATAACTGTTGATTGGAATATATTAAATGCTATAGAGAAGCCTGCTACTCTGTGAACAAATGACATTGGCAGTGTCTTTACTTTGAGTGCTTTTGGTATGTGAAGAAATAGCCTGTTCTAAGGAAACTTTCTCTTATGTTGTGTCTTAAAAATTCTCTGTAGAATATTTCCTGTGAAAGAGGCATCGAACATTCAGAAAATTAGATGAGCTTTTAGTGGGTATTTCTGTTGGCTCTTTATTGTCTGTCAAGTTCCTGAGTTTGCTAGAGCTTATGGTGGGTCTGTGTTGAAGTTTTTTCTTGTAAGGGTAAGGAGACAGAAGAACAAGGTAGTGCTTCTAAAAGCCTATAAATCTTTTGAGTTAAAAGCATTTTTAAAGTAAGGTAATAAAATTTTCTTAGAGTAAAAGTTGGATACTTTAGGGGTTTTTTGATACTTTTATTTTAAAAACAGATAATTAGGTCACTCCAGTCTTTCAGTGCTACCATAACTCTATCCTTGCTTGCGGTATATTGGCAAGGAGGGAGTTGCTTTCAGATTTGGCTTTGTTCACCTCAGTGGTTCAAATTGTAAGAAAGTGCACATGAAGTAGCACATGTGGTCTCCTGGGGTTCCCTGAAGTTCTGCCTTTCTGTGTAAGTCTGCTCTCTGCTGCTGCATTTTGTGCATTATAAACTGTCTGCTGTCTGTCAGTCAGTCTGTCTTTCCCAGACTTTCAGTGTAAAAATTTCACTCCCTTGTTCTTTCCCTTTGAAAGGATGGAGCATGTTAAATTTTGATCTGCCTTCAGAAAATTCTACCTGGCTTTGGTGCCTTGTCCTTCAGGGAAGAAAAAACACATCAAGTGGAATTCATGGAGGTAGAATAAGAAGCCAAATAGGTGTCACGTTGGGTCCTTGAATGCCTCAATTATGTATACTCTAAGAACTAGTTTGGAGATAAATGCCTCCCCCGGCTTTATCTCTGTGATTTCTGAAGATACTTTAGAGCTTCACATTTTTGTTATGCTTTGCCACTGTCCCCGTTTTTTTTTTTTTTTTTTTTTTTGCCTAGAAGATGTTACAGCAAAAGTGCCTTTTATCCAACATCTAGATAACTTTATTTTGTTTTCTCCTGAAGAATAATATGCCAAACTATTAGTAGGAAGACTAAGGCTAACAAGCTGGTTTGGCTTTATTTCAGTCCTCTGACTAATCCAAGCACACCTCTGTTACTCCAACACTTTTGGTTTTCTGGCAAAAAGCCTGATGGTTGCAGTGAGGAAATGCAGTTCATGTTCTAGGAAGATGATTGTTAAACAAGCCCTTAAAAAATGCTGGCTTGGTTGTGGTTATTCTTTTAAAGTCTGTATCAGCAACTCTTAAATTCAGCTGTCCCAATCATTTAGGAAAGTTAGATCTGCAATTAAGTAGGCTGGTGGTCTGTTTTAAAATATATGACATTGTTTTGTCAGTTTTAAACTATGGCCATCCTGATGGCTAAGAGGATAGAGTTCTGTTTAGAGAACGGCTCCAGACCTGCCTATAGACCACACATGATGCACAAATACTGCCAGACGCTTTAGTGTCAGTTCATGTGGGAAGCTTTGTTAAGAGCAAACGTGAACTCAAGTTAATGGATGCTCATGCAAAATGCCAAACTGCTCACTATCAGGCAAAGATACATAAACTAGAGGTACAAGAAAAATTCACGTGTACATACAGTAGTTGTCATTTTAACACGTTTTCAGGAGTGTGTGCATGTGTCTGTCTTCTACACTTCTGGTAAAGCGTTACGTACAAGCTTTAGGAAGCCATTTAGGTAATTACTGTAAGCAGTTATTTACTGAACAGAAGTTTGAAGTGTATCACTTGTAATGTGGGTGGTCCAGAAATGTCTTCCCCAGTGAGATTATCAAGCTCATATATTTGTTCATTTAAAGTATGCTAACAGTTGTATGGTAATGTAATCCCTAGTTTCAATCTGAAACTGAGCATAGGCCTCCAGACTACTTATTTGGACTCAGAAGTAAGAAACAAACAGATCAGAAATTTGTGTAAATGCTGATGAGGTAGAGGTTCTTTTATATAGCTACAGATCATATCTATTTGTCCAAGGCAGTAGGAAAAGTGCGTTTTAGTGATAATCACCTAAGGGTTGTAATATCAAAGATTAGAAAGGAATTTCCTACTTGCACTAGAGTTGAATACATGTAGAATATTTTGTTAGTAACACTAGTATTTTTTTAGCATGGTATGTATCGCTGGATAACAGTCTACTTAATAGATCCTCTATTTCATAAATGCAACATTATTTTTCTTAAAAGCAACACATGTAGAGTTAGGAGGCCAATGGAGTTACTCCTCTGCCAGTAATTAATTCTATAAAACTTGTTTACCAATCTCTTTGGTAAAGAGGTATTAAATAACTTCACAAAAAGATTGGGTTTTGAGAGTTCTCTTGTAGGTAACTTGTCTCAATGTGAGAATATGCTTACATGTTGCACTTTATATAATGTTAACCTGCTAATATTGTTTTTTCTCTTTCAGGCTTCCCACTTCTTCTGGGGATTGTGGGCTCTAATTCAAGCCAAATATTCCACCATTGACTTTGATTTTCTAGGGTAAGTTTGTTTGCTATGTATAACCATAGGATACTTAAGGCTGGAAAGGACCAGTGGGGCCATCTAGTCCCACACCCAGCTATCAGAAACTCTGAGGACTGAGCAACAGACCTGATCTATGTGATCTTACTAAAACTCTTGATTTTCAAGAGAAAACAAGACAGTAAAGGCTATCTGTCTGCTTTTTGTTGCTGAAAGTTTTGTAAATGAGTACATGCCCCTGGGTTAAAACACATACTGTAACAAGGCAAGAAACATAACTAGAGGAGTAAATGTTCTGTGGCATTAAATGTTGGGGACAGAAGATCTACGTTTCCAGCTGTGCAAGAGTCAAGAAAGGAGGGTCTTGCACAAAAGGGCTTGTTTACTTTTCATTGCATGGGGTGTTGATCTTGGAAATTCCTAATCTTTTTTTAAAGAGTCTTTTTAATGCCAAGGAATGTTAAGCTCTGTTTCCTTAGGTGTTGGCCAATAGTGTTGTGTTTCAGGTGTGTCTTTGGCATTTTTTTAAATGGTCTTTCATCACAACAAGCAGAGGAATTCACCTCTCAATTGAGGACTGGGCAAGGTGATAAAATTAATCATTTTTTTTGGCAAAAGATTCCACTTTAGACTTTTTTTTTGCACTCACTGTGCCAGTTTACTAGGCTTACTTGAGTCATCTTATAAATGAGACAAATGCGAGTTCCTTCATGTGACTATTCTCAAGTAGTACTTGTTAGTAACCGCTAGATGGCACAAAAAGCCAAGTGAAAGCTCAGGTGGTAGAACCCAAAAACTGAGTTTGAATAAAATGTCATTCCTGCAATGATCAAGATCAGATTTCTCTGGAATCGTAGTTGTCAGTTGTTGGACAGTCTGTTAAGAGCTTTTGAACACAAAAACACTGCTTTTGATAATCCCAGAACAGTGTCTGTTTTGCAAACAGTAGCAAGCTGGGAGCAGGGGTAGTGATGAGGAAGTACCATGTTGTGGTGGTTCTGTTCTTAATTTCTTCCTTTGGCAGCTGCTAATGGCCAAGATTGGGAACAGGGTACTGGGGTAGGTAGACATTTTGACTAGTTCTACTTACCATGGCTGTCTTTATGTAAGGAGTGACCTGCTCTTAACTTCAAATTTCTCTTTCCCTTTGAATAGGTATGCAATTGTACGGTTTAACCAGTATTTCAAAATGAAGCTGGAGGTCATGACGTTAACTCTTCCTGAGTAATGAAGGGGAAGAAACTTGCCAAGTGGATAGACAACCCCTGAATCTTTTCTGAGAACAGATACTGGAAAAAAGCTAAACATTTGTTGAAGTTCTGTAATGCTCACTTGATGGTTCTTGCTTTATAAATAATGCCTCTAAACAGTCCTTCAATGTTAAATTTAATATGAAGAACATACATACTGCTGTTCATATAAAACGGATTAGAAACTTGCTAAATCTATAAAATTGTAGAAATGGCAATTTAATCCTTCTTTGTAATTTAACATATGTTGTATGTGAATTATTTATTATAAGTTTAACATGATTCCATTGCTGCTTTCATCAGTTCTTGTAAAAGTTGGGTGCAGACAGTGAAGTTGTTCCAAAGGATTTGTTTAACAACTTATTTTATTGAAGTTGCATTAACTTATATTAAAGAAAACATGATCAGAGAGTATTTTAGATGTATACAAGCAAAATATGAGTGATAATAGGCTTGTGAGATCACCTGTGTGCTGTAGCTAGGGAAAAAGGTTATGATGATCTTTATTTTTTTTCCCCCTTTTATTTTAAGAAAGAAGAAGGTAGCTTTCTATATGATGGTACTTTTATTTTTTGTAAGAACCAGATAGCTTGCTGAAATAAGTAACATTTTGGTTTTTTCCTTCTTGATGTGTTAAGCTGTAGAAATGTGAAAGTTCTGTGGACACCAGATTCTCTGAGGATATGTACCAACATACTGTTAGATGGACAATGCACCATCTCTAACTTCTGCAGGAAAGCTGCTTGTTTATTTAGTGTGCTTTTAAAGCAAAAGACCACTATTCCAAATCTATGTTCCTTTTTGAAACTTGAGTCTAAATTTGAACACTATTCTGGTCTCTGTATTTGATGTGCTTCAGGGGTATCTAGCAGACTGGACTATGGAACTGAAGATTGGTGAACAGAGATCCTGTTGCACTGGGGAGCAAGACGCTTAGGTTTACAGTTCATGTATTGTTGACATTTTTCTGCTTTGTCATCTTCTAACCTTGGATTCTAGTCTTAAATGCTTGGTCTTGTAGTTGCAACCTCTGGTATGTCTTTTTTTGCTTTTGTTTGTCTGTGGCAGCAAATTACATTTCAAAGTCTCCAGTTTGAAGGATAACATGGAAAAGTATATGATTTGAACAATGGGGCTTTGATCATCACACACATTTTCTTCTTTCTTAAGGCTATTATACCAAGAATGGTCTGGATTACAAAATGTGAATTGAAAAGAAAGTGTTTACTTAACAAAACAATGTATAAGTCTGAGTGGAAAAGAGGCTTTAAATCTGAAGGGGGGTGAGGCGGGTAGGAGGGGAAGAAACCCACAACAGAAGAATCAAACCCAAGGATGCAGTGTGGGGTTGGGCAGGCATGGACTCAGCTCTGATCATACTCTGAAAAACTTTGCACTTTGGTCACATAAGTGCCCACATGTACAAAGTCTGTGTGTGTGCATATACACGTGCAAACACAAACTTACCTGAAGAGTAAATATTATGGGGAGTCTGTTGTACAGGCTCCAGCAAAGATATTTATTCAAAATTGCTTTATGGCACACTGTTGTGTGTGTATGTGTATATATACACACACACATATATACATATGTGCTTTACAAAAGCTTGGATTGATTCAGGACAAAGAAAATCGATGTGAATGAAAAATTTTCACCTTAAAAGACCATTTTGAATGGCATTCTGTTATTTTACAAAAGCAAGGTTTGGGATTTTTTCCTCTTAACTTGAATCTGTTTCTTTTTTTATGATTTCTGTCAATACCTTAGAAGTCCTAATACAAATGGGAGAACTGAGATTTTTTTTTTTTTGTAACTTGAAATTAGGTAACCATTTTCACTAGAATTTGTTAGCTGGGGGCTACTATACTGGACAAATTCTCTTGGTAGTTAAATAGAAACAAATAGCTGAAATAGACATATTTCCTTTTGTAGCAGTTTTCAAGGATGTTGCTAGAGCTCATGAAAACACTGAAGACTTCTAATTTTCTGTACTTTCTCCCCTTGATATTATTGACATATGTTGAATAATGCCCTTCTGCCTTGGTAGTCCCTTTAAGTTCAGTAAGGTCTACTTGGGAAGTAAGATTGATAAGGATTTTTGAACTCTTACTACTATTTTCTTCAAGTGATGGCTTTATTTCTGGCAGTGTCGCTTTCTATTTGTGAAATATTTGAGAAAGGCTGTGAAGTTCACTTGGTCCAACACTTGACAGATCCTAACTTTCCCACCAGTTGGCAAAACACATTCCCTTTTCAGGTACCAGTACTATTTAAGTTTGGAGTTAGTGTAATTTTTTTCAGTAGTATTTTTGATTTTTATAGCTCAAGTAGCAATAACTGTAGGAGTGGAAGCTTGCTTCTGCAGAACCAAAGCTCTTCACGAGTGCAGCTCAATCTCATTCTTTGGAGTGAAGCTCCACCAAATCCCATAAAAGCACTTTGAAGCAGATAGTAAATACTACAGGCTTTTCCTGAGCCACTTTGAAGAAGCACAAGGATTATCACAGGTTCCAGTGGTTGACTTTGCAGTACTGGTAGGGACTTTCATTTTGCATGTCAAAATTTCATTTTACACACTTCAATGCTGCTTTGCATCAGCTTTCTTTCAAGACAAGTGCAGATTAAAACAATTCCTGAGAAGTTCTGAGGAAATACTGTAGAACCTTTTTCTGTAATGAAATGCCAGTTACCTTGAGCCTTGTTCCACATCCATTTGAGCCAGTAGCACTTGGATATTCTCGCTTGCTAGGGAGTATCTACAGATGTGTTAAGTTTGAAGCCGTAGTTTGCAGTAGCATTGCAGATTATAAGGTAGCTTGGAACTGTGAATACAGGACATTCTGAATGTAAATCAGGTACTAGAGCAGGAAGCCAGACAGCGTGTGCTTGTTTCAATTAACTTATCTCAGTCTCTTTAGTAGCAAAGTTAAGATATTTGAAGGAAGACAACAAAATGACTGAGCTCTAGAAACATCCTGTAGTAGTTTTGACTGTGACTTGCCAAGAAGATATTCTGTTGCCTTTATGTTAAGCTAAGGGCATGAATGCCAAAATTAATAATTCTTACTGTAGTTAAACCTATATTGTAAATATAAAGAGGATTATTAGTAGTGGCATTCTAGCACAAATAGCATCAAGTCAATAGACCATAGTGGCCTGGTTGCTTTTGTAAAGCAGAATAGTGTGAATTTTTTTCTTCTCATTTCTGCAGTCAGATCTGGCTAATCCATTCCTAATTTCTTAGGTCACCTAAGCATTAAAAGATTTCTGAATGATAACTAGTCTTTTCTCACCTAATTTTAAATTCCTTCATTTACACTTCTTGTTTTGCATTTTAGAAGGACTTACCAAATTTGCATTAACCAGGTCTGACTGTGTGTATATATACAACAGTGTAAATAACCATTTGTAAATTAGTGTGAATTGTACTGTATCTTGCATTTATGGACTTGTGTATTGCATTGTATTCTCTCCTATTTTGTAGAAATTTTGATGTAAAGAAGAAATCTAACTCTGTGTGCGGACTTCTTTTGTTAACTTGGCCTGTAAGAGAGCATAATAGTTTTATGTTAAGGTATCCATTTATAGCCTTGGGCATTCAGTGTCTTTTTTTCCTGTTAGCTTTTTTGACATCTTGCTCTTGGGAATGATTCTGGGAATAAAGGAATTTATACTGAGTACTAAGGTGAAGAGAAAGTCTATTCTAATAATAGGGCAAACTGTGTGTCAGAGGTGCGTGTCGTACCTGTGGTATAGGGAAGGCTGTTAAAATTGGTTACTTAAGCTTCCAAAAATTGTCCTATACATTCTTGAATGCTGGTGGCTTCTAAACATAAGCATGTTGAATTGAAGTACTCTTAAAGTGTGCGCTCCTGTGGTGACAGCAATTGAGTTAGTTGTGGTAGAAGTCCCCCAGCTTAAATGCTTTTTTGGTGGATATAGCCTTACAATAGGATTAGTTGCTAACTTGTAAATGCTTTTAATAAATGCCCACATCACTAAAATAGTTCTGCTGGTCATTTTCCTCAACACTAGAGCTATTGATGGCCCCTTTAGACTATTTGAAATGTACCTGAGGTATTTTCCCTGTGTGCCATTCCTTCCCCCTCCTCCCCGTGCCCACAGCCCTACTTCATATATATGCATATAAAAAGCTTCCTTTCCATACTTAATCATCACTATTTCCTTTCTGAGTAAAATTGTGTTTTATTTTGTCAGTACATGACTTCTCATCAGAATTTGTGTGTAGGAAGTCCTTTTTTGAAGAGGCCTTTCATCTTGGAAGTGTAGACATAACGAAGCATAATTTTGCCCAAATACCCAACTATATTTTGTTACTGTTGCTTTTCACTGTCTGTTTTGAACTCCATGGTGTCCTTTGGGCTGTTTATTCTTGTCACTGCTGTGTTTTAATAACTGCTGGAAAGTACTGGTGTGCAAATCTCATTGCCCATCTGGCAAACTGATCTTGAGACAGTTTGTCCATCCTGTCAGCTTTACCTGCAGTGGATGAAAAGTGCACGAGCTTATCAATGCTGACGCTTTTAAGTTACTGGGATCCTGGAAAGTGAGTTTATCCAAGAAATACTAGTCAAGAGGAGGGATGGGCTCAGTAAATACAAGTAAAAGGAAATAACCTGGAAACTCAAGCCTTCGAATGTAAGAAGGTATTGGATATGCGTATTTGCTTGTGTGATTTAAGGACAAGAGCAAATTGTAAAGAGGAAAGTTTGTTTCAAAAAGAAGTTCATATTTCTTTTAAAGCCTTTTGTAACCAACAAAAGCTTACAAAATACTGTTTTGTTACTCCTGCCAAAAGAAATTGTACAACAAATTTGAGTAACTTTCTGACTAAACAAAACTGGTTTATCTCACTGGAATACAACCTCTTTGTAACAAACAAAGGGTAATCCTTCTTCTAGCTTGCAGAGGAGGTTGACCACATCTGTCTACGTTAGAGGTGGCTGTCTATTCTTGACTTGGTTTCATATTTTTGTATTTACTACGTTCTTGGATGCCTTCTAAGGTGTGTTAGAGTACTAAACTACTGGGATTAGCTGCTGTCTCCGATCATCTCCATCCCAGGCAGGCTGGAACTGTGGTAGGACAAAAAGCATTTGGTCAAACCTTCAGGTAATGCAAGGCAGGTGTTGAGCAGCTGATTCTTTTTTCCCCTTTTTGTTCCTGTGAGCTGATTGTTTTCAGTGGTTGGGAAGGATGGTCTTGTGTGAGGTAGGTGTTGTGTTAGCTGACCACACAGCTTTGAAGAGGGGCGCTCAGCAGTGAGAAACCACATACATCCGAATGGGATATGTCAGAAGTAACCAAGATTTAGGGCTTATAGACCTCTGGGGTGGGAAGGGAAATAAGCGGAAAGTGTGCGTGTGCCAGTTGTGCGGGGCTGCTGCCTCGATGGGATGTGGTGAGACTGGAAAAAGCTTTGTTAGGTTGGTTTTTAAAGTGACTCTTCCAGTTGGTTTGATCCGTAGAGATTAAGTTCCTGTGGCTGGGAAACCTGTCTTGGGGGGAGAGGGAAGAAGTCTGAAATTTTATTAAAGAATTAAATATTAAAAATTTGGAAGAAATCCAAGAGATGACTAAAAAAACTTACACAGTTGATTAGTAAGTGTGTGTTGGGCTTTTCTGTGTATTTAATAGTGTAGGTGGTGTTCTGGACCAGATTCTTTAATAAAGGATTTTATTATTACTGTGAAAACTGACTGGAAGGGGCCCAAAGCCCGTTTTGGTCTTAGAACAGGTGGCCAGACTTCGCCAGATGAATAAACCTGTGATTCAAGGTTTTACGTTAGGTGTTTCTGTAGCTTTTTAGAATTCTTGAGCTGCCGTCTGAGGTTCCCCGTGGTGTGGAACTCGCAATTCATGGAGTTTTAAATTGGTTTGATTTGATGCTTGTAGAGAGGTGACATGGAGAAAACCTGGTGGAAATTAAAAGTTGGGTAAACATTTAGAAAGCAAACATGTTACTTGAAATCTAACGAACTGGGAAAATAAGTGCTGAAATAACTTCAGGTACTGCACCGGCCTATTTTTTTGTGGTATCACAACTATGTTTTTCTATGTAAAGGGTTTGTGTTTTTTTTTTTCCACCTAGAGATCCATGCAAGGCACAAGAAGAAAGAGACCATGGAAGCGAAACATGAAAAATTTATACAATGCAATAAAATGCAGCGTAAAGTGGGAAAAAGTGTATGTTTCTAAGCTTTTGGTAGTAGTAATTCATAAGTTTTATCCAAAAAATGGTAGGTGTCAAGTCTTCAGTGCGTGAAAGAATATTTTTTTTAATTTTGTAGAAATGTTCATTTTAACATCCTGTATCTCAAATGCAGTCTGTGGTAGTTAGTGCTGCTTTGTACACAAGTGCTTTGAGTAGTCTCAGCACCAAGAATGAATCAAGTCTTTCTTAAATATGGCTTAGTTAGGTTCATTGGTTCTGTCTCGAGCCTCTTAATCCAGTTATCTAAAACCCTTTAAACACTTGCAGAAGCAGGGCTGTAGCGTATTAGGGATGTATTCCATTTTGTGTCTTTTTTTTTTTATTGCATATTTCCTAGTGTTCCTTTAAACACGAGTCCGTTTGTCCTGTGAATAAAATAAGCTCAGTTTACAAATAAGCCTTTGCCATTTTCCAGCACTGTCATCCCCCCCAAAAAAGTCCCCATGACCCCTCTTGTGTGTTGTGGAGTTTAGATGCGTCATTTATCCATTGGAGTGAATTGTATTTCTTTTAAACATAATGTTATTGAAGCTATTATAAGGCCTTCTACCACTCGTTAAATGAAGTAATGTACCTTTCCGAGAGATTTATATCGTGTAAATAACTTCAAACTGCAACAATAAAGCTCGTTTCTCACTGCGCTGTTAGCGTATATTGTGATGATTTGGCTTTCCCTTGATGGGGAATACTTAAGAGCTCTTAAAGGTTTTTGACTGGTGTTCAAACGCAGCCTCTTTCTGCCTTTAGCAATCCAGCTAAAAGTAAATACTTTGAGCCAGTGTTTGGCTTGCACAATGTTAACTCTTTTAACAGTTTTGTGTATTTTAGAGGCTTGGTCATTGAGCATTAAAATGCTGTATCTGGGAGGCAGGAATTAAATAGAGCGTGACCATTAGTACGAATTGCTGCCTTTGAGGAACTGGAGGAAAACATGCAAAGTTTGGGCTGCCCTGAAGTTTAATTTATGCACGGTAAGGGCTATGTTAACTATGTGGGACCCATTTTACAGGTTGATCCATGACTCTGAAGAAAGGCTTTGCGTCCAGTGGTAGTGGGATGATGTTAGATACTGGCTTGGGGGTTAACCAGGGTGTTTAGTTTGAAGAAGAGGAGGCTGAAGGGAGACCTCATTGCCCTCTACAACTCCCTGAAAGGAGGGTGTAGAGAGGTGGGGGTTGGCCTCTTCTCCCAAGGGAATAATGACAGGAGCAGAGGAAATGGTCTGAAGTTGGGGCAGGGGAGGTTTAGATTAGATATTGGGAAGAATGACTTTCCTGAGAGGGTGGTCAGGCCCTGGAACAGCCTGCCCAGGGAGGTGGTGGAGTCACCATCCCTGGAGGGATTTAAGAAACATGTATGACGTGGCACTTCAGGGCATGCTCTAGTGCCCGAGACTGTTGGGTTGTGTCTGTTTGTGGGTGTGTGGGGTGGGTTGGTTTTTTTTTGGTTTGGTTTGTTTTTTTTGTGTGGTTGGAGTCGATGATCTCAAAGGTCCCTTCGAACCATGAAGATTCTGTGATTCTGTTTTGATGTGCATCAACAAAATTGCTTCCTCCCTCCCAGTTGTGCACCCTAAGGAGAAGGATTTCATCAAAGTACAGATTTTACTTGGGCTTGAGTTACCCTGTGCAGTTGCCCGCAGTGACTTTGGCCCAAGGAATGTTTTCCTCAATAACGGCTGTGCTCCATTACGTGCCTGCCATTCTTGTCACTGAAAATGGGCATTTCTTGCATACACTTAATATGAAACTTTGATCTTGGTCATGGTGGGCTTCATTAAGGCTTTATCAGAGTTTGTGTCATAAGGGACACATGGAACAAGCAAAGAAAGAACAACCTTAAAAAAAAACAACAACCAAAAACGGTTTCTGCTGAGTGCAAAAGTAGAATAAGCTTTGGGCTATGAAAAAGCATTGACTCATTGCAGGAGATTGAAGCCTCATCCATCTTTGCTTAAGTAGGTTTTGTATATAATAATTCCTACTCCATTTGCCTCCACCTTTTAATTCTGATTGTTTCCTGGAAGTGTAACGGTCACAGAGTGATGCTCCAAACGTGCAACTGATGCAGCCCGGGATTCTCAAACCCTCCAAGCATTGCTGCCTCTTGGTGGCTTGTTTCCATTGCTGCAGTACTTCTACCGCAGAATGGATGAGTTGAAGAATTGTGTTTCAATTTAACAGAAAATACCCAGACTATGACTGGGTATCTGGGGTTACTCATTCCTTCCAAATTGCTGCTTAGAGCCAAGAGTTGGTGTTTCTCTGGCATCTGCTGCCCAAATCTGCAAAACTTTCCACAGGGTGAAGTTGTGGGTGGTCTTTGTTCACCATCATAATTGTAGTCATAAGGAGATCTCCTGTGCTGATGAACTAATTCATCTTAACATGATATCTTTCTTCCCCGGGCAAGTATCCTTCATTCACAACTTGGCCAGAAAATGCAGGGCAAGCTGTTGCTAAGCTAGAAGTTGTCCATGGGAAGTAATGAAGAGTTTTTTTGAGGCCACCCCAGAAAAGATGGTCCCTGAATATGTGTTGTTTATTTTCCTCAAGATAAAAAGCCAACTCCAGACATAAAATAGGACGGAAAAAAAGGGCATGTGTAGCGGACTCCAATATGTAATGTATTTAAATGTCAGCTATATAAAACGTGCATTCTTAGGAGTTTCTCTGAGAGAACTCAAAATAGCACAAAATTCAAAACAGTCTTTAACAAAAAAAAGCTGATTGGTGTTATATAGGATGTATATAGGTTTATAGGTTAATAGACATATTAAATAGAAGGCTTTATTCCCATTAGCACTACGGAGTCAAGTACACTGGAATCTGTCTTATGCCCCAGTTGTGCGCTGCCGGCAGTCCCCTTTCCGAAATGGCACTTGCTACTGAACGAGTAGGGAAAGCTTTTTTTTTTTGGTTTTGTTTTTTTTTTTAAAGCCCTTTAAAAAGGGGTGGTTTATTGCTGACGTGTAGCAGCAAAAGCATTTCTTTCATCGGGAACTGGCATTGAGACAGGAGCGTGAACCTGTTGTTGCATACTCTTTTGGAAGCCCTCCTTGAGACTCCAGACTGAAGCTGCTGCCCATGACCTGTTTCCTCCCCGTTCCCTGTTAACATTCCCTACAATTAATCTGCAGTTCATCCTTATCCTGGCCTCTTGCTGTGCTAGTTTAGAATAAAGCTGCTTGTCTGTTTTTAGGAGTGTGAAAGGAGCAATACGTAGAATTGTTCAAACTGTAGCAGTCACCTGAGAGGCCAAAGGTGGCGCTTACTTAAAATGACTTGATGACTGACTGGGGCAAGTCAGAAGCACGGCCCTTTATCGCATTTAATTTCTGTTGAGACCTTTATTTCTCTGTGCCCTGGGAAAGAGAGTGGGATGACAGACTCCAGCACTTACCCGCAGGTGGCAATGGAGCTGCAGACTCAGTCTAGTTGTTGAAGAAGCTTTTTCAAGACAGCTTATTTTTGTGGTACGGCGTGTCATACATTGAGTTAAACGGGGAAAAAGGGCATTCTTTTATCTCTCAATGAGTTGCAGCCAAGATCTGTAATTGCCTTGCTCTTAATGTTGCGTAACTGTTAGCAAGACTCAAGCCAAGCATTAATGAATTTCATCAGAACTTCATTTTTTAATGAGCATCATTAATCGTTAGTCATGCGTGCTACAACCTACACTTCTTGAAAGTGGGGATTTGCCAATCGTGTCGCACTGTAAAAACAGCAGCATATTTCCCCTGGATTTTAGCAGTAAAATAACAACAGGAAAAGACCATGGAGGGAGTGAGACCAAAAGACCTCATTTCTTTGACCTTTTAAGTGCTTAAGATGCTCTCTGAAAGTTGGTCTGATGCTTCGGCTTGTGAGCAGCTGCTGCCCCACTTTTCTCTGGGCTGTGCTGGTGCTGCGGGAGCTCTTGTGAGAGCTGGTGGGGACTGAAATGGGTCTCACCTACCAAACTGGAGTTTCTCCAAGCTACAGTGTTGATCTGGCCTCTTAAGATGGACTCATTGGGCTTCCTCTGGCTTGTTATGAAATTCGGTTAAGCTTTTAAGGTAAAACTCATTTTCAGGCTTGGAAAAACAATGAGTAGTGGTCTACCGGCTGATCTTTACTGCTTCGGATTGTGCAACTGAATATGTCTAAAAGCTAGAGAAGGAATGTCGGGTTCCTGACTGTCCCAGCACACTTGTCCATATTTAGCAATTCCGGTTAGTGAGTCAGTGGTGATGTTTGTTTTATCTACACCAAATTGTTTTGCAGCTTGTTCATACTTCCTCTATATAAAGCGGAGCTGACTAATTTGCAGACGTGGGTGAACTAATTTGTCATACAGGTGTCAGACGGGTAGAGAGAAACAAAAGCTTTTCCCTGTCGTGTGTACTGGCGACGCACCGCTACTCGCAACTCTGGCCCAAACAGTGCAGTCTGTCTCTGCAGATGCTAATTAGTACCAAGATTTCAGAAACAGGTTAAAACAAAGCTAATCAAATTTTATCTAATAATACTGCACAACAACGAAAAAGTATTTTCTGTATCTTACGTACTAGACCAAGAAACTGTTTTATCCTAATAACCTACATGACCGCTAATGTTTGTGGTTAAAATGGAGGAGTTGTCTAAGGTGGTGGTATACAGGGGGAAGAGTAAAAGAAGGGATCTTCATTTACAGGGATCAGAAAGAAGGGTGTACTTCCCTGATGAGAGGAGAAGGAAAAGCTAGGACCATGGAGAAGAAAGGTGAGGAAAGGATTATGGGAAAACAGAATGGGAAAAACAGTGATTAACGAAAAGGTGTATTGCCATGAGGGACAGTGGAGGGCTAAAAAATGGGGATGTGAAATAAGGCAAGCACCCGAGATGAGGAGGAGAAGATATTGAATAGAATGGCAAGAATAAATCAAAGGTTTGCTGCAAATAATCAGTTTGCAGCTGAGAAAAAAACAGAGACCTCCTTATGAAGGTGTCATAGTTAATTTACTTTATTGTTTCTCTGGCAAATATTATCAAAAGCAGTAGTGATTTTTGGATCTTTTTCTCTGAGTGTCTTAATGGGAAATCCAGCAGTGTTCAGGGCAGCTTACTACAGTGTCCAAAAACCAAGTCTACTTGCAAGTTCTGAGCTTCATGTTTTGGAAGTGTATTTTTTCATTAGACGTGGGTTCATTTCAACTGCTTAGGCCAAAAAATTGCAAGGAAAATATAGAAATGCATGTAGGAGATAATCCTCCAGCGTGAGTACACATTTAGTCCTAGAACTACTCTTTCAATAAAACTCAACTGCTGCTATTTATGTTGTGCTAACATGAATCTGAAGATCTGTGCCCAGCCTTTACCTAGCCCAGCTGATTATGCTGAAGTTTGAGAAGGAAATAGAAAGGCAAAAAGTAACCTCATAGGTCACCTGAAATATAACAAGAATCACAGAATCATCACGATTGGAAAGGACCTCTGAGATCACCGAGTCCAACCATATACACACACACAAAAAACCGCTACGATCTCAGGCACTAGAGCATGCTCTGAAGTTCTAAGTCTACATGTTTCTTAAACACCTCCAGGCATGGTGACTTCACCACCTCCCTGGGCAGGCTGTTCCAGTGCCTGACCACCCTCTCAGGAAAGTCATTCTTCCTAATATCTAATCTAAACCTCCCCTGCCCCAACTTCAGACCATTTCCTCTGCTCCTTGGGAGAAGAGGCCAACCCCCACCTCTCTACACCCTCCTTTCAGGGAGTTGTAGAGGGCAATGAGGTCTCCCTTCAGCCTCCTCTTCTCCAAACTAAACATGCTTCTCCTCATACGACTTGTTCTCCAGACCCCTCACCAACTTGGTGGCTCTCCTCTGGATACGCTCCAGCAGCTCAACGTCCTTCTTGTGGTGAGGGGCCCAGAACTGAACCCAGCCCTTGAGGTGAGGCCTCACCAGTGCCCAGTACAGAGGCACCATCACTGCCCTACTCCTGCTGACCACGCTCTTCCTGACACAGACCAGGATGCTGGTGGCCACCTTGGCCATCTGGGCACACTGCTGGCTCATGTTCAGCCAGCTGTCCACAAACACCCCCAGGTCCTTTTCTGCCAGGCAGCTCCAGCCTGGAGTGCTGCAGGGGGTTGATGTGACCCACGGGCAGGACCCAGCACTTGGCCTTGGTGAACCTCAGGTTCATTAAGGTTCAATATTTGAGGTAACAGGGTTTCTCTCCGTGTTCAGCTGGTTTTGGCTTGAGGTGCAGGGTAGCATTGCAGAATTCCTCCTAGTCTGCTTCCTATGGCTAAGGTCAGCAAAGCCTGCTGCAGTTGGCCTTATGTGTTGGGAATCAGAAAGACTGAGATTTCAATAAATTGCTAGTTTATACATATTCTGGGGGCCGTGCGTGGTGACAGCGCTGTAAATATTACCTTGTGCTTTGTACAACCTGGTCCTCTACAAGGGAGGCCAGAGAAAACTGGCAAAAGAAGATGGCTGAGAAATTAATCTTATAAGAAGCAATATATGGATTACATCAGTGAATTGGTGAGATGGAGACCACTGAGATTGCTTCTTTGTGCCAAAGTTTTGTGAGTAGTGTCATTCAGTCTCCTGATTTATGGCTGCTTCACTTGAGAAGCACATGCCTGTGTCAGGATTTCCCAGGTGGAGAATTACTTTGAGTGGCAAAAATAAGTGCTATTTTAAACTTTGCGACCGAGTACTGCTATTGTTGCCATGTTGTGCTTCATAATGCTGGACCAAATCGAGTACTACCCCTGCTTCAGATCTGCCTTTGGGCTGTGAATGAACATACACATTAACAGCTGGGTTCACTGGCAGGAACGTGTATCTGTCTGAGCAACTGCTTCAGTTTAATACCTTGCTCTGCTACTAACCTGTTAACTAACCTGGTTTGGGTCAATCCTGTTTCCTCTGTTTCTCTTTTCCTGTCGTATCTGGCAGGTTTAGATTGCCAAAGTCCTAGATTTGTCCTGGATACTGATAAACAATGGCAGGAGTCCCCTGTGTCAGAGATACAAACAGCTACTATTGTCACAATTAAAGCAACCAAATACCTTTCTTTATACATAATTCTGTATAACAAAATTAATACAACCAATGTCAACTAATATAGCTAGAACTATATTAAATATTATTAAACCTATGAGTATATATAATAGAATACATATTCTGTATGCTCCACTATGTCTACTACTATGCGTTACATTCTATGTGTTGTGTAATGCGTTATGATAACATATAATTAAATAAATTCATTAAAAGCCATCCTACTCTAGAAGCAGAACAAAGACTTCAAAAACTGAAAAGCATGATTGGGTTTTGAGAGCTGAAAATACCGGAAGCTGATACATGATTTTCTATGATTGTATCAGTTATTAAACTTAGCTGTGAACAACGTTCTACTAAAAACATCAGTCCTAACCAGTAGCTATCACGTGCACATTAAATGGAGCAAAAACCCCAGCTGGCTGGCAAATATAATTTCCTTGCTATGGGAAATGATCTGAAATTGCAAAATGTTATCTTACTGTCATATTGTTCTGCAAAGAAACACATGGCATAAAATAATTCCATTCCTTCTGATAATTCAATATTTTATTTAAATATATAATATTCGAATCCTCAATGGAAGATAATATCTCTTGAGTTGCACTTTCTAACTGTTGACTATATTTTTTAAATAGAGTACTAGAAGAACAACCATTACCTATGCTACAAAAGAGCTGTTTTGCTTTTTACTTTGTCTGTAAATATACACACACAAGGAAGGATACTGTCTTCTGCCCAAGGACCTTACAATAGATATAAAGGTAAGAGAAGGTTATATTCCCATTTTACAAGTAGAGAAGAACAGAATAGAAATATAAATTACAAACCTAGCTTAACACAATGAGTTTTGTAGCATGAAAAGGAATTAAACACAGATATTCAATTGATCAAGCTTTCCAAATACATCTTTTTCTTTTTTTTTTTTTTCCCCCAAGAAAACAGTGCTTGACTGAAATATTTTTGCAAGTATGTTTTGTTTGCTGAAGATTTCCCGAAATCTTGGGTAATGTGTCAGGCACTGATGAAGCTTTGAATCAGGAAGGAAAGCAGGTATCTCTCTTGTGTCTGTTTGAGTCTCCCTGCCATCGGGGCAGTGATTCTAGACTGGCTGTCTTCTTCCTCCCCCTAAAATGAAGGTTAAAAACTCAGTCTCATTAGAGTTAGTACTAAAATTCAGAAAGTTGGAATTACTTTTGTGAAATGATGCCTAGGACAGTATTTTAAATCCAAACATCCACCTTCAACTGTTGACAATGTTGGTGATAAATTCGTGATTTTCAGCATAATTTAAGATTCACTGACAATTCCCTGGCTATTTTGACATCATTTGCCATATGCAAATAATTAATGTGTAGATTCACATGGATTTTAAATCACAGAATCTCCATGTCTCCATGGTTGGAAGGGACCTCTGAGATCATCGGGTCCAACCACAAACATAGTGGATACTAATAGAATACTTACTCTGATCTTTCCTGTAGTTCAGATCGTATAATTTGAATGAAGCACACAAGCTCAGCTTCTAAACACTTTCTTCATTGCACTTTTCCATGCTTACAGTTTTACACTGCTGATACTGGAGTGGGACACCATGTCTCACTATTGGTCCCTATCAGTGTCCTATTTGTTTCTCTCCTGTTTTCATTTACTGCTTAGTTACTTATCAATTAAAACTCATCGATCCCTTCCTGTCAAGGCAGAGTTCCTGTCAGGCAGCAGAGTTGGCATCTTTGTTCATGGGGCCAAGGTCTAGATTGTCCTAATTGGAAATGCTTGACACTTGAGTCTCCCAAGGTGATCCCCATCACACTTCGATGGCCCTGGCCACTCTGGCAAACTCCTTATTACCTGAAAATTTGTCAAAAGTGGTTTTATATTCATTTCAGGATCTCAGATTGTAATATTAAATAGCAGTGGGCCGTAATCTGATCCCTTTCACCATTTATCTGATACACAGTAATAATGCCCAACTGACAACTTTTTTTGAGATCTGTGAGTTAGCCAGTTTTTAATTAGAGCTCAGTGAAACAATTCTTCTGTAAAAGAGAATTCTGTTTGTCAAAATCCAAATGTTTTCATGAATGTGTCAATTCTGACAAATATTTCTAACAAGAAAAAGTCAAAACACTTCATTTTTACTTTCTTGATTTATTTTAATAATATCAAAACATTTTGTTTTGATATAAGATAAAATTGTTTTGACTTTATCATGTTTTCATTTTATTTTCTTTCTATATTAAAAAATCTTTAACATGCTTCGTATTAAATATACCAGCTAACGCATCATATTTAACATAAGAGAAGCTCAAATGAGATGGGTAAACATTATCCAAATGAATTATTGGAAATATGTTGGTTGTTCTAAATCAACTTTGAGGCAATTTTTAATCCATTGCTGATTTTGAAGTCACAAAATTTTGCTCTGAGTTGGAAACCTTTCAGCCTCTCTCCATAACGCTGAGTTTTCTGCAAGGTAAGTTTGCGTTCTGGATCCGTTTGATGTCTGCTCTGTGAATGATAAGCAGTAACTGTTTTAATTGTAATGGTAGTATCGTTGCTCAATCTATTCAAGTGAACTCATCTTGTCACTTTCTAAACAGAAAAATATACATTTGAAAGGGCTTTGGTGAACATCAGGTTAAACATCAGGTTAAGCCTCTTGCTTTTATCGAGCTGAGGTGGAAGACAGCTTGCTTTAAAATCAGTGAGTCATAAATAAGCTTCAAGTGAAGCCTTTTTACTCCCAGCAACTAGCAGACAGGTGCCTAAACCCAGCGGCGTGGGGGGCAGCCAGGAGCACTGTAACCCCAGCCCGAGGTGGGCATAACATAAAGAGCAAGAAAATATAATAGAGCTAACAGGCCAAATGGTCACCAAACTCCTCCCCCATCTTGTGTGTAAAACACCAACAGCTTGGTCAAAACAGAAAATGTGATGAAATGGACATTCCTAGGGGAAATGTCTGTTTTCAATTCTGTATCACGCACAAAGACTTAAATCTGATACTGTTCTGGTTTTCTCAATAAAAAATATTTTCTTAAGAAAGTGCTTTTTTTAAAGAAGCGATTTCTTTCCAAAGTACAGCTAAACTTTAAAACTTTTGAATAATAGGCATTAAGTATCCAAGCTGGTGAAGTATTTGGCTAAAAAATTAAACACATGCTGTTTTCAGCTTCAGTGTTTTAGTTTCTGCATGCCCAAACCTTTATTGTTTGAGATTTTGGACAAAATAAAATTGAAGAAAAAATGTCTTCCCTGACAACATTTTTCTTAAAAAAAAAGATAAAGCTTTTACCCTGTCTATGCAATTGCAGTCCCTGTGCAGCAGGAAGTAACATTATACCTAAAAATATACTTTCCTTACTGTACAGTGGTGATGTTACTGGCAATGACTAATCTCGCTAGAACTCAAAGTCCTTTCTCCATCTGTAAAATTGAGGTGTCACCTCTTAAGGAGAAATAATCTTAACCTGGGCTACTTGTGAAATACAAACACTTACAGTGTTCCTAAACTCTTTGCAGGCTTAGATACTTAAAGTGCCATTTTACTTCATTAAGTAACTTCTTAATTAAATGAACACACACCCCCCTTTCCTAATCAGTAGATCTTCTGTGTCTAATTCTGAGTCATGTTCCGAGTGACAAAAATTTATGGCTTTTTCTCTCATTAACACTGCAGAAAAGTAGTAGCAATGACTGACCTGCTCTTTTGCATCAGGAAGATAATTTTACTGAACTTTATTCTATTATTCCTATACAAATTCAATAAAGCCCATTTTTAATAGAGAACCTAATTTTGCTTGAAGAACCTTTAATGTTAGTAATGCATAAGGAAGATGCTTTCCTTCTGACACTCGGACAGTAAAGAACGCTGATAGGACAGGAGAAGTGGTTAGATTTTGTTGAGAGAGGTCCCTAAATTCTCAGTCCCTTTTGTTTAAAATAACATCTTTAGGGCTGGTAGGAATACACAGGAGCTTACTGACTGACTCAGTACAGTTTACAAATACACAATACTATTTCTTTCTTTGATGGCTTTATAGAAGAGAAAGAATTATAGTACAAATTATTCAAAAGACAAAGGTGAAAAAGATTTTGCTACAATGTTTGTGTGAGGTACATAAGTGGAAAATGGTATCATACGGATGTATCGAAAAAGTCATATATATAGTTTTTTGTATGCATATTATAATATGTATAGTATGGATGTTATGCAAATAAGATTATTAGTCTCTATAAAATATTTACAACTTTGGTTATTTTTCTGGTAGATATTTTACGACCTGTCTGGAAGATCTAGAAGTATTTTTCTGGCTTATATTCAGGTTCAATAAAATATTGACTAAGAATTTTTCATTCCTTTGATGAAATCCCTTCTACCCAGGGAGGGGGTTGAGTCACCATCCCTGGATGTGTTTAAGAGCCGTTTAGATGCGGTGCTGAGGGATATGGTGTAGGGGAGGACTTTGTAGAGTAGGGTAGATGGTTGGACTCGATGATCCCAAGGGTCTCTTCCAACCTAGATGATTCTATGAAATGAAGTTTGCATCCAGAAATCTCCAGGTCTTGGGTTTTTTTAACAAGTAACTGCTGTATCTGAAAAGGACACAAGATCCGCTTTTCAAGCTACATTTTACAGAAACAGATAAAATGCTACCTCACAATATTTCCTGCTTAATTTGTGTCCCATAAAGCAACCCCTAATATAAATTTAAAAAAAAAAAAGCAAAAGAGAAGTAAAAAAAAATCCAACCTAAACAAAGCCAGCCGTTTATGTAACAATAGATTCTGAAGAAATATGTAAGAAACGAAGTGCAAGCAGCAAGATGACATCAACATCTGGAAGCGTGTATGAAACTCATGTACGTTACTCAGTTTGTGCTTTACCTTCACTATAACATGAGCACGTAAATAACATTTCTTCTTTTACTCAGGACAAGCATCTAAAGAGGATGCTGTTCTATAATGAGATCTTCACAGGTGACCGCAGTACCATTCAGTTCCTTACTTCATCAGAGAAAACCCAACAGGCAGCCTGTGGTGACCGCTGTTATTTATCCATTGTATTTTTAGAAGCAGTGCTTCTGCTGCCTTTAAGCCTGTTGAGCCTGTCCTAGGAGAGCAAAAAACGTTTGAAACAGTAATATAAAATTAATTCTAAACAGAAACTCTGCCAGGTGCTCACTAAGGCGTCCGGGCAGTTTAAGAACAGAATCAGTGTTTTCAGACAGACACAGAAAAGAGGAGTTGCAAATCAGAGGTCGTTTTCAATTTAATCAATCTGAAATGTTGACTATGACTGTATCCAGAGGGACCTGGACAGGCTTGAGAGGTGGGCCTGTGCAAACTGCATGAAGTTCAACCAAGACAAGTGCAGGGTCCTGCACCTGAGACATGGCAGTCCCAGGCACAAATACAGGTTGGGCGGAGAATGGCTGGAGAGTGGCCCTGAGGAGAAGGACTTGGGGGTGTTGGTGGATGAGAAGCTCAACATGAGCTGGCAGTGCACACTGGAGGCCCAGAAACCCAACCCCATCCTGGACTGCATCAAAAGAAGTGTGGCCTGCAGGTCTCGGGAGGTGATTCTACCCCTCTGCTCTGCTCTGGTGAGACCCCACCTGGAGCGCTGTGTCCAGCTCTGGAGTCCTCAACACAGGAGGGACATGGACCTGTTGGTACTGGTCCAGCGGAGGGCCATGAAGATGATCAGAGGGATGGAGCACCTCTCCTATAAGACAGACTGAGGAGAGCTGGAGCTGGGGTTGTTCAGCCTGGAGAAGAGAAGGATCCGGGGAGACCTTAGAGCAGCCTTCCAATATCTGAAGGAAGCCTACAGGAGAGCTGGGGAGGGACTCTTTGTCAGGAAGTGAAGTGACAGGACAAGGGGTAATGGTTTTAAATTGGATGAGGGGAGATTTAGATTAGATACCATTCTTTACTGTGAGGGTGGTGAGACACTGGCCCAGGTTGCCCAAAGAAGTTGTGGCTGCCCCATCCCTGGAGGGGTTCAAGGCCAGGCTGGATGGGGCTTGGAGCAACCTGGTCTGGTGGGAGATGTCCCTGCCCATGGCAGGGGGGTTGGAACTGGATGATCTTTAAGGTCCCTTCCAACTCTAACCATCCTATGATTCTATGATACAGGACCCTGTGATTACACGAGACATGAATACGCGTGGAGAGCTGGGTGGGCACAGCAGCTCATTTCAGAATGGTTACATCTGTCTGACATAAGGTTGTGAACTTGGCTTCATGTATAACCTCCTTGTTTCAAATGTCTTTAACTTTTTCAAACTTTCACCATTTGGACTGGAATCTGCATCCAAAGTTGATTACATATTTTTAAGGATTGTTACAATCAAGGAAAGGAGGAGGTTGTTCTGTTTGTTTGTGGGGTTTTTTGGGGTTTTTTTGTTGTTGTTGGTGGTTGGGTGGGTGGGTTTTGTTTTTCTTTTTGTTTGTTTGTTTGTTTTAAGAAAGACAAGATTACTTGTACTTTTTGAGTGGATAGCTCTGCTCTCTGGAGGAAAACACTGTGTTTTTCCTTCTCTCCATGCAGACTTTTCTGGAGTTAGGTTTTTCACAGTTGCTCACTGCGAGAGCTTGTTCAATGAGATGAGGAGTTCAACAAGCTCTCAGAGCAAACAGGACTCACACCTGAGGTGGACTGGCTGCCACCCCCAAACTTCTGCAACTTTTAGACAGGAATCTTTCTACCTACCTAATTTAGGTTGTGACTTTGAACATGCTTTTCAAACTAATCTTTTATTTTACTCCACATATAATCTAATAATGGTTTGTGTCCTGCAGTGGCTTGAACAGCATGTAGGAGGACTGTGTTGGGCTAATACTCAACTATATTCATTTGCTTATGTGGCTTATTCATGTGCTTATCTACCATCCACATGTCTTTTAACTGGAAGCCTCCAGGGCGGGCTGAGCTTATTGTATGTTTAGCAAGCTGCACAGCAAGGTCCCTTCCCAATTATTCCTTTGCATCTTAGCCGTTGTGGATGAAAGTTATACATTAACACAACCAGAAATATAGTGGTTTGATGTCTTTCCGTAATAGCTTCTTCTAGGTGTTAACTGATTGCTGTTGTCACTAGTGCATTTTTTGACAAGTCCATTCTCTTTGTGAGTTCAAGTGCAGCCATCTCAGTGACTTTTTGACCAGTGTCACAATATTGATAGTAGATTTGTTCATGACACAACATCAAATGTGTAGCCCCTCCTCTTCGGTTACTATGCTATTTAATAGATTTTATTCTTCCTCTGGTCTGTCAAGCTCTGTGCTAGATTGCTTCAGAGTGGGGCCAATTATTACTATTTTATAAATAGACTTTTGGGTATCTATAGCAAAACTATATTTATTCAGATTGTTGGACTAAAAATTCATTGCCTGAGTCTGATAATTAAAATTCATTGCAAAATTTCTGAAAAATTCTTTTCTGATGTAAAATACAACCTTAGAAAAATTAGAAAAAAAGTAATAGTGCAAAAGAGATTGAAAAAACCCCAAATCTGGTTTTCACTGATTTGATCCAAGCAGAAATAGTTAATGCATAACACTTTAGTAGACTTATAAAGAACACTTAATTTTTCATCCTGCAATAAAACACTAAACTACATTTCTCTTTCAGCACATTGTTTTACTGAGACATTTGGGCTCTATTCTGTTCTATGAGCAAGGCTCCCTAGAAGACCACATCTCCTTCTCCCACAACATAATGAATGCTTTCCTGTGACCAAGCCTGCTGGTGCATGACAAGCAGGTAAACCCCACAAGGAAAATGGAGACACTGGGCTCCTGAACGACTCTCACGGAGACACTATGCCGAAGAAGGCAAGTACTGAATACCCTGGTCTGTTGCAGAATAACACGTTACGGGTCAGCTTAACACACTGAAATGAAACGCTTGATTTGGAAAATATCAGAACAACTATGATTTGTTTCTGAAGACATATAAAACCACTGGAATTTCTTTGGGTATTAATACTACGTAACCATCTGCTCTGCTCTGATGCCTTTTCTTTGGACTCAGGTCCTAAGAAGTCAACTCAGCATTGTTCAATCAATCTCTCCAATTCCTTTGCTCCGATAGACACGTTTGTAGTAGCCTTTATTCTTGAACTTCATGTAACTACTTTCTCAGGCTTGATAGACATGACTTTTCCTGTGTTTTCCCTTGTGTTACTTCAGACTATGAGTCAGAGTTTTCAATAAGGATTTTATTTTGGTTTTATTGCAAAGCTCTTTTTCTCACAGTAATTTCTTGTTTGCTATTCCCTGTAACAGTGTAAGCAACATTCCTCATCAAACATTTACAAAAATCCTTGTATAGCTGAGATACAAAAGACACATAGCATACCCTAAAGAGCAATGGGGAGACATGGTTCTGGGAGTAGAGTTGCGAGAAGGAAATATGAAGTTTTCCCCAACAGGTCCCACAGGGTACAGCCAGTCATACAGCTGGGTCTTAGGACAGCCCAGTGACTGCAGCCCAGGCTGGCCAATTTAGGAACACTGGCACAGCAGTATGGTGTCAGACTAAACAACTCTTTCTCCCTCCTGTGGAAGTTTATAAAAAGAATGCAGGAAGGGCTCTAATGTGTCATGATGTGTCCCTGTTGCTTGGGGGACTTTCTGAGTTGGAGACTTGTGGCTTTGTGTTCAACAGCCCTTGATAGATTTTCCTCCATGAATTTTTCAAATTACGTTTCAAACCAATTTATACTTTTGGCTTCCAGACTTATCTGTACTTGAGCTTAATTATGTGCCACACAGAAAAGTGCTTCCTCCACTCATTCCAGTTCTGTTGCAAGATAATTCATTTCATGTCCTTAGGTCTTAGATGCTGAGAAGTAGCCACAAATCTTCCCCTCCTGCCCTTTGCTGGAGCCACCAGCACTTTGAAGACCAAGTTCTCTCTTGTCGCGGCTGGAGAGTCCCAGGACACTTCTCTGTTCCCTGCACAAATACTGTGATCATGGTTGTTGGCCTATTGTTTCTATACCCTCTGTGTCATTTTTGAGAGGAACACAGGGACTTAAAGCAGACACACGCACAAAGTGCGATTCTCCTTTCTCTTCTGTTCACTCTTCCTTTCTTTATGTTTCCCGGTGTCCTATTTGTCTTTTTGACCATTGTGAAGCACGAGCTCGACGTTCCTGTGGCACTATCCACAGTGACGCCAAGCTCTTTCCTGAGTGATAATTAGTGACTCCATGCCTGAGCGCAGTTCTTTGCTTTTCTTGGTGTTTATGTGCTTTTCCTGGCTACCTTATCACCTACTCACCCAATAACTTTCTCCCACAGATGGACCTTTGGATTTCCGAGACACTGCCTGTGCCAAATAGTTGTGCTGCTGGCTTGTGTCACAGTCCCAGCGTGGGAGCTGCATTTGAACTGTTTGGGAGCTCAACTTGGCTACCGCTGCCCTACAAGAAATTTCCACTCTGTTCTCACTCTTAGTTTTGAAATGATTCTTAAATGTTTCTTAAAACCCCTTGGTACCAAGTGAGTTTTTGTGTGTGTGCCTCCCCCCTGCTTCCTCCCTCCCAGCTCTCCTCCCGCTCTGGTGAGAAGATTCTTTCACAGACTTCTGTATTGTCTCTTTCAAAAAAACGTGGCCCTTTGTTTTGTGTTTGCTTAGGCCTGAGCTGTTTCCTTTTCATGGCACAAATCAGTAAGCTGACTTCCATTCCTTGATTAGCTAGTTAAGCTTCGCCAGGGTTCAAAACTCAGTCTTGAACAGAACTAAACTTTGACATTTTCTTTTCCAGCTGCTTCTCTAAGTTCAAAATGCCACGCTACCATGAAGAAGAGTTCCAAAATAGAGCTGCTTTCTTCTAACCCTGAACAAGACACTTTACCGATAACAGGAAAAAACTGCACAAATGTAAAGTTCCTCTTTCCATCCTCCAGGGTAAAACGCTCCTCAGACCCCTCTGCTCAGCAGAGGGCTGTGCTTCCAGGCAAACAGTGTGTACGCCCTTAGGGCTGCTCAGGCAGAGGGAGCAGAAGTTATTGTAGCCACAGGTGAAAGATTATGTCTGACTTCTCCGTATCCGTAGGTCTTCCCAAATACACAGGATCACTTGCACTGTAAACTCACAGTAGCATATTCTCTGGTTGTCTTACCCCACGGCACGATGGCTGAAAGGAAGGCACTGGGGCACTGCGGGGCCTGGACTCAGCAATGAAGAGGCCTTTACCAGCTTGTTTGCTGTTACTACCTGCCATCACATCTCCTTGGGACATAGAGATAGGACAATGACTATTTTATGCTGTTCCCCCCGTCCCCCCCTTTTTTTTAATTAAAAAATAAGCATCACCCATAGAGTTATTTTTGTTTTGATCAATAAAAACTTAGACTTATTGGTACTCTTGCTGCATGCCTACAACAGAAGGCAAAGTGTACAAGTTACTGGGGTCTTACACTTTTTTTTTTCTTAACCTATGTTAAACCAGGCTCCCTGAAAGAACAAAAAAAATCGCAACAATTAATTCACTGCAGCTGGTAATGTTAAAAATCCTACTCTAAGCGTTAAGCTCATGATATGCCTCTGCTATTGCTAGTTTCCCACATTCCAAAAACAATGTAACAGCCTGTCTTCATGTTAAGTACAATAATGGTGAAACGTTGCCATGACTAGGAGCAATTGTTAAACAGATCTCCTTATTATATATAATTACCTCACTGTCTAAGCAAGCAGCCACACAGAGCAGCTTAATTTTTCTTAAATTTAATTGAAATCTGACAGTATTGCAAACTCTCAGAACACTGTAACAAAAGGGCTTGGTATTCATAAAGTAATTTGTTGCTAATTTTGTTCAGTGCTTTAAAAGGTTGCTGGAAGTAGGGGACCACAAAAGCGAATATACTGCTCTAAGCTGGGGTTTTTATCACTTTCTAAATGACACAGTGAATGACAGGGAAAAGCTGCACGATAGCGGCTGAGTGGGTATTGATGGCTGCTGCAGTGCTAAATGATGCATTGGCACTGAAATACAGTGAAAGAAAAAAATCAGCAGTGACTTTTCTATTTCATTCTTTCAGGAAGAAAAACCCACATCAAGAATTGCAAAACTTGAATTAGATTTGTTAAAAAAAAAAAAAAGCTAAAGGAAACATGCAGCAAAGAAGCCTGGTTTTGTGCCCACGCTCTCTCACCCATAGCTGCAGCAGCACAATAGACCAAGGGCTCTGAAAAGTGCAAGTTTTGAGGAGATCCAGGTTGTGCTTTTCACAAATCTGACAAGCTCTGGAGCATGGCTGGAAAAATGCTGGAGGGAAAAAAAAGCCAAAAAAACCTTTATGGGTAGAGGACAGAGTTCCTTCTGCCCTCCTTTGTAAACCCAGCTCTGGAGCCTGTTTAAAAAAACAAAAAGTCTTCCTCTTCTATGGATGGGGACAAACTCTTCCAGGTGCTTATGCAGAGCAGGCAGGAAAAATAGCTCCCTCTGACCTCTCTCCAAACCAGACTGAATGCAATGCATGATGCATAATAAGCATAATACCTGTTACTTTGTCTAGTAGTAGGACAGTGAACTGGGGACCTTCCAAAACACACCACAGGTACTTCTCCATTTCACATTAATACATTTTGGGTCTGAGAAGTGTGACCAATTTACTTGTCCTGTGGTTTAGGCACCCAGAGACACATAACCCATGCCAGCCAGGCGCTACAAGTGCATGCACTGGTGTTTGTGGGTCAGGTTCCTGGGCTGGCCAAGTTCAGCTCTGCGATGCATCAGGAGCACAAAATGTGCACGGAGTAGGTGGATCTAGATTTCTCTTTAAGCAGAGAGGGTCCAGGGACTTATAAACAACATCAGTTGGGGGGGCGGACTGGACCGATGAGTGGTCTGGAAATTCCTGACACTCCACGCCCCTTGGCTGGCAAGGGTTGAGCTCAGTTCCTACTAAAACCACAGTGGTTGTGCTCCAAAAGTACGAAGAGTGTAGGATTAGAGAGGAGATGACCTCATTGATGAGATCTGGACTCCGCCCTCCTTTCTCCATGGGGGGTGATAGCTGCCATGTGAATGATTGCAAGTTCCTTGCATCCCAATGTGGTCTGGACATGATCAGTGACCTCATGGGCTTATTATTGCTTCTTACTTCACTTGCATTTTTTCACTTGCGTTTTTCATTTACCCTTCCAATATTTTAATTCTCTCAGTATTTTTTAAGCTACCCTTGGGTCCTATTATCAGGAAAAAAAAAGGGGAACTAAGAATAATTTTGCTTACACTACTAGGGTAGAGGTCAGCCTTTGGCAGAAATGATGTTTGTAGTCCTACTAATACAAAAGTTGGTTTGTTTTTTTTTGCTTAAAAAAAAGCCCCAAACAATCAGATTTCATATGTCCTAAACAAAATGAGAGTTCATCTGCAACACCCCTTGTCTAAATAGGTCTGTTTCCTGGCAGATCTTTGAGGGCACATCACAGTTCAGTGTGAGAGTGGTCATAGACCACATGTAGGGAGAGGAAGAGCCAAAAAAAATCCCAGCAGTCCCCATATACTAGACTGTTCCTTGGGGCAGCAGCTAGAGGGATGCATCTGAAGGAGTCCAAGGAACAACACTGATGCAACGCCTATGCTGTTAGTAGCAGCAAGCTGAGAGATGGAAATGAATATGTTCAAGCAGCACTGGAGCTGCTGCCCATGCTATGTGGAGTAGGACCATTCGGGCAACCTTGGAGCACACTCAGCCAACAGAATGCATGGAAACCATGCATGGAGAGAAAAGGAGCCACCTTTGTGGCACAGCTGTGACCAGAGAAAGGGCTTTTAGAAGTCAATTGCTTCTATAGAGTACCCTGTTTTAGTTTGCCTCAGTTAACCAATGTTCTCACAATGGGAGTTAAGGGTGCGTGTCAATAAAAGTGAATGAGCATCTGCAACTTCGGTAGGTCTATAAACCTTTAATAAATAAATCACTAGAGTTCCTTCAATAGCATGTAACAGCTCAGAAATTACATGCTTTGCTTTTAAGAGCTAAACAGTTAAGGAAGCCATTGACAGCCCAGGGATGCATGAACCAACTGCATTAATAAAGAAATACTTAGCATACTTAGTCAAGTCAGCACAGACTAGAGCAATGTACCTAAAAGTCCGTCCTTTCACATCTCTCCTCAGGTTGCTCCGCAAGTGTGAGACCAGTGTGTCTGGATGAAGAACTAGGCATGCATTCATTGGAAATGTCCGTCTTTTACTGGTTTTACTTTTTTTTTTTTAATGCTGTATACTTTCTTGGTCAAGCACTAAGTCACGGAATCACAGAATCGTCAGAGTTGGAAGGAAACTCTAGAGATCATCCAGTCCAACTGCCCTGCCAAAGCAGGGTTACCCAGAGCACATCACTCAGGACTCCATCCAGGCAGGGCTTGAAGATCTCCAGAGAAGGGGACTCCACACCCTCCCTGGGCAGCCTGTCCCAAGGCTCTGCCACCCTCACCCCAAAAAAGTTCTTCCTCAGATTGGAGTGGAACTTCCCATGTTCCAGCTTGTGCCCGTTGCCTCTCGTCCTGTCACTGGGAACCACTGAAAAGAGTCCAGCTCCATCCTCCTTCAACCCACCCTTTAGGTACTTGTCAGCATTGATAAGGTCTCCCCTCAGCCTTCTCTTCTCCAGGCTAAAGAGCCCCAGCTCTCTCAGCCTTTCCTCGTCAGGGAGATGCTCCAATCCCTCCATCATCTCTGTTGCCCTACGCTGGACTCTCTCCAGCAGTTCCCTGTCTTTCTTGAACTGGGCAGCCCAGAACTGGACACAGTATATTCCAGTTGTGGCCTCCCCAGTGCAAAGCAGAGGGGGAGAGTGACCTCCCTCCACCTACTGGCCACAGTCTTCCCTACGCAGCCCAGGATTCCATTGGCCCTCTTGGCCACAAGGGCACATTGCTGGCTCATGGAAAGTTTACTATCCACCAGGACTCCTGGATCTTTCTCCTCAGTAGTGCTTTCCAGAGGCACTGGGAAAAAATAGGAGAGGCAGTGGCAGATTTGCCCTGAAGGTGAGGTGGGTTTTGTGCCCCAAGATAGTACCAGGCGGGCAGAGGGTCAGCCTGCGAGTGGCTGCAACAACCCTGCCTACAGCCACCAAGGGCTACCACAGGGACAAGAAGCAGAGCATTTAGCAACAACGAGCCTGCCTCCTTTTCTCGTTTCCTAGTGAATTCATCATTGCAGGAATCTGTAACCAGCAAGCTGATTCAATAAGCAAACCAAAAATGAGTCAAAGCTGTTGGATGGCAGCACCACCATCTTGGCTCCAATTCGAGGAAGCCTTGACTCAAAAAAAAAAAAACCAACCCAAAAAAACACCCCTCACTTTCCAGAAAACAGAATTAAAAAAAAAAAAGTAACACATAAATTAGAAGATAAATGCTCCCACACCACAGATGTACATTTGTGGGGCTCAGAACCTGACAGAACCCCTGACTGTGGACACCTGTGCTGAGAGGGGCTGTGGGGGCGAGGTGGGGCAGGACATGGCAGTGAGAGGCCATGCCAGGCAGCCGGAGAAGTTTTACATAGGTTATAGTGTGATCTCCCAGCCCACACCCCAATCAGGTCTCTCAGGGTTTCCATCCAGAGCCTCCCCCAGAAAAGGCTGCTTGGAGGGATTCTCAGGGCTTGTGAGGGCCTGGCTGCTGTTCCGCTCCTGGAAATGGTGGCGTGCGAGGCCAGGCCGGACCAGCTGAGGTGCCGGGGAGGGAGAAGCAGTCGCAGGAGGCAGGCGTGTGTCAATCAGCAGCTGGCACCGCAGAATCATTAGGCAGAAGAGGTTAAAAATAGGATTTCGCAATCTAGCAAGCGGAAATATCAACCAGATGGCAGAGGAAGGAAAGAGGCACTATACCCACCCTCTAGGTAAGGATTTTTGTTGAATCATTAAGTATCAGAAAGCTGGCGAGGAAGAAGGTGCCATGCAGCCCTGTGCTAGCAGGGTGCAGGGGGTGGCAAGGTCCACGGGCCAAAGGTCTCTCAGGGGCTTGGTGTCTGCCTGTCCCCTATGGTGTGGCCCATTAGGGCTATCTCTATATACTAAATATCTATCTCTATATACTAAATGTCGTGATAGAGGTGTGAGATGCAACTTCTAACCGACGGCGTGGGATGCGGTGCCTGCTGTGAGCGGTGGCTGAGTGGAACTGTGCCAAGGGAGGCAAACAGTGTCCTTCTGCTTGCTTGGTGTCCACGAGTATTGTGCCCAGGTGTGAAGCTTTGGCTTTCACCTGAAGTGTGTGGGCAGCTTCTTAGCTGGATGCTGACAGGTTCAAGGTTGCTCAGGTTGGCTGCCTTTCACGTTGTAGAGGTGGTACGTCGTGGAGAATGGCTGCCTTTCACGTTGTAGAGGTGGTACGTCACAGAGAAAGGCTTGGACGGGGAGCCCCAATGCCGGGTCTCATCCTCCTGGCTGGGATGAGCCTTTTGGCAACCGAGCATGTATGAGAGAAAGCTGAGGTAGGTCAAGCTTTGGGTTGCCGAGTTGACAGCAGCTTATCCTGTGGCAAAGGTGGTGATACAGTCTTGTGGGGATGTCCCCTCTCACTGGGAGGAGCGTAGTCTGGCCTGCTCCATGCCCCAGCTAGGACAGCCTGCTGTTTTGCACTGGGCTGAATGGGTGCATGGCGGCCTAACCACCTGGCTGAATGAAATAAGACCTGCCCGTGCTGCCACGGAGGGGGGCAAGGCCTTCTGTCCCCACCACCCCCTCTCCTACCCCAAGGCCCCGCCATCTCAGCTGCAGTGCTTTTTGTTAAGCAGACAGTGAGTAGATCCGAAAAAACTGTCGTGGGACGAGGGTCATTTTCTCATCTAGTCTAATTTGTGCTTTAAATTATAATTCTCAGGTGAAAACTTGGACCTAGCTTGTAACTAAAATAAATCCTTGGAATAAAGATGCGCTTGATGTAATAGGAAGAGGTGAAAAAGGAAATTACTACATGTTAACTCCCTTACAACTTGTTGTATCTCTACATCATTCAAACGCTTCGCTGTCACTTCCCCCACCACCCCCCCAGTATGAAATAACATACGTTGCCATGATGTGAACTGATGAAATGGTGGGGGATGAGGCTGCTCTGGGGCTCGTTAGTTGTGCAGAAGGGCCGCAGTCAGAAACAGCATGATAAATTAGCTTATATTTTGAACATACTTCTTATGGCTTGCATTCTCTTAATTTATAATGGATTTGCTCTATACAAGTAAAGCTGTATAGCTGAGTGTGAAAAGGTGCTCTGATGAAATGAGTGTTGCCTAATGGAATCAATACAAAAATATCTGATACTAATTTTCCAGCTACTATGACAGAAAATTGTGGAAGGAGGAGGGATCCTCTTGCAGATGGGCAAACCCTATGACTCCCTCAGTTATCCCCCACTTAAAAGCTATCAATTTAGAGCTGTCCTGTGTATTGCCCTGTGAATTGAACAAGCCTTTTCAGTCTTTAATTAAGGGTGACAAACTCTTTGAACATCACAGCATTCATCTGTTCATGTGTGGAAGGCCTGGTGTAACAAAAGAATTTAATCAAACTACAAGCCTAATAAAGACTACATTGCCTGAACTAAATGATGTTATTGCTGCTGCAGCTCATAGTTTTACATTTAAAAAAGCAGGTCAGAGTGTTCATTCATCTTGATTAGCAATGCCAACCTAATTACTTCTGGAGGAAACAGTAATTAGCTGGAGTCTCACCTCATTAATCATGACATTCTTCTAGCAGACTATTTTTATCTGATAAATGGCTTGGATTGGAACAAGGTGTATATTTGAATTCTAGTTAATTGTACACAGCTTGCTGCATAACATTTCATATTTTTATCATTTAACTGCTTCCTTCCTGTGAATCTTTCAGCCATTTTTGCAGGCTGTTCATGTTGAATAAAAAGGTGAATGGCCCACATAAGGTATGTCAGCTTTAATTATGGACAGAAGTAACTGAAGGTGTGTTCCAACAGCAGGGAAATGGCAGAGTCCCCACCTCCACAGGAAACTAAAGGGATCTTTTCTCAAGCAGAAACTGGTGCCCAGCTACTATTGCACAAAGGCTGACGCTGGTTACTCTTAACAGAAATCTGGGCCAAGGTTTTCAGTGGGGACTCATGATTAAACACATCCTTGCTCTTAAAGTCAAGTCTATTTAGGCACCTTGAAGTCAGTAACCTGCACCTAAACTGCAAGTCACTTCTGACATTGTTGACTAGTATATGGCTTTGAAATATGATTTTTAGAAACTTAAAGTTTTGTATTTATTATGCATTTATGAAAACCAACAAGGAAACATATACTGTTTCTTGAAGTGGGAAGTTGTTTTTTGAAGAGCTGCTTTAAGCAACAATCACAGATACTTCTTAGTTTTACAAAGCATGATTGTCTAGTGATTCTAGTGAATCTAACAGGTTCTAGTGAAGCTAACAGTTTAGAATTTTCTAGGGAGGATGATTATGAGTGTGTTAGTCTGGGAACATCAGATTTTTGAGGAAGTAAAATAAATGGCTCCTTGGATGCATGCTTCTAAAACCTATGCCCAGTGTATCTCTATTACTGGTCAACCATGAAGGAAGTTCTCCCGCGTAAGGCAATGTGGTTTGATTTTTTTTTTTTTAATAGTGAAATAAAGGGTTTACATTTTCCTTACCTACAACCTATTCTTTTTAACAAGCAGTATGTTAAACTGAAACAATGACAGAAGACCAATGGAGAAAAATAGGAAAATATATAGGAAAAATAAAAGTTACTATTTTATTTTTAGGTAGCAAATATTGTTGTATTAGTTTTATGCAGTGTGTTACATTTTCAAAGCATGCAAATGTTAACATCAGCTTTTCGTTTTCTTTGACTAAATAGAAAAAGTCACTATTTTATTATATATATTTTTGTATATAATATATATTTAATGATATATAATAAATATATATTATATACATAATAAACATGTATTTATTACATCAACTACTCAGTTGATCTGTGTTCTAGAAGTAGCTTACTATTCCATATCAAGTAAGTTTACTCTTACTAATAGAAATGGAAACATTCAGAAATAGCTAGTAGTTTCCTGCAGGAATCTTTAGCTATAGCTGCCCCACTTACTGAGCCCCAGCCCAGCAGCCATTGGGGTACTGTTAGAACTTGCCAATAAGAGAACAAACATTGTTGACAATTTTTGAGAAACCGTCAAATTATTTTCATGTTAACAATTAAAAAAAACCAACTCTGTACTTTTATGCAAAAGTGTTTTAAAAAAAAAAGTTTTCATTGGGTCCTCCTTCCCTGTCTTTCAACTACAAAAAGAAAATGGGAAACACAAGAAGAGAAAATCTAGTGTCCCTGAAATTAAAGAAATTAACAACCTCCCCAAAACCCTGAAAAAAATACTTGTAAAAATATATTTAATGCATATTTTTTTTCCTCCCAGAAACATAATCCTATATAAGACACAACTTCCATCCTAAAAAGATGTCAAATCACAGTCAGCTCCATACAGTTCTGATACAGGAAAAAGGTTCTTAACTTTTCTGGTGGGAGAACCCATGCTTTCTTGCAGATGTGAAATATCTGCAGAAAAGAGATGTATTTGATGCATAAATATACTGCATGTAAGTGAATTTTTCATATTCAAATTATTAATTTAAAAGTCTGTTTCAGTAACTCGTATTGTTTCTAATCGTTAACTTTATTAATAGGATCCAATATGCTCTAGGCTGATATCTTTGATCGTAGGTCCCAGTTACAGTGTTATGCTAGAGGCAGTACTTGTCAGATGTTAGAAATATAGGAGTTCTGCTAATGAGTGTATACTTATAAATTAATACAACCTTAGTAAATCTCTAATGAAAATCACAGATTTGTTTGCTTGCATATTACGTGTGTAGATATCACTAATGTCTCATAACTCCAGTCATAGATCACTTCTAGATAGTTCTGCATATCTAAAGAAAATTACTTTCCAACTTCTAATAGGTTAGAAAGAATTCATGCTAAATTTTTAATATTTAAGCAGTACTTTTTTTAGTAGGAATCTGAAAGGAATTTATAAACAATTAAGCCACTCTTGTTCCTCTTATGATTGAGGCTGGCATTACCATGCCCATCTTAGAGGACGAATTGAAACCCAAGTTGGTTACGAACAACTCTCTCAAAAGGAGGTTAATGCATTTAGGGCTCAGAAAAATTAACCTTGTCTGTAGCTACAGATCAAAAACTGTATATCTTAAATTTGAGATTTGTGATTTACCAAGTGAGTCAAGTGTAGAGCTGAGAGTAGAATTCCAAAGTCCTTGCTATCAGCTCTCTCTTCCAACCATGAGATACTGCCTCAAACTTCCCTCTTGCTATAGCTCTTTCCACATCCAGAAGAAATTTAATTAAAGGCTCTTTAGTCAAAGGGTTAAGCTGATGTGGTATCCCAATATAACACTCTTTCGAACCCTGAAATCCATGACAAAGGGAATTGAGCCTCAGTTGTGTTGTTTCATTGATGAGTGCTGTAGAGAAGTGGGGAATGATGGTCAGCTGTTTGGCTTTCCAGCCCTTGTGACTTAGGTTGCCTGAGGTACAGGGGGCAAAAGGTCCTTCTGTTGGTTGGAGCATGCAAAGTCAGCTTCTTGTGCATTGATGGGGGCTGTGGGGAAGGGCCACAGCAGCCTCAGGAGGAGTGGGACAGACCAGGTTGGTGCTCTGGGGGCTTTGGTGCATCCTGATCCCCCTGCCTGCTGCTGCAGAGCTGTAAGTAGCACTTAAGATAATCTCTAAATTTCTTATTTCAGTTCCTTCTAGTTTATGTCTTGACTCCCTTCTGGGAGGCTTGCAGTACAAGACCATCCCACCTTCCAAGTAGGCACAGGATACAAGTGATGGGTTTTTTTTGGTTTTTTTTTTGTTTGTTTGTATGTTATATGGGTCATTATAAGTTTTGCATCTATCTGTTCTTATCTCATTTATAGCACCTCATTCAAAACATGCTGTCCCAGGCTCGGGTATTGCAGTCTCCCACAGGCTCTGCCAGGCTCTCATCCTGTGTTTTGGTTTTTTTAGAATGTCTTGGGGAAAACCTTTAGAAATTAAAATTCAATTATAAACTCCATAAAAATATTCAAAATTGCTAGTGCTTGGTAATTGAAAAGCAAATGCAAGAGAGAAGGAATGAGTCTAGACTTATACCACTCAAGTCCCTTACCCTTATTTATAATTTCTACCACTTTCTATACCCTCTGATAGCTCTATCCTTCAGACTGTTATCAACTACATGGCCTTTGAGGGATTCCTGCAGGTCTTTACTTTCACCCATTCTCACAGCTGAACAGAAAGCCAACAGAAATTAGAGCAAACTTTTGAACAATTCCATTATTTTTTTTTTTTAATAACTCTTCTTCTTTTGTTTTTTCTAGCAGCATGAGGTGGACAAAATAAGGTACTGTGAGCAACTGGTTTGTGGGGGAAAAAAACAAACCCAAAACTGAACAATCATGAAACCAAATCATAATGTAGAGGCAGGGTGACCATGCATTAAAAATGTGGAGGTCCTCCAGGTATAACCATGCATTGGCATGATGATAGTAGACTTTCAGTATAAGATGCTCTTCTGGAAAAGGCCAGTTATGTGATATTTCTGCTTGCTAAAGGCTGACTTATATCCCCTAATTTTATATTGGCTTGAAGTTATCTAACCCACATCAGAAAATACACATAGTAAACCAGATATTTAAAAAGTTTCTAACACATTTTAAAATAAAATCTAAGGAACAACCTTATGTTTGAAAGATTAAATCCTGCCCTAGCCAGTAAAAATAGATTAAAAAATGTGAAACTATTTTAAGCACAGTGTTGGCTGTACTAGACAATTTTAGTTAGGTCTGTGTCTCAGTCTTGTCAGAGATTAGCATAGTCCAGAAGGCTGCAGTCAGGATGCCAAAAAATCACAACAGCAGGGGTGATAAAAAAAGTATTAAAAAATTAATAGAAAGCCAATGTCTATAAATAAAATGAGACAGTAAACGTGTACCTGGAATCTAGAAGTAAGATAAAGATAAATCTTGGAAACCAGTCACAGGTGAAAAATAGAAACTCTCAGGGACAGCATCCAGTCCTGTTGAATGCAGAGGGAATTCTGCCATTTTAATCTTTTTGGCCAGGATTTTTTCATATAGAATAGGCTCCCAGCTGCCACACGCTGTTGCGGTTTGATGGTTTTTCCATGGAATTATGACATACTTTTAACAATGCGGAGTGCACTCTGCTTGAGGCTTTTCACCTTCTGCAGTCCATCATATCAATGTGGGGAAGTTGGATCATTGAAAATTTTACAGGAGAAAGAAAAAGCAAGATCCCCTTGTTGCTGTAATAACTTTGTGGCAGCACAAGAAAAAATACTGGCCTAAACTTTGAATGCTTGTTACTCTGATTTCTCCTCTTTCACTTTTCTGTTTGCTTGCTTTGATGTGTGGGATTTAGAAAAACAGCATGTGAAGAATTTGCAGGTGATCTCTGACGTCTTCTTAACCACTAATGGTATCTAAACTGAAAACGTCACTACAGAGGAACATCCTTGTGGTTGTAATATCCTCATCTGTGAGTAGACCCTCACAGTGTACACACTTGGGAAACAAATGTGATCTCAGTCCCAAAGGCTTTACAGTTTCAGTCTGAAAGAGACAGGAAAGACTCCAAAGATTTTGCAAGGGCATAAAATCGCAGTATCTATGAGCTTAGATTGACCGTGGTGTCAGCTGAGTAAGAAGTAACTGATTTATTTTACATAATGGCTTTTGCAAATATACAGCAGCTTGAAAAAACAAATTTTTCAATCCAGACTTATGAAATCCTGAAGAGCTATTACATCCCATTTCTGGTGTTGCACCACTGTTCTGGGGACTGATATAACCATGTCATGTCAGGTGTCATTCGTGGAGGCCGTGTTGTTATACCACAAACTGCCAGGGCAATTCTTGGTGGTTGTTTCACTTTGTAATAGTGTATCTCAGGTGGGGCTTTTTCCCTGTGAAGTTATGTATATTTTCAGTTTTTCCAGGAGAGATAAAGGGGTAGTGCTGCTGCTGCTCTTGATTTGTCTCATATGCAAAACATTTCTATATGTCTTCTCTGTTTCTGCCTTAGAAGCACGTCAGAACTACTGTCATACTTTTGAATTTTGGCTTGATTTGGTTATTCTATTCATTTGTAGACAGTACACTGCAATTATTCTTTGCCCTAGGGGTTTGTTTGTACTGAGTCACTGAAGCTGAATAGCCCTTCCTTATGCATATTTTCTTTGCAGATATAATTTGCTCACTTGATTTATTAGTGTGTTTATGCTACTTACGTTTGATCTTGATTATAAAAAAGTGCTCATTGTTGCCCTGAGTTGTAGATAATGCCTGGCATCCATTAACCAGCTTAATTTAAAGTGCAATTTTAGACTGATCTAGTAAATGGGTAGAAGAGGTGGTGTAGGCTGAAGTGCTCCAAGTGAGCACCTTTTGCTTGGGATCAAGCACACTGAAGAACATGCACAAGGCCAGTACTCTCATGCCATTTGGTTAGCTACTGCAAACTTGGTTGCTGTTGACTGTGTGCCCACGTTTGGCCCATAAAATCACTTGGGAAGGAATGAAGGGGACAAGAGATTTGAAGGAAACTATAATCAATACACAGGGTGGCCATACAGGGTTTTGCACTTGTTTAAACCATTTTGCAAAAATTAGTGTGAGGCTGTGGTTTCATATGCCTCAGCTTTCCTTGCATCTGCTAGAGGGAAGTCTTGGTGCTTGCAGCCGCTGCTCTGCCTTTCCTCTGCAACCGCTTCCAGCAAGTGCGTGGTGGTTATGTCCTCTCCTGCTGCTTCTGGGCCTCACGAGAGCTTGCTACACTGCAAAGAGCATTTCCTTTTTTCTTTTGGCTGAGTTAGTTTTCTGTCAGGTTAGTGACATACATTGGCTCCTGGAAGGGGTCTGAGGACCTACAAAAGTAATGGGAGATGGGCAACAACATCTGGGAGAAGGGAAGAAAGGCCAGTAGCACTTTTGGGTAGAAGGTCATCCTCCTGTGTTGACAGCAGCGAGCCACTGGGTCAACTTAACGCGTTACCACCATAACTGCATCCCAGGTTAGTGCTGGGCCAGGTCAGCAGGTGCTGAGCACCTGGTCAAGGCTGGTGGTACTTTGCTGCTTCAAATTCTGCCACTGTGAAAGAATCCTCAGAGAAAGGAGGATCAGGGTCACACTGCTAGAGTCAAGCAGCAGGAGTTAAATTCACCTCTGAGAGAACCCTACTGAGTTCCAGGAAAAAAATTTGTCCCAGTGAACCTGAATCTTGTGTGCAGTAATGCTGCCTCATGCAGCTGTGGCCTCTTTGCAGGACTGGAGCAGCAGGAAACAAGAGGAGCGAAAATGAAGAGAAGGCTCAGCATGTATGGATTCGTGTATCTTCGTACACATCTGGTATAACTAAATCTTTGTGTGCAAGGCACATATGATTTTGAAGTGTCAATTTGACTTCGGGTAACATTCAATAATCTCTTTTTATTCCCATTTAAAACCTGGCCTAATTAAAGTGTACAGAGTGTTCCTACAATGAGTATTGTTTCAAAGCTGTGTGTCTCTCTCAAATTCCCAGTATAAACAATCCTGTAAATAGGTAATTAAAGCCATCTGCTTCTTGGTAGCCCAGTTACCTTTGCAGCATCATTTACATTTTTCTCCCCTTTAACTCAGGGAATTAAGCTGCCATAAAGTCTTTCTTTAGTGGATGAGCCATTACAAAAAAATGCTTGTGGCACATAATTTGTCAAGGAAAAAAAGATATATTCTGTTGAATTTCTCTTCCAAATAAACTGTTCTTCATGACGACACAAAATTGTGCCTTCAGATGATGGACGTACCCATAAACTTTAATCCAGCACAACATAATGCAGCCACTGTCTGTGATCTTATATTCCTCCTCTTCTAAGAAAGCTGCTTTTCATCTTGTCATTAAGGGTAAGTACCGATGACTGAGGAATGATTTTGAGCTATCAATATCTCACCTCTTTTAAGTGAGAGAAAATGAACTGATTTTGTAACAGTCTCACTGATAATGTCATGACTATAGGGAGAGGATTTAGATTCATTGAAGTAGCAGCAGAAGTCTAGATTGTCCAGCCCAGAAGTACTCGCTGAGGCCCTGAAAGAAATGTATGCTCATTAGCATGCTTCTGTGGATCTGGAAACACACCATGCTGATGTAAGCCCACTGGTCTTGATGGTGAACTAGTTGTTGGGGGTTAATGCTGGTATCTCTGCTAAGCATTGAGCTGTGTTGCTACCAAAAGCAGTTTTTCATTTCTCTGCTTAGACCATTTACAACTTGGCTTATTTGGCAGGGGTTAGGCAAAGGGACAAACCCCATATCCTTATTGGATGAATTTGTGGTGGGCAGGCCGGAGTAACTGGAGATAGAAACAAGGTACGGCATTTTGTTCTCCTTTCCAAAGTCCTTGCTGCTCTGAGTGCCCTAGTTCCCATTGCCTCATGGGCTAAGGAAAGGGAAATGGAGAAGAACTCTGGTCTCCTGCCCCCTTGGGAGGTGGGAACTGAGGTCGAGAAGACAATAAACAGGGACTTCCCCACGCTCTCGCTAGAAACACCAGCAGAAGGGTCCTGCACCCTCTCAGAGGGCACTTTGAGTTATGTTCTCCCAATAGCAGAAGAAAAATGTTTTCTTTCTTTCTGAGTCTTCTCCATTTCATTTTTAAGCTCCTGGGAGCTTCTGTACATTATTTCCATAAGAGGAGAATTCTTTTTTTTTCTTTTTCCTCTCCCCCCTGCCTTCAAAATAGCAAGTTCACTGCTAATTGCTCACTTGTAAATTCTGGATTGACATTGTAAATACTGGGACATTGCCACATTCTATCTGACTAGTATGTTTAAGAAGCTGAGTCTACTTAAAAGGGAGTGGAGGCCACTTGTCATCACAACCCATGCAGAAACCTGGTAATTAACCCTCATTGTCCCAATGGCACTTCCTGAAACCAGCCTTCACAACTGAGCCCAACACACTTTCAACCACAAAGAACAGCTATTTGAGCTCTTTAGTCATTTACCTTCTTTTAGAGAACAAAGCAAACAACATTGTTGCAACATTTGCTATTAAGAGGGATTATTCTGAAACTGTAAAAAAACCCACAAATAAAACCACCAACCAACAAAAAAAACCCACAAGAGAGCAACAAGGTTCTGTTGACCTTGAGTTTTAAAGAAAACTCAAGGTGAAGCTTGCTGGTGTGCATAGGTATAACAAGTAACTTATTGCCACCTTGGGGAGGCAACAGTGGGAAAACAGTATCAAATGTCTGCAGGATTTATGAATACCATAAATCACAGAATGATTGAGGTTGGAAGAGACCTTGAAGATTTTTCTAGTCCAGCCTCTATGCTCAAAGTAGAGCCAGCTAAAAGAGGTTTCTTGGGACTGTGTCCAGTCAGAATTTTAGTATCTCCAAGGATGGAAGATAACCATCTGGAAATGGTTATCTGGAAACCTATTCCAGTGTTTGATCATCCTCATGCTAGAAAACCAACAACAACAAAAGAATTGCTTATGTTTAAGTGGAATTTCTTGTATTTCACTGTGCCCATTGTTTCTTGCCTTTTCACCAGCTACTACTGAGATGAGTTTGGCTCGGTTTTCTTACTCATGAGGTGATCAGATCCATCCCCACTTCCTCAAGCTGCCTTCTCTCCAGGGGAAACAGTCCCAGCTCTCAGACTCTTCTTGTATGAGAGATGTTCCACTTCCTCAACTCTAGCCCTTTGCCAGACTTGCCCCCATAGATCCATATCTCTCTTGTACTGGGGAGCCCAGAAGTGGGCTTCAGATGTGGCCTTACTGGTGTTGAGCTGAGGGGGAAGGATCACCTCCCTTGACCTGCTGGCAACACTCTGCTTAATGCAGCTCAGGATGCTGCTGGCCTTTTTGCAAAGATGCATTGCTAGTTCCTGGTAAATTTGTCCACCAGGATCCCAAGCCTTATTTTGCAGATCTGCTTTCCAGTTGGTTGGTTCTTGCTCTGTGCTGGTGCATGGGGATATTTCTGCTCAGTTGCTGGAGAGCTTTGCATTTCCCTTTGAACTTCATGGGTTTCCTTTCTGCCCGTTTCTCTTGCCTCTCAAAGTCCCTCTGAATGGCAGCACAACCATCTGGTCTATCAACCACTCCCCCCAGTTCTGTATCAACTGCAAGCTTGCTGAGGGCGGTGTGCCCTATCATCCATGCCATTAGTGAAGAGGTATTGGCTCAGTACTGGTTGCCCTGGGGCATAGCACTAATGATTGGTGTCTCCACCTAGACTTTAAGTTGCTGACTGTGACCCCTTGAGCCCAGCAATTTGGCCAGTTTTCAGTTCACATCACTGTCTTTTTTACATCCTGTACTTCATCAATTTGACCAAAGATTTTATGGGTGACATGGAAAACCCTATGAAGAAGTGACTTTCCTCCTTTTTCGTTCAATATATTCTTTCACAAAAGTGGAAGTCTGTTTTGTATAAAGTAAGAATCATCCGCTTCACCCAGGTACTGGGATGGGAGTACTCAGACTCTGAATAAGCAAATAGAGCACCACTTTCTATGACCATGTAGGGGGAGAATTGGGTGCGATGGCTGCAAGAACAGAACAACACCACTCAGTGATGATTTAAAATTTTGTACTTGAAGTGATTTGAAGACTTTTTTTTTTTTTTTTAACCTGCAAGGCTCGTTTCCTGACTCATTCATTCACATTCATGTATTCACATGGATCAGAGCCCCTACCAGCTTAGACCAGCATCACAGATGCAGGGGAGTGGGACCCTTCCTCCAATGATTTGACGTGTTGGGTCCCAACCAGAGCCCCGATTCCTACATGTAGTCATTCCACTTCAGGCTCAGCCTTCTGCATGAGACACATGGATGGTGTCCCCCTTGCACCATGGCTACTGTCTTAGGTACCTGTACCAGATTGTTGGCATAAGGCACCAATGGCTCCGATAATTACGTAGCCCCAGCCCAAAGCCTTTGACTTTGTCCATGCCTAGGGACATATAAGTTTCCTCTGTGGTTTCTATCTCTCTTTGGTCCAAATGTTTTCCAAAAAGCATGAAGTTAACAGCACTTACGTAACAAAGTTCTTCTAATACTATCTTTTCAAGTTCATATCAGCTTAGTCTAGTGAGTTAGAGCTGGGTCGATGCATTCAAGGTCTCATTTGCTTGGGTGGCACTTCTGGGTATGCAATACTCTGTAGCAGTCTATAAGCCAGAATATGCAGCTGCTGTGCCTGTAGTGTCTAGAGATCCGGAGTGATAAAGTTTGAAAGGTTGTCTTCCAGAATCAAGTCCTTACCACAAGATTTAGGTGGCAGAGATGGTAAAGTAGGAAATAAGCCATGCATGGGTTCAATGACACTGCCGTGCACACACCTGAAATATAGCAGTGCTGCTGTAGTCCTCCTGCTAACAATAAGGAGTGGAGTCTTCCAATTCTTGGCTGTTGGTTTTCAAGTCATGATTTAGCTACCAATATGCTGGGTCACCTTGGCCCATGCCACCTTCACATTGCCTCTGTATCTGCAAGTTGGATATAATGACAATTCCTGCTTCCATAAAGTCCTTTGAGATCTGTGTGATAAGAAGTGCTATTTAAACATTAGGTATTATTATTAATGCTTTTAATATTTTAAAGACCAAAGCATGACATATTCTATTTCTAATTATTTCATGCTGCAGTTTGTTACTAGTATGCTTCAGATGAGTTTTTGGTTTTATTCAGTAACTAATTAAGGCACCTAAAATGTGATAGTGGGTGAACACCTTTAGGAAAAGAACTTAGTACTGCTAATTATGGTTATTGTCTTAGGATGGTGACATGATGAGGCAGGCTGAATATATATAGTCTTAATCCTGAATTAGGAAAACATTTTCTTAAATGAACAAAAATTGGAAAAGTAAGGTTAATTATCTCTATTAAATCAGGAATCCCATAACAACCTTTTTATGGGTTTATACAGTTGCATCATTGGAGTTTAAGACACATGTAGACTATTATTGTATGACTGAGCCATGAATCCAGCATTGTATAATAATATCCTAGATTTGTATTTTTGGTTGTGATCAGTTGAAGTTAGAATTATACTTTGTTTGCTATGCAGGTAATAGAAAAGTAGCTTTTGAATTTGCATTTTAAGGGCTTGTTCAGAAATTTTTAGTCTGGTGGTCTGTCTGCTCCACATACTATTTCCTATAAGAATACAATGTCTCGCAGGCACCTGGTATTTTGCTTAAAGAAACCTAATCTTCCTCAGTTCCAGTGGTTATGGTTTAACTTAGAAATAGGTGTGGAAGAAAAAGCCCACCAAGCTAAAAACATATTTAAACACTTTTGACATTTAACCGTAATAGGGAGAGTGACTTGTAAAGGGTGGAGTTTTGCCCAAGAGAACAAGCGCATCGTTGGCCTTTGCTGAATGTGGAAGGATGGCTCGCAGGGTGGGAGAGCAAGGAAACCGGGGGCAGAGCCGAGCTGGCTCAGAGGCAGAGCCTCCTCTGAGAAGGAATGCTGCCTTGGACCATCAGCAGTCCTTGGAAGGTGAGCAGGGGAAAGTAATTCCCCCTTCCCCATCCCTGCAATTTTAAGATCCATGTCTAGAAGCACAATATGCATGAAGAGATAAGAACTTTTACTGGCATTATAGGTAAAGTACTTATGAGGGAGTGAAGGGTGCTCTCTCAAGGAACACCACGTCTTGCTGGAGAAGATGAGACTATAGGAAAGAGCATGTAGTTTCAGTGGACACCAGGTTTTGGAGGTGTGATTTTTTTATTTTTTTTTTAAAGTCAGGAAATACCATTCTTGATTAACAGGGAGGAATCTGTGTGCATGTACACGTGCGAATGCATTTTTATTTTTGTCAGGCCTGGTAGCATCTTCCTTTCATATTCAAAGCTGAGAGACCATTGGAAATGTAAGCAGGCATTTGGTTACCTTAGGGATCTTGGGAGAAATAATTAGTTCATAAAACTCTGAAGATGAAGGTTCCTTTGTAAAACCTACCTCTGTTGTTATCCTCACCAAGAATGCTGCTGAGATTGCTATTCTGTTTGAGACCCAGATCTGCAACTGCTATAAATTAGCACAGCTACATGCTTTCCAGTGTAACTACTTTGGATTTGCATCTGCAGAAGATCTGGCTTCCTTGATTCAATGGTGCTACAAACTGCCTTTGTAAAATTCCTATTTAAAGACTTTGTTTTGTATTTATAACCAAAGAATTCGTTTTCTTAATGATATACACAAAAATATATGGGCCAAATTTTGCCTTCCTGTTACCTTACTGTGAATCACAGTTATTGTGTTGCTGTCAGTAAATTTTATCTGCTATCCTGCTGTGTAGCTGAGCAGAGAGCTTGATCTTGTTTGTCTGCAGAGTTTCCAGTACAGGCTTCTGCAAATATTTTTTCTTTGTAGCCAGTGAGCATTTGCACACTGGTTTAGTAACCCTGACTATGATGGACCTATGCCTGTTTACACTTGCACCAGATCACTGTAAAGATTTTTGATATTATTCTATAAACAAACGATTAGGTTTTATAACTAGAAATGGAATAAATTAAGATCCTGTTAGTGGGAGCTTTAGCTTCTTTGAGAGAACCATCTGATTAAACTCACTGCTATAAATTGTATTGTCTTCTGTATGTAAGAGAAAGAGACACTTTTTCCGACAGTTCATATTCAACATAATTTTCCACTAAAGAGACTGCAGCAGCTTGCCAGAATTGTCACACGCCTTGATGTCTTTGAACTTCTTCCTTGGAAGCTGCTGAAATCCTTCATGCAACTGCTCCACTTGGGCATAATCCAGCAAGAGCTCTCTCCAGCTGCTTTGGTTTATTATGTATCAGCTCCCAGAATTTGAGATCACAAGTCAAGCAAAAAGGCTAAATGTAGATGCATACAGAACAGCCGGTGCTCTCTGAGTCTCTGCTCCAGGAAGCCCCCCTGACCTGTTCTCAATGCTAACATTCCCCAAGTTGCTTTCAAGACCTCTGGGATTTTTGGCTGTTGATGATAACAGGCCAACAAATGTCATGCTACATTTATACGACAAAGGAAAAGCAAGCAGTAAAAAACCTCATTTTCCTCTATATTCACTGTATGGGATTAAGAGACTATTATACATACCCTCCCTAGCAAGCTAGAGATGAAGTGCTAAAGCTAAAATCTTGTGCCTTAGGAAAACAGGAAAGAGGAATGTTGAGGTCCAACACAGTAAGATAGACATCTTTGATGCTATAAGATTTTCCCTGGTATTGTTTTTGGTCTTGCATATCCTTTTGTGTGCTTTGGATAGCTTTCTGTTCTGCAAATTCAGGGCATTCAAGCTTATCAACATCTTCTTATGAGAGAGAAGCTCCTTCTTTCAATTTGATAAGAAAGACAGTAGCTTATTCCAATAGCAGAACTGTCAGGTAAAGAAATAAGATTGAAGTAAATAATGTTTATCCAGGATAGAGTGGGCTCACTGTTGCTGTAGCTACGGTATGGTGGATATATCTCTCCAGTCCTGTACTGGCAATGCAGTATTTTCTTCCAGGCTAGAGCATCACCATCTGTGAGGGTGGTGAGGCACTGGAACAGGTTGCCCAGAGAAGCTGTGGCTGCCCCATCCCTGGAGTTGTTCAAGGCCAGGCTGGATGGGGCTTTGAGCAACCTGGTCTGGTGGGAGGTGTCCCTGCCCAGGGCAGGGGCGTTGGAGCTGGATGATCTTTAAGGTCCCTTCCAACTCTAACCATTCTATGATCTCCTACCCATCAGCCTCCAGGTATTAGCACTCAAGTCTGCTTCAGCCTTGCCATCCGACATAGAGGTTGGTTAGCCTGGATTTTCTTTCTTTCTTTCTCTCTCTCCATCCCTGCCTCCCCCTCTTCAACTTCCCCTTGCTTTGCAGTGCTGTATTGTGGCATCAGCCAGGTGAAAAATAAATAGTTGAGAGGGATGGTAATTGCTCTTCATTGCATCAGAAATCCAAGTCTAAGGCAGTACAGAGGAATGTAATGGAAAGGATGAAGTTGTGATGGCAATGTCTGGATGTGGGGGCTCCAGAAGGGAAATGCAGCAGGGAAAGGCTTTACAAGAACATGTTAGTGGCTTTCAGGCCAGCAGCCCATCAAGGCCCCACCACATCTATCTGCAGTTTCACAGGATACTCAGCTGTGCAGGCAAAGAACTGTGAACAAATCCCAGTGACTTGCAGAGGTGGGGCAGGATGGAAACACTGATAGCTGTCAGCTCCAGAAGGGTACAAAAAGATAGAAACTCTGCATGTGCATGGTTGCCCACCAAAGAAGAAACCTGGAGGCAGTAGGAGGGCATGGTGACCCTTGTCCTCCCTGACATCCCAATGGATCCTGGACCCAATAGCTGGACACAAACACTGCTGCTGTGCCCAACAGCTGGATGGACTTCTTGGCACTGCCCACACTCTGGTATTTCTGAGTGAGAGAGTGAAAACAGTTTCATTTCAGTTTTTATAATAATAATAATAAAAAAAAAATCTTCCCCTCCTGTGTTGCTGGTACAGTGTTGCAGCAGTGTTTCCTACAAGGTGAGGACCATCAGGATTACAGAACTCCGGGACTCCAACCTAGTCCAGTTAAGTGTTCAGATAGAAACCTCCTTTTGCAGCAGTGAATAATCCCAATTAATTAAAGAGATTCTTAAGTGCTTTCCTGAAATGTGTCCTGCAGCATCAAATACACTTTGTTCCTGGAGCTCTGATTTTTTTTTTTTTTTATTCTATCTTTTGATTTAAGAACAATGCTTGAAAAACAGCTGCTGTGAAGACGTAAAGATCCTCTATAATTCACATGTTCTAAACTCAGCAATCCTAGGATACTTATGTTCTTTTACAAAGCATGGGGAGGAAAGGACATGCAAAAATTTTTAAGATGTTATTTAAAAAAAAAAAACATCAGAGGAAGAGGGAAAATTTTATCCTTTCATAGCTCAGGAAAAATATGCCAGATTTATGCAGATAATCAAATATCTTCTCCACACTTTTTTTTTAAGACATCAGAATATGATTGCCTGTTTCAGTAACATCTAAACACTTTATAACTTGAAAAGCTATTGTCATGTTTTCATATTATCATGGGGAAGCTTAGGAGAGTTAGCCATGGATAGTATATGTACATTTTATATGAGGTGTTGTACTGTTTAGTTATAAAGTCAGTTGTTCTTGCTTGTGCTCTTCAGTGAATGATATTTTAAGTGTAACTGACAAAAGGGACAAGTAATGCATAATTTCTGCAAAAAATCCAATCTTTTTGTTGAATAGAATTGGAGACCTTCATAAGTAGGGTGTTTTTTTTTTTAACTTTTCATACAGTAAGTGAAGCAGGTCTGTCTTTGAACAAATACCCTTTTTGGGGAATGGTGGTGTCTGACCCTGGTGAAGTCAATAGGAGTTTTGCCATTGGCTTCTTTAGAACCAGGTTTTGTCCTTTCTGTGTACTTGTATGACAATATTTTCTTTGAGACGATATATCCACCGTTCTAAATCTGTATAGGTACCTCATACACTGCTAAACACTTTAAATTTTCTCACTTGCTTTTTAGTCGTTAAAGTACTGCCTAGCATTTGGAAATTTGAACTTCTCTTCTGAAAGTACTCTTCCTTATTTATCACAACTTGGATAGACTACATTTTTATCTGCTTGACAGTTATGATCAAGAGCAGTAGTGGGCATTTAAATGAGTTTGGGCTTTTGACCTGCTACATTCATCAGCTAAACCATCTCCTAGTTGTCCAGTGCGATTGTCCCACTGAGAATGCAACACAGATCTGGCATCTAGAGACAACAAAGAAAGACATCTTTCTCTATCCGAAACTCTTCCATCACTTCTGATTTTGATTTTTCCATCCTTGATCTGATGGAAAGATTTTGCCCTTGAGTAAATAATATCTTGCTGCTAATTTATGATTCTCATTCTCAGCATAAACATTGCTCTTTTTTTGTTTCCGATTGCAGTTGTTCAGCTGCTTTTGTTACAATTATTTTTCTCTGTTTACAGGGTTGAATTCTTGTCTTGTAACTAATATCTCTCAAGCCCATATGGTAATGTAGATGTGCTAGCTATTGGTTTTTTCCCCTTATTTTACTTTGCAAGATAAGGCCATCCCCCTCATGTCTTTACAAACTATGCTGGAAGCACATTCTGTGCTCATGTGATTATTTTTTTTAAATGTTTTACATTTATGAGAAGCAACACAATGTAGAGGACAAACACAGGTTCTGAACATGTGAATACCCACATTTTCCCCAGATTTGCAGCTGACGGACTATTGCATCTTAGGCAGTTTTAGTGTTTTTATCATGATTTCACATTTTGTTGAAAAGGCTTCAGACTTATGAACTACCCTGGGTTTTATAAACACTGATTTACATACATATTTATACAAACATTTCAAAGTGTAGAGACAGGGTGTGCACCAGTCATGGAGTTTTACATTCTGATGTGCTTTCCTAAAATTTAAAACCACTGTCTATTGTTACTAAACTTCACTGTTAGAGGACTGAAACATTTTTCTCATGCTGTGTTAAATAATTTTAAGCATAGATTATTTGACTTGGAGATCTGTTTTTCTTTTTTATTTATTCAACACTTACTTACATAATCAGAACTGAAACCTTTTCCTGTACATATAAACCTATGGGGTGGCTAATATGTGTTTTAGCAGTTAGCTTTTTGGTTTTGCGTGTTGCTGCACCATCAGACTTCAGCTGAAGGGTTCCAATACAAAAAACAAAGGCTTTTTTAAGGTTGGCTAGCTAATATTTCTCTGTGTAGAGCATCCTGGGAGCAGGAATTTCAGCCCTGTTCTTCTATATTTTCAAATAACTCAGGATGCGTATCAGAACATTTTCATGCCAGTTTTGCAATAAGGGCTCTAAACTATGAGGATAAAAAACTAACTGCAGACATCTCATTTACTATTCCCTGCTTTATTTGCTAAAGTTGGTTCACTTCTGCCTTCACCTTGAACATTGCTTTTACTTGGGTTTACACAACCAAGACTTTTCTTCCATGTGGTTGGCAGAATAACTAAAAGGCTGCTGTGAATTAAGGCAGTTGTTTTCAGGGATATATTTATAGTATTCCCTTGTTGTCCTTGCTGATGAGAGAGCCTTTGGGGCTGGAAGTTCTCCCTGTCCTTAGTGTGACCAGCTGCAAGAGAATGAGCATCATATTCTGTATTTAGATTAACAAAGTTCTTGGTGTGTTAGCGGTGTCGTTGTTCCTTCCGTAATATGTTTGTAATGTAAAATAGTGTTAGGAAATCAGAAGGACTGAAGAGCTGCTGCACAGAAGCAATGAGCAAAGCCCTGTGTGTGAGGCCTTGCAAACCCGGACTTTCTGCCCTTTCAGCTTTCTTTAGGTGATAATAGAGAACAAAGCTCATGCTTTCTGACTGCCTGGGAACCCAAGAAAGAAACCATTACCAAGGGATAGAACTAGAGCCGACTAAAAAAATTACTTTAGCTGAGACTAATTATAGTCAGTACTTATCTTCTCTTTCTTAGCCTGAGCGTAAAGGCATGGTCCTGTACATAAAATTTGCTTGTCTTACAGGCAAAAAACACTTGTTCCATGTCTGTCTGAATAACGGACAATATTCAGCTCCCTGGCTTGCAAAAACATTATGCAAAGCATTTCCTGTTTTCTGACTAGCTCTAGTTCTGAGCTTGGAGAAAGCTTTTGGCACTTCTCATCTAAGGAATTCAAACAGTTTCCCAGCATGTTTTTATGACCTGCTTAATACGCAGGAACTTGGAAGCAGAAGTGGATCTAAACCAGGTTTTAGGGAACGTGGCTTTACATTATTTTTTTTTCTGCTTAGTTTGTCTGAATTTCAACAATTGGTGTGCTTTCCAGAGTTTGACAATACTTATGTTTTGTATTGACTGCTGTTGGTCGTAGCACGCTCTTAATTTCAAATAGCTGTTTTCAGGTATCTCTAGTCCAGCTCACAAAAAAATAGTGGACATCTTACCCCCCTCCCCCAAGGCATTTTGAAAATAAGACACCTAACCATGGAAGGAGTCAAGGCTATGATATGTGTATATATGTACCCTTAAAGAGTTCATTAGCTTGTCCACTGTCACTATAAAGCTATTTTTTTGTGACACAGTAATTCTAGCCCTACATGAACCAGAAGTACAGAAAATCTCAGTCTCATAAGAAATGAAGGTTTGCAGTATTTCTGAGTTGATTTCTAGAAAGGAGCAGATGTTGGGAACATACTCGGTTAAGCTTTTAGATGCATATTTAGGCATATTTAGAAAAGTAGGAACCTTCATGCTTAAGTCTGACCAGCAGTCCACTCATTACAGGGTGCTGCCATGGCAAGAGCAAGAAGCAGATATTTCAGGGACAATTCCAGAAACTCCCAGAGGGACAATTTGTTGCACAGTCCTGCCCCTAACAGACTACATCCCTTCTTCCTTGCTTGTGAGTGAAGGATGGCATAAACCACAGGACTTTACTTACTCATACTGGTTTTAACATCTGTGCCTCGGTAACGCTTGTGGCAATGCACTCTGCAAAATAATGAAGTATTTTCTTTTGCTTTACTGTCTGGGTGCTTTGCCACACCGAACCAAGCTAAACATGCGGTTCAGCCCCATGTAAGACTTACAGCTGTGACTCACTGAGATACCTCTAGCTGTGGTGAACCAGAAGTGAGTTGTGAGGCTACCCACGTCGTTCAGAAGGCCAGAGAAAATAAGCTATTAAAAGCTTTCTAGGGTAAGTATGAATCCCAGGCCAAAATTAAGATTTGGAAGCAATGCAGATCATTTTGAGTTGAAAATGAAGAAAGCAAAGGTAGCACGAGCCACAGCGAGGGATGCAGTACAGATTTCTGCAGCTGTTCTCTAGCTGATTGCAGGTTATTTCTTTGTGTCATTTTCTAACTTTATTACACAGCTGACCTACTGAGCCTGAGCAACTGGTTAGAGTTGATGTATGGGTCCTGAAAGTAGTTTAAAAAAAAAACCAACCAACAGAGCCTACACAGTAGTTTTATTGTAATGGGCCAGGAGAGAGGAGCGAGGGGGTGTGTGCAGGGGAAAACTGACGCTGAAGGTGTAGTCTGCTGTTGCAGTGTAGTCTTTCTTCCAGCTCCCTCCTGTGTCAGTTCTGCCACTGCTGAGACCCTGATGTTAATTTGCATATCAGTCAGTGGGTATAAATTGTTCAAAAGAGGTCTGGTGTATTCCCCTTTACCCATTGCTCCCGAATTTGGCCCCTTGAATGCTTCTGAAGAGCTTTGATTTGTACGGATGACTGCTGCAAAGAGGCCATCTCTCTTCCTGAGGAAACCGCCCCCTGTGTGGCACACTGGGTGACAGAGCTCTGTGCTGTGCAGTGGCTAAAATGGGGACAGGTGGGGAATGTCTTTCACCAAATCTGCTGAATCTATTGCTAAAATGTGCTGTGACAGCCCTTCTCAGGCATATGTGCACACTGAGGACACAGGTTAATCCCGTGAGTTGCTTTGCTCTTTGTGGCAGATTATCACCATCCTGTCCCATTTTAATCTTTATTAGTATCTCTGTTTATGATTTTAATGGTGTATTATTAGGGCTAAGACTCTCATAAAACTGCAAAGACCCACACTTGGGAAGGCTGGTGTAGGCAGAGAACTGTATTACAAGCTGTTTGAACCCCATTGGCCCTGCCAGGCTAGTGGTAGGGGTCCTTGGGAAGGCATGAGGATGTCCTGAAGGCTTGGACATCAGTCTAAATGCAGTTGTTAGAAGTTAGTGTTCAAGTGACAGGTATGATGAATTATGAAGAATCAATGAAGTGAGCAGAGAGATTTCCCCTTAGAATGGATAAGGGCTAAAGCCTTGGAATAATTGCACAAATCAGTCATGATAACATTGCAAAGGAGGTGGGTTACTGTTCTTGGGGATGATTTTCAGCAGCATGTGAGTAGTTGTAAACAAATCTCTGAGACTCTCCTGAGTCTCAAAGACTCCGTTTTAAGAATAATATAACCACAAGTGATACATTAGAAATTATAATCCGTGTCAGAAATTATAATCCATACCTCTGCCTGCCTGGTAAGGGGCCTCTGGGACCTGTAAAACTTTTCCAAATGTTGCATAAGAAAAATCATAAATCAGCCACGTTGACGCAAGAAGACTACATCACAAGTTATGAGATTCTTTAAAATAACAAGTGTGGAGTTTTCCTTATTTGCCCTTTGAACCTGAAATATTGCTCTTTATTAGCAGTTGTCTTAGTGGATTTAGCATCTTCCCATTGTGACTTTCTGATAGTGGGGCGGGAGGGAGGATGCTTTTGGTGTTTGTTTTTTTTTTTTTTTTTTCCCTAGTAACTCCCCTTGCCCCTTCTAAAAGTCTTGCAGTGTTGCATGCTAAAAGAACTGGGGCCTTAAGATGAACACTCCTGTGTAAGATTTGTTATAAAATTGCAGAAACAGGCACAGTCCTTTGAGATAAAAACTTTAAAAGCTCTTATTTTTGTGCAGATTCCTCCAAAGAGGCTTCTCTACTGGGACATGTCGTTTTTGACAGTGTGTTTTTGTTATTAAAATGCTGCTATTTTTCTAAGATCATTGCAGTCTGCTGTAGAAATGTTAGGTTGTGAGTTAAAGGAAAGTTTGGAGGCTGGCGGTGAAGTGACCGTCAGGCATTTACCCAATTCCTGTCCACTTGCAAACCCCACTCTTTCTACCTTTTATTTTTTCATGCAACTCCCTATCTATGGGTGGGATTTACCTGACTTATTTTCAGCTTTCTAGCATGCAGTCTAAGATAGTCATCTGGATTCCCTCTGTAGTTAATGGGAAGAGATAAGCACCTCCAGACAGTGTTTCATCTCAGAAAGGTGAGATAAATCAGCTTTTGGAGATGAATATCTCTTCTCATTGACAACAGAGGAATCCTAGGGGGGTAGTTCTGACTAGATGCCTATCTTTAGATGGCTGAAGTTGGGCAGGATGCTTATCCCAGGTGTTTTTAGGTTATGGACTGACAGCAAGGGATGCAGTTACTCTAACCCAATACCTTGGTGTGCCATTGACCCTGAGGGAAGCTTCAGGTATTTCTGCAAAGGCTGGCTGGGCTGTGAGGCAGACGGGGAGCCTAGCTATGAACAGCAGAAGAAGGGGAAGATGATCCCACTACATGAAGAAAGGGAAGATGATCCCATTACTGCAGCACTGGTTTAGGGAAATGCGCGTTCAGCGCCACCACACAGTTCTAGACTGACCTGGGGCTCATCTCTCTGACCCCCACGTCATTGCCCAGGCAGATAACAACATTTTCCCTCTCTGGCAAGAGTGTTTAAGAGTTAAGACTCTGAGGTGCTAAGAGCCCACAAAACTGGGAACGGCATAAGTAGCTGGAGAGGCAGAAGTAGGAATGCTGTGAGTCGGCAGGAGCTGCACGTCGCTAGCCCAGACTTTCAGATGCTTTTGATAGCAGGGATCACATCCTTATAGATATGAGAACCTCCCCAACCCATTTATAGCATACCCCTACAACAGCTAGAGATTGCTAACAGGGAAATTAAGAAAAGATGACTTTGAAGATGCCCGTGATGGGAGGCAGTCACTGTTGACAGCAGGTTGCATGTGGCACTTTGCATCAGATCTCCACAGGTATCTGGGCACATACCCCCTTGGCTACCAGCCCTCGATGCCTCTGCTGATCCAGTGCCCAGTTGTCACTGTGCATGCCACGGAAGAGCATGTTAGCCTGAGAATCGCTGCAGAAGTGATTATTTTTCTCAGTGGAGAAATAAACACAGACTTTTCTTCTTAAGAATATAATAAGATCAGAATACAGAGAAAAAGAAGTGTGTGAGTATGTAAAGATACTACTGCGTATGCATCTGCTACCATTCACTTTTATGGTTGGAAGATTATCAGCTCTATATCCCATGACATTGTACAGTAGAAAGAAAACTTTCACACGTTATCTTTTAATGTATTCTTTTTATCATCAGGACCTCTGTAAGTCAGATACAGTTTCTTTACAACTCCTATGTATTATTCTGTAGTCTCAGGAAATAGAGGGAGAGGAAAAAAAAAAAAGAAAATCCAGAATGTATCAAAGCTGCTCCTTCATTTTTATTAACATTAAAGCAAGAGTACCTGCAGTGCAAAATATGAAGAAAAAAAAACAACAAACAAACCAGAAATCTACCATCCTGCAGTAACCAATAATGACTTTTACTTCTCTGTACCTATTTTAGCGGATACTGAAAGGAGAGTTTCAAGAGGTTTGGTTTTTGAGGGAGTGCTTGCAAAAGGTTAAAGAATACTTAAAAATGACAGAGTCTAAAAAGACTGGAACTCAGACCATTTAAAGGTAGGTTTCTAAGATCAATATCATGTAAGAGAAGCACCCATCTTCACACTAAATAATTGTGGATTATCAAGATACCAAAATTTTCCATCAGGAAATTAGTAAATTCAATATTAAATATAATGTAAGAGGAATAAATATCTAACGTGACTGGCGAGAGTGTATAAATATACTCTCTTATAGGCCGATTTTCTTGATTACATTAGTAATAGCAAACTAGCTAAGATCATAACTCTTTCTTTGTAATTAAAGCACCTCAGTGACGTCAAGTGATGTTGGTGTCTGCTCGACGTAACACACTTCTTCGCACGTTTTCTGTACTGCCAGTGAGCTTTCATGGGGACAGACGTCGAACCAGTAGCAATGGGTAAAAACAGCCACGAGATGTCACTACTAACCTGGCAAAACTGCTGCCGCCGCCAAGCTTCTCAACAACACGCTATTAATTTATAATAAAAGGTATCTGACAGCTTTATTCTGATGAATTATGGGAATCCAAAGCATAATTCCAAGTCTTTGGTTTATAAATTGTCATTGATTTTAATGTTCTTTGTAAAGTTGTGGCACGCAACAAATTTTCCTGCCAAAAGCTGTTAAATAAATAGTCATCTTTTGCTCCGAATAGTACATTGAACTTGTTAGAGTGATGAGCAGAACGAATTGATGGTTATCCATAAACCATTTATGACAGAATGCACAGCAGCAATTCAAACAATTATTGAATGCATTTATTATAGTTTTTTTTTTTTTAAAGGCTCAACTGAACCGAGAGGAACAAGCACAGGTAATAGACAGTAACAATTCCACACCTTTCTTTGCCTGATACTTTGTCTTGAGTGACACATGGCTGGGGCTGCTGCAGGATTTCTGAGCAGCACATCTGCCTCCTCCCTGGAATTGTCTTATTTCCCAGCGTAGGAGATCTGGCACTATAAAAGTATATTTCATACTCTCTGGAGACACATAGTTATTGTAAAGATGAGCTTATTTTTCTTTCTAAACATTAACTACAAACTCTTGAATTTTCTTGACAAGCTTACAAAATGAGAAGATTTGCAATTAATTTTGAACTCAAATTTGTATATTTTGGAAGAGTATTATCTGTAGAGCCAAAGCTGTGGAAAACATACTTTTTCTTATGTAATGTCCATCAACGACCATACAAAATTACCTTTGAGGAAAAAAAAATCCACAACAAATCACCAGCAAACACATTTCCAAACCTTTGCCCTTTATCTAGATCTGAAGTGAGATCAAATTCCTCTTAGCTCTTTAAACAGCTAGCAAAGTGTGTAAGCAGTCTGGACATAGGACTGAAAGTCTGTTTAAAAACCAAAAATCAGGTTGCTTATATGATACTGCTAACCAAAAATAGAAAGTGGAGTTGCTAGAAATCTTGCAAGTAAGCCTGGTAAAGTTTGCAACACCATTTTGTAGAGACAGGGACAGATCCCCAGATTATATAAATCGATATAGCTCAGACTTTGGGGAGAAAAAAAATGGCTCACAGCAGCTGAACACAGGGAGCTAAGTATGTTTTATGAGTTAACTGAAGCTGCATGTACACATACTGCTATGCTTGATTAAAGGAATTACAACCTTAAACTTTGAGATTTACATGTCCCTGTTTTCTAAAATCGTGGCAAGGTTTCAGTTCATATGTGGAAAACCAGATGAAGCAAAGTTCTTGCCTGATATTTTTGCTTTTTGCAAAAGCATAGCAGAACAAGGAATTTTCTGGGTTCTATTTACTCATGGAACTGCCATTTACGGATACACAACATCAGCCTTCCATTTGAATGTATTTTGTCTGAGAGGCTGCCACAATGTGACTAATGTGTACCTATTTTTTTTTAAAGAAAGTATAACGAAAAGGTGGGAATAGAAATAAAGAAACAATTAGAAAGTTTTTGTAAAGCTGACTCCTACCGACAGCTTCTCTGGAAGCATTGAGGTCTGACATATAAACACTGTGTTTACCAACATTTCAAAATGCAGCCTATAATCCGTGTACACTTGTTATTCTAATAATGCTTTTTATTGCAAGCTACAGACAAACAGACAAATGTTTGAATACCGGCTACACAATGTAGTTCATAGGTATGGACAGATGCCGACACACTTCAAAAGCTTTTAGGTGTATAGATTCAAAACACATTTGGATTTCAGTTCTGCAAAACTACAGCAATGAGGGAGAAAGATTTGTCAGCATACATTTATGCAAATTTCTGGTGTATGGTAGGTTTTGGTAAACATGTATTAAAACTGAAGGTTTTTTTGAATGCACTGCTACCAAACGTTGCTTGCCTTTTCCTGGTGTGAATCCTAGTTCTAGCCCACGGTGGGTATCTCTGGGCACTGGAAGGTGCTGGGAAAAGGAAGATGCTTCATTGTTTTGGGAAATGGGGGGGG
>JAHREE010000344.1:325446-388536 GCA_033628505.1 Tringa tobata | reverse complement strand
GGGGAGGGAGGGAGGGGGACGGGCAGGAAGTTTGCGATAACACCAAATGCTTTGCCAGTAATTCCTTTGCACTCAGGATTGCAACAGAGGGTAGGTTTGTGCAAACCCTTTCTAAAATCGCTGCAAGAAAATACGGCTTATTCTCCCAGTTTAACATCTGAAAGCTAAATAAACAGAACCTTCAAATCCTTAGACATCTAACCAATGTTAACAAAATAAACAGAACCCACAAAGCGGACAGGTTGAGTGAGACATGATTTCTAGAATCTGAGTCTCTGAGGAGTACTTGGAAGTATTAGATCTCACTTCACTGTGTAGCTTTTAAAGGAAACGGCTAGGGCAAGATTGGCTGTTGGTGTAAATCGTCCTTGTTTTTTACAAACTAGTGGAGCTAGGACAATTTACTCCAGCCGAAGATCTGGCTCCCCTGAATGTAGTCAGATTTGTCTGTAAGTCTTTCAAGTTCAGAGAAAAAAAAAAGAGATTAAAATCTTTCTATACATGTTTTTTCATTGCATGTGGAAAAAAGGAAGGAAAAAAAAATTATGAAAGGACCCTCTAACCCCCCCAAAAAACGTGAAAAAGTGTTCCACGCAATTTTTTATGGGACCTCTGAGGACCTTGAATTTTTAAGTAATCTTTTTTGATGATTTTAGACAGACCATTAAGCTGAGGATAAAAGTCCCTCTGTTCAATATCTGGATACATTAAGCATTAGCTTAAAATTTACAGCTTTCATTTTGACAAGGAAAATGGCACGTTTGGTCTCAAGTGCTACCTTGAACTGTTTTTCAACATTAAGACAGGTTGTCAGTCCGAGGGGAGGAGGTCTGTGCGCCAGTGGCAGCTGTGCTGCTCTTGCTGTGTGTACATGCAGGGATAGAAAGATGCAGCATTGCTGCCCGTCAAGAGCTGCAACTCAAGAATGTTTTGTTTGTTTTTTTTTTTTTTAAAAGAAAAAAATTGCTGAGCCAGGGGAAGGCAGAAAGCAAATAGGGTGTCATTTCTCACTGCAAAATAAGTGTTTCATCCAAATATTTGAAAGAATCAGAGAGAGAGTAGGAAGGAAAATTAAGAATCATATTTCCGAGAAAGCTTTCGGGATTAGCATAATGAGGAGTTTGACTTCCAGCTTCCCTGGTGCTGTTATTCCAAAACTTCTTTCTCTTCCCAACATCCATGAGGATATTTTACCAAGCAGAAACCACTTTCAATTTTGTCCTCTGTCTGAAAAAGACAGAAAAGCAGACATGTTTATTGGAGGCATCTTCAGCTTGCTAATCAGGAAGATTCAGCAAGATCTGGTTAGGAATCTGAGAGGGATGCTTCCACTATTTTAATTCAATGCACAACTATATACAGCTGGTTTTAATAGTATTTTGTACAGGGAGAAAAGCAGCCCGGGCCATTCAGTAGTGGAGCGTCCCAGTTGCTTCTGTAGGCATTTCTTCTTTTAAGGTTTACCAAGGTTAGCAGTGATTTATGGCTTGAAGGATTACTAAAACCTTGAATAATCTCACAAATTTCACTGAAGGGACAGGCGATAGAGACCACTTCGTGTGATGGTAATCCTGTGCAGGACCATGTACTTGTCTTTGGAAGGGTGGAGGATTGTCTCAGTTAAGGAGTGTGCCTGTCTCTCTTGCAGGTGGCAAGCCAAGTTTGCTGGACATCACAATCCACAGTGCTGACTTTCTGTTTTAGTGAGGCAATTTTTGAAAAAAGTTTCCAAACAGTTTAGTTAATTGATGGTAGTGGGCAAAGAGACTACTCCAAGAAGAGATTGGCCTTTTGCTGTTTGGCTGAAGTCAGTGGGTTTGAGGGAACAGAAGTTAATCTGTTGATTGGCCTTCATTCAAATGAAAGTAGAACTGGAAAGTAAAATAACTGTAGAAAAATGCCTCTGGGGTTTTCCCATGTGAGCAGAGCTAGAAACAACTTCCAGCATGTATGTCCTGGCAATGGTCACAAATGTTAGGGCAAAAAAAACCTTTGATAACCACAGTCAGAGTATCTCAGAAAGATCTGAAGTACCTACAAAACTGCATCCTATCTAACTGCAGGAGACAACACATGATCAGGCTGTGTAAAGGCAAGAAGCATATGACTGGTTTGCTGGCATTAGTCTGGTTTTATTGTCCTTGTTTTTATTAACTTCAAGTGTCTTGTGATATATCTGATACTTGAAAAGAAGCAAAGCAAACAAAAGGAGTTGTTGTTTATTTATTTGTTTTTAATTTTTTTTTCTTGCAGGAAGTGAAATATTAACTCTGTGCAAGTACACTAGGCTGTTGTATGTGATTCTTCACACAGTCAAGAGAGAGCTGACCTACTACCACAAATACCACTCTCATGTTTTTTAGAGACATTAAATAGGAAAATATCATCTCTCAAGTCACAAGAGAGCTGAGAAAGCGAGCCATAACAGGGTCAATTAAACAGGCTTAATTACGATGGAACTTGTGAGCACTTGACACCCTTTGGGTTCAGGCTTGCAGCCTGAATCAGGATTGCAGATTGGGTCAGACTTCTAAATACTTGCATGCAAAAACTGCAATCTGATGATCAATAATTGAAAGTAAAGAACACCCTCGCTGTTTTCTTATTTCTAAAACAGGATAGAAAATACCTAAATGTTTTCAAGTCAGCTGAGCTTGATGAACTTCTTCCTGGGATGGATGAAATAATCTCAGAGCTGTTACTGGCTAGTCTTTGAGAGCTGGATGAGACACAAAGTCCTTGGAAAGGTGCATGTTGTGTCAGTGTTTGCATGGGAGCAGGAATAGAGCTAGGGCATTTTGGTCCTGTTATCTTTCCTTTAACTCCCCGAAAAATTCTGGAATAAGTAACTGGTGAAATGCTGTGTAAGCACAGAGAAGTTAACAAGATGAATAGAAACCAAATGGATTTGTCAAGATCATATCATGTCAAACCAATCTAATTTCCTTTTGTGAGAGGGTATCAGATTCTGTGCATAAAGGAAAAGCACCAGATGCAATATTTTCACTTTCGTTAGGCTTTTGACAGTGTCTCTTGTGACATTTTGGTAAGTAAGCCAGGGAAACCTAATATTGGTGAAATTACTGTAGATTGGGCACAAAATCAATTAGAAAACTAAATGTGGAGAATTATCAGCAGGTTGCTGTCAAAATACAAGGGTGGATTGAAGGTGTTCTGCAGGAGCCTGTCCTGAGTTTGGGACTCTTCAATATTTCAGTTGCCATTTGGGTGACAAAACAGAGAGCATGTTTATTAAATTCTCAGATGACATGGTGCTAGGAGAGTCTGAGAGTACATTGGAGAACTGGATTAGAATAAAAAATAACTCTCATCAGAGTGTATTAATAGTTTGAAAGAAATTAAATACAATTTGATAGGGAGAGCTGCAAGTGTCACGCTCGGGCTCATGTGTCTGGCTTCAGAAGTACAGGATGGGGGAAAAATTCCTTTGACAGAAGTTCTGTAGAACAGGAACCGAGATACATGGTAGAGCATAAGCCAAACAAGTCAACACTATCATGTTGTGAAAAAGGCAAATGTCATAGCCTACGTGACCCATGAAATTTTCCTGCTTAATTTAACATCAGTAAGACCTCAGCTTTAATGCTGTATCTGCTTTTGGGTAGTACAGTTCAAGAAAGATGTGGACTGACTAGAGAAAATCCAGAGGAGAACAGTGACAGTGATCAGAAGTCCAGAAAGTATAACCTACAAAAGAAGAGCAAATGAGTTTTCTTCTAAGATAAAGAAGCAAGGACTGGGGTATGTGACAACTGTATGCAACTACATAAAAGCAGAGGGAGTGTGTGGGAGAGGTTGTGGGAACTCCATCATTTAGTCTCTTACAGAAAATTTAGACAAACGTCAGGAATGATACAGGAAGAGCAGATCCTGCCTTGGGACAGGAAAAGGAGCAAGATGGCCCTGTAAGGTCCCTCCCAGCTCTGTTCATCCATAATTCTTTGAATGTGAGCATGACATACTCAGGAAATTCAGAATCAGGGTTAAATAATAAAGGAATTAGAAATATGGAGAAAGAAGAATATGGTCTGAGCAAAACTGTGATGACCAAAAGTGCTTGGTGAATGGCAGGGAAGGAAAGGACAGTTTATTGGCTGCCATCATGGCTTTAACTTAGTTGGAGTTTTCCAAGGTCAGCCAGGATTTTGCCCTGTGTCAGTTATTTCTGGAACTCGGGAGACAAAGTTATATTACAGCTTTTTTTTTTTTTTTTTTTTTTAAGAATTGCATAGGTCTCATATAATGCTACCACTGCTGAATTCCTTTTCTGTTAATGCTATTTGAAATGTAAATAACCTTTTCTCTCCTGGGTGCATCGATTCTTCAGATACATACAGGTTCATGCTCCTCCTTTTGCTAAGTAGAAGATACTTGTCTGACCTCAAAAATATTGGTGTTATGTGTAGGATGAAGCATGACTCATTTTGCTTTTTCTTAATGTTCTCCTACAAATAATTGTTATTACTATTTTTTTTTTAACATTCATCTTTCAACTATCTAAAAGCTGTGTTGTACCAGTCTTTCATTTGTCTTTTTCTTAGTCTGTAAATCTTTATAGATCATGTAGAAGGTAGTTTCTAATCACTATCTCACCCCAAAGAGAAAGATGAATGTGGAACACCTGACATAGTCTTGCCTCATTCCTGCATCTTTTCCTGTCAGCTATGTGCTTTCTCTCAGAATTACTTTGGTACTTAGTTTCAGAACAGAATAAGGTGGTATTCCCAACCTAGGGCTCTTTGTCAGGAGCCCTCCCCTGCTGCTTGCTAGAACTCTGCCAGCCTTTTGTTTAAACAGATTGAAAAAGGAGTTGGACAGACATGTGGGCACCACGTCTGTTAAAATATGTAGAAGGAAATGGTCTGGGAAGTTCCTTCTAACATTGTTAATATAGTAGCTAGGTTTACTGGGGGAGTGCAGGGAGTGTGGGTGGCAGAAGTGGCTGGCTGGCATGCTTTTCCTACACAGCATCTACTCTTGCTGCTGTCATAAATTGAATTCTGGGCTGCATAGACCACAGGGGGTCCCAGCAAGGGTAAGGTTTTCATGTCTCAATGTTCTTGAAGACTCAAAGGAGCCCCTCCTTCCTCTCCCACATTTCCCCAGCACACAGGCTACAGAATGGTTAGGGCAGTCACTGAGCATGGCTGAGGTGATCTGAATCTCAGTATCTATATTAACTGCAAACAATGAAGACATGAAGGTGGGTTCCCTACAGCCCAGTGGCAGAGCTGTGCAGGTACTAAATAATTCTATACATAAAATTTCAATAGCCATGGGACTACTAAATTAAAATATATATGTACATGTGCAAATGTTCGAACTTACTAGGTCCTAAAACCCCCTGAATCTGTTTATCCCTATTGTCATAGGTGGCTTGATTTGGTGATTATGCTCTGAGGACAGTTGCAAACATGGGAGTGCCATATGAAATAGGCATGGTCCCTGGCAAAGAATGGGGACTACAGCATTAGGTGAAAACCTCCCAGAGACAGGATTTCAGTCGTGTCTAATTTGGGGGCATTTTAGTTTTTAGAAAACCTTTGGATTGGCCTGTTTGAGGATGACCCAGTTGGACATCTTAGTTCACACAGGTAAAGCAGTATGTGTCATTATGTAACGCTGATAAATCAGGGGAGAAGTGACAGGTAAGATACACGTACACAGGAGACTAACAATAATATTTTCTTTCTCGAAAAAAACCTTTTAGGTCTGACAGGTCTGTAGTCAAAAGCACAGTTTGGAAGTTTTAGTTTGACACATTTAAATATTGCAGAGTGGAAAAGAACATTGAGCAGTGTTGATATTATTTCCTCTGCAATAATGGTCATGGGTCTGAGCAAGGATTATGAGCAAGGATAGAAAAAAGAGGATCCCTAATCCAAAGAGGGTAGTATTTAAAAAACCAAACAAACCACCTCCTAAATTCTATTTTCAAAAGTGATTCAGGCACTTAGGAAACCACACTCCATTGAATTTCAACTCAATTTTGAAAGCAGGATGGAGATGGATTATCATCTTTGAATGTATTGCAAAGAGTGGGAATAAGCTCCTGCAGTCCCTTTAAAGGCAAGTGTTTAGTTCTCTGGAAGTTTTTATTTGCCATCCAATTCCAATCTGCCACTCACAGAAGAATAAAATCAGAGAGAGTGTTAGACAGTAGATGAGCATAACTGAGGACTCTAAATCACCAAAATCAGTGATGTAAAACAAAAAGTATGAGTAGTCACTACTGTCCATCTACCTGTGCTTTACTGTTTGACAGTTTTGTTCTGTTGTAAGATAAGTAGTCCTCGCAGGGGAAAACAATGGGAGAGGCTGGAAGAGATTTCTAGATACCTAAGGGTATTTCATAGGGGTGGGGGAGCCTGGGGTGAAAGCTAAGCAAAACCTGGCAGAAGTAGTAAACTAAACAGAGTGTGATGTAGATAGGATATGAAAATGCTGAGAGCTGACAGATTAGGATTTTTTTTAACTGTTGGTCTCCAAAACAATATCTTGTCCTCTCTGTAAAGGGCAAGAAAATAGAAGTGGAAATGACTAAGTGAGAATGGATGTAGAGGCAATGTCAGAAAGGCAGAGCAGGTTTTTCCAGAGATGAGAACAGGAGGAAACTGGGAAGACAAGATTTTACCTACAGCTAATTGAATTGAGATGGAACAAGAATTCCAGAAATTTAAAAAGGAGGAGGAGAGAACTTGGAAAAAGATGGGATGTTTATGGGAAAGTCAAGAGGAGAGGAACTCAGGGCTGAAAAATTAGTATTGGAAACATGTACGTTAAAATGATTGACATATAACTTGGTGAAACAGTCAGTCCTTGTCTCCCTTCACTGGGATTTAAATATGTGTTACACGTGTTTCTAAGTGCCCTTCCTGTATTCTATCATTGTTGTCTCTTCATTTGATGAACTGAGCTGCCATGAGTTTTCTAAAATTTGACCAACACCAGATTACTGAAGCCAGAAAATAAATATCTGTCTCACTTACAAATATGCCAGCTTGTCAGACTGTTATTACAGCAACCAGCATGAAACCCTGCTGCTTTTTAGGAGATGTGTTTTGGTACAGATCTGCAGCAACTCTGGACATGACAGCAGCACGTACCCCTGTAACTTGTGTTTGGGTGAAGCTGCCAGCCTGAGCAGAGCATTTGTCTGCTTTTCTCTATGGCTTTCCTTTTTTTCTGATTTCATTGAATACAATATATTTGTGCTTTGGACAGAGCACTGGGGTCAGCTGGAGAAGTTTAGTGGGCTGACCGTTAGTGCTAAATAGCAAAGGAAAAGTAACTTCAAAGTAAAATGCATTTTAATAAAAAAATGAAGAGGAAGGAAATGAAGAGTTTAACTAAGGTCACAGAATAAGAGAAAGGGAAAAGTAGCTAGAGTAAACAATACTTTGTTTCTGGTGTTTTTCAGTAAGTAAATCCAAAGTGTGGAAAAATGAAGTTTCTAGAAGCTGTGCTCTTAATTAGTGGGAAATCATTATTACACAGACTGAGCAGTTTAGAGCTGTATTAAATGATACAGGTCTCCATCTGAGTGATTGGCTTAACTCCAGGTGATTATGTGAGAAACACATGACCTTACATATTGTAACTAAATAAGCTTTACAATATAATTCTGAGGGAATAGAAAAAGTGCTATTTACTTAATCTATGTATGAACTGAAGGAATGAGGTGATATTGTCTATGGTCGGACAGTGACTTAGACAAGAGTCCTAAATGAAAGTGAATGAATAACAGTGACTGCTCTATGGTCCTCTTCCAGTCACCAGGGCAGTTCTGCCTCTCATGAGTGCTATGTAGTATCTTCAAAAAAATCCCAGTTTTGAATATTAAAAGAAATTTGCAGGATTTAAACATTCATAACCCAAAGAAATTAAAAGACTCTGGCAGCTTTGAAATTCCAGCTCTCACTGCTAAAGATAGCAGTTGCATGATTCTTTTAAAATGCTAAAAGGGAGTTTGTGAATCTGGGTATCACATTATTAGAACCGCTTGTTTGTCTCCATTTCTGCCCGCTAAAGGAGGATCATGGCTATTAGATATCTTTTGCGGAGACCTTTCATTAGCCCAGTACTTTTTATAGTGCATTAGTACTTTCACTGGTGTTTTGCTTTATTATTTTTTTTTCTGATATTGAATCTTTAGTATTACCCATCTCATTGCTTGAGTGACATCGGAAATATCTCTTCTGATGTAAATGATAGCAGGAAAGATAATAGCTGGTACTGCAAGGGACATATACAATGATTCAGAGAGGCTCTCCCGGATCAGGTTAGTGCCTTACTGGTGGGTGCAATGCAGACTAGCATATCTGAGTTAATACTATTTGTAGTGTCTCATGTTGATGTATTCAGAAGCTGGAGGTGTCAGCTTTTCCATCGATGAAAGGTGGGTCCGTATATGTATATATGCGTATGGATGTTTCTACTTAGCTCAGTAAGAATATCAGTGTGCTGCTTTTTGTTCTAGTTTTTGGACAGCAGTAATAGAGAAACCTGAAATAAAACAGAGCCTTTGCTTGCTGGGCTAGTGGCACCGCACCTGGAAGCATGATTTGCCCGAAGAAGGGCAGTGAAGGAAGGAATTAGCTCCTCTAGGAGCCATGAAAGAGAGATGAGTGAAGAGATGAGTCTCCTGCAACCCAGAAAAGGCTCCGAGGTAGCCTTTCATTTTAGGGAATTAATCATTGGCAAGCTGGTACACATGCTGTGTGAGGCAAAAGATTGTTGGTGAGAGAACCTGCTGTCATAAATGGGTAGAAAGCTCCATTGGAAAAATGTTGTGGAACAGGAGGAAGCAATAAGTGCGGGCACTCTGAAGGAGCACACAAAGGATGTGCTGTGGTAAGGAGCAGCAAGCCTACCGGCACAAGTTCAAGGTGTGTGCTTCTCACTTTCTGTACGTGCAGTTGCCTTCTATGACACATTTACTACTCATTCTTGCATCTAAACTGATTGCTCCAAAATCTTTTTTATGAGAGACGGTTTTCCAGGCTCTCTGTTCTAACTTTGCATCCCTACCTGCAGTAAATGTTGCTAAATTTGGCCTCCTGCTAAGGAGCAGAAAATACAAACAGGTAACTAACAAGTTTTTCAGGTAGGTTACAGGTCAGCCTTGGTATCATATTGCCCATGTTTCATCTCACGATTCGGCATATTTTTCTCTTCCATTTTTCTCTTGCATGTAAAATATTTAAGGGACTTTTTCTCTTCAAGCAGGTTGAACACCGTAATATCGCTTCTGTTCATGGACCAGTGAGCACTCCAGCTTGTCAGTATTCAAATTACCATCAAACTGTTTAGTACCTGTCTAATTAAAACAGAACTCACTTGCTGATCTCTTCATGCTAAAGCAAATTAAATCCTAATAGGAAAAGTGATATATCATTTAGATCAAAAGAAAATGAATATAACACAACCACCTCTTTTCTACCTTTTTTTTGTTCCTTTTTCTAGAAGTGGGGGAGGGGAATGGCAGTCAGTTGCTGTTTTCAGATAAAAAAATATGTATTGTTGCAATCTTCTTAACAATTCCTTGTACTAGCAAAATTCCTGCATTTTACTGTAGAGAGATGGAAATTTCCATAGCTGAAAGGAAGCACGGTTCCAGGGCTGGAGCATGGGGAGGGGAAAAGGAGGTGGTAAACAGAGGAAGAGAGCATAGTGGGAAAGGGGAACATACCCTTAGAATGTTTTGAGCCAAATAGGGAGCTTTTTCAATTGTTTTGTCAACTAAAGGAGGACTGATGCTCCATGGAAGTCACCGATCCTTTTGTTTGGCTCCATTAAATTGTTCAAGTATCCTAGGGGAAGGGGCTGTCCTAGTCTGTCTGATACTTTTGGGTTATTGATAAAAATAGAATCGATAATATCTCCTTGTTTTCAAGTCTATTTGCATAGTTCTTCCTAGAGCAGAATGGTCTGTTCTTCTTCCGTCAACAAAGGGACCACTTGTCTCGGGGTATTGACTTGTTCTATGAGGCCTTCAATTCTTTTCCCTTCTTTTTCTTTTTTCTTTTTCCCTTTCCCTGACCCTTCCTCTCACTGTAGCACACTTGCCTCTGGCTAGGAATATTAATGAGCATTTCTTTTCAAGAGCTTATGCAGATTCCACTCTTTGAATCAGCTGGCAAGAGGTGCTGTCCAAGTAACTTACCCAGAGTAGTGCCCAGGGGCAGAGCGTATGAGTGCATGGCATGCCTCATTCCCCAGACTGAGAATAAAAGGTCAAAGAGTCGACTTTCAATGTGGGGTGCCTTGTATGGCATGGATGGCTCAGACAGAGCCCTTCATACAACAAAGGTTATTTAAATAACTATAAATTAGGAATGGCTCCTAAAAATGTAAATTTGCATCAAGATGAGGAACTGAGTGGCTCAGGTGGTTCATTATTAACTGTGTGAGCCTTTTGCTTTTGCTAGTTCAGATCTGCTCCAAGTCAGAAAAGACATAGAATGTTAAAACTGAGTACTGTTCATCAACAGTCATTAGATTAATTTAGTGGGCTAAATGGGAGTACATTTTCCAGTAGACGACTCTTTACCACGTTGCATACTTCTATAGTAGATAGACAAACTCAGTCAATGAAAATTGAAAAATCCTGAGCTGACTAGATCGCAGAAATGGAGCACTCCAGTCTGCTGGAGAAGATGAGCCATATGAGATGAGCAACGTCAGGGTAACAGTATAGAGAAATGCACACTGCTTTGTATTTGAATACAAATTGCTCTCTGTTCTCTAATGGCATCAAGGCCATTGCTTACCATCCTTCTCTGAATCCTCCTGTAATCTTGGCCTTGGTTGTGGTGGTGGTTGAGAGCACTGGTCTTTATGTTAGAGACCTTTTCTCAGGTGGTGGGTTCTGCCTACTGCTCCCAAAAGTGGCATTGGGCTGGCATCGTTCAGCTCCCAGTTGACACAAGAAGTCTGAAAGAACAGATACGTGACAACATTCTGGGAAATATTTTTTTAAATTGGGCCAAATCTGATTTTAAGTTACAGAGCAGTTTAAATTGTTGTTGGTAATCCTTCTCACTGGGGTTCTTATCATGGGGAAAAGAGGTTAGTATAACTTGACTGTAAAAAAATGATTAATATTTTACCTGTAGGAGTCCAAAACAACCGTATGCTAAGTTGAACTGTCATGATTTACTTTACCTAAAAAATAGAGACAAGATTATTGTTAAAATTGGCATTCTTGAAGGATTTTCATGGTTCCATCTTGTGTCTTGGACAGGACTATGACACAAAGGCTCCCTCTTTTTGCAACAGTTCCATATTTTATATTTTTCCATTTTCAGTAGGACCAAAAGTTAATAGAGAGATATTTTTATACAGATAAACCTGCAGAAAAAAAAATTAAAACTGAACTGTAACTACTAGAATTTTTTCTTTCATTTATGTCCTCCCATCTGCCAGTATGGGTGAATCCCTATATAAACTCTTTATTCTGTTCATGGGCCTGAGATGTAAAGCTTCCCCAAGTTGTGTAAGGTTTTCAGAAAGCCAATACATACATTCCTCCTTTGCACTATTACAAGGAGGGAAATGATGATCTAAGGACTGGAACACTTGGCAGGCTCTGGAAAACTGAGCTTTAGTTCCCTGTTCTGTGAAATATTTCTGTACAACTTTGGGCAAATTGCTTGATCTCTTTATGATGATGCATCTCCTGCGATATTAAGGTAATAGCATAAACAGGCATTTTCTGAGAGTATATATAAACATTTTGCCAGGAATTGATTGACATTAGGAAGACTCAGGCATAAATTAAGGAGATTTTTACTAATGTGTTATCTCAAGCCCTATGCTGAAACCAGCAGAAATCAAACTTCTGGTGCTCAATGAGTTAATTTTTCCAACTCACAAACATGAGTCATTGCTTATAAAATGGTATTATTTGGAAGAGAGAAGAGAGAATTCCATAAAACCTTTGTAGCCCAATGCTGGAAGCTGTCGCCATCCATTTCGGGTGACCACTCCCCACACACATTCACACAAAATTACTTGACCTAAAGCTCCTTGTGCTTTTACTGTTAGCAGATTTTCTTCACTTTGTGGCGTAAGTCCCCTTTTTGGCAGATAACACCTCTCTGGTCCTTTCTGCTAGTTCTCCATCACTCTGTGAGCTGGCAGCACAGGTCTTCCCATTTTGGGAAACTTTGCTCTGGAGTTCCTTCCTCAGATTTGTGTTTGCACAGGGGCTTGGCTGCCTCCCCCGCCTACTGGCAGTAAAGGCTTTGCGGATGGATGCTAGGAACATGTGGACACCCAACTTTGCTAGGAGGACTATCTGGATGGATGACTTCTTTGTTTCTTTTCCTTGTAGAGTGATCTTTGGCAAGCTACTTAGCTTCTCTTTTGCTTCTGCATTTCTAAAATGTGGGAAAAGTTTCCTCTTCACAGTACTTCGCAGTGCTTTGCTAGGATTTTCAAAATACTCTGCCTTCCTCATATTCCAGAAATAAAACCTATTATTATCTTTAATATTTTAATAAAATTTACCAATTAGCCTGGATAGACCCTGGTTTTAAAATACTAAATGTTTCAAAATGTTCAGTAGCAATCTCATGTGTGGAGGATAAGTTTTTAAATGCCTTTACTGTTGGTTTAATGTTTTATTCTGACTTTTAAAGGAGCAGAGCTAAGCTAACATAAAGAGCTGATTACACTAAGGAAAAAGAGTTCTTGAATTATAGCTATAGTAGACGGTACAGCAAAAAATGTAAGCTAAGTGACTGAAAAACCATGATGGGTGTTCAGTATAACATGCAAACTTTAGATACCTACTGGAAAGGTGGAGATTAAACATACTGGTAGTTAGACTATGGGAAAGATATCCTTGATGTAACTAGCCCCTTTCCAGAGCTGATTTTGTTCTTGTTGTACTTGAAACCCTTAACCTTCCTTCCCCGTCTTCAGTGCATAGTTCTCTAAGAAAAAATGGTTTCTTTATTCATACACCCAGATTCTTCAGTCTATGATTCATTTACTTTTTGTGGAGCACCAGGAGCATCTCAACTGAAAGGCACTTTTGTAGGTGCTAAGGATTTTAGCTGTCAGTGTAACATACCAGAATGGAAATACTCTAAAAATATTTCTTTGCATGATGTAAATTTGCTGTAACTGATCATGACACTCAGGTCTCTGAAGTTATTGTTCCTTTCTTCCACTTTGCTGAAAAGCAGTAACAGGAAAACTAATCACTGTGATGCCTGGTAACATTTAGGGACTGCATTTTATTTTGATTCACACTCTAATGCCAATTAATGTCAGTTGAATCATACAAGTTAGAGATGGAAAACATCTATTAAATAATGGCAGGGCATTGCTGTTCCCCCAATGAATTCTCAAGTACTTTGTCTCATCTAGTTTTAAATTACTCAAGCAATTGAGGTATCTCTGGGGAGGCTATTCCACAACCTAACATACCTTGCCATTAAGAAATATTTTCTCCTATTCAGACTAAACTTTTCCTCTGTTTATTTTTATCATATTGCTGCTAGTTCACCCCTTGCTGTTGCTAAAGTATTCCCATTCCTCTCATGTATTTACTCCTTGCAGACTCCAGTCCATAAACAAACATTCCCATCCTTGTTTATTATATGTTCATATTCCCACCTACATATCTTTCCTTTCATGTCATATCCTAATGCACGCTCTTCTCTTCTGGAACCTCTTTCTGACGTCAGGCACCCCAAACTGAAATGGTTATTGTAGGAGCAGTCTCATCAGTGCCCTGCATAGACAAGGTATCTTGGTTTTTGGTGAGATGCCATTTTGACTGACACTGGCATTTCTTGCTCTCTCTTCACTGCTGAATAATGACACTGTTCCATTCACCATTGGTCATATACTTAAGGACTCTTCTGTATTGTTGTTAGAAATGTGAGGAAGAATTGGCATTTTAGAGTTTTATGGATGAAGTAGGATTGGCGACTCAAACTGTAAGAGCTGAGGTGAGCACCCTGATAGACATCTCCACAGCTCCTTCCACTGAGAAAACTCATGCCATTTAAAACATAAATCCATTGTGGAAGATTTCAAATGTTCTTATGAAAGAACTGAGCATTTGACACTCATTTATAGTTGAAAAAATAATTATGTAGGGATCTCTGCCAGTGTTTGCAAAGAGACTGCAAGTATTAGGTGGCTGATTGCATGCTGAACTTGAATCAGTTGTCTCAGTTTGGACACCTGAAAGTATTTTGAAGCTCATTTGCCTAACACCATCTAAAGATGAGGAATGGGATTCAGTGCCAGATTAATCCTAACCTGTCTACATTGTGCAACAGAGAGAGGTAATAAGCCTCCTACCATGACTGAAAGGCAATCTCTCTTTGCAACCCGGTGTGGCTATGCTAGCATGACAGAGTAGCTGAACCATGCACAGGCCTCCATGCTGGCCATCTCTTTCTTCAGGGTGCTGTGTTATGCAGGAACTGGCCTTTCACATCCAAAGGCTTTATTGAGCTCTCCTGCCCCACCTTGTCCCCAGATGGTAACACACACCTTTAATTCTCTACTATTAATTATTTAAAAGGCAAGCAACTTGCAGATTCAGAGATGGAATCCTGAACCAGTCATCATGGAGATTAAAAGAGATTGTGGTTGGCCCCTGAGGTGACAGTTAAAGCTGAACAGCAGGTTAGGGCTGATTTTTATTAATCTTCTCTTTTATGTTTTTGTTAATGAAGAATAAATGTTTGTGAGCCATATTTCTTGTTCCTCAGATTCCAGAGAAGATTAGTATTTAGCTGACTTAAAAAAAAAAAAAAAAAAAAAAAAAAAAGATAATCCAGGAGTAATAGAAATGGTTTTTTCCATCTTTTCTAATGGTAACAAGGAGGTTTTTTCTGTCCCGCTTTCTTTGTCTGTCTGTCTTTGTCCATCCTTCTGTCTTTCCCAGTGAGCAAATATCTTCTGGTGCTGCATAACGAATTTTATACTGTCCTTAAAATACTAAGACTGGGTAAGTGCCTACGTATTGTGTGTTAGTCTTTCTGCCTTTTAAGTATACAAAATCCCTCTAAAGTTAAGGGAAAAATTACTGTGTATGTTAAGAAAAATGGAACTCTGTAGTCTAACTTTTACTCCCGGTAATGGCGGGCAGTTAGACCATTTCTAAGGAAGGTCCCAAATGTCCTTGTGAACCTCAAGGCCGGAGTGGTGGTGTAAAGCCCAACACCTGTATTGGTGGTGGTGCTGTGTTGCTACCATGGGGGCTCAAAAGTTCCACTGCAGATCCTCTCCCTGGGTTGAGAGCATGGCGGGGGGCTGTGGCGAGCTGCTGCTCAACTCTTCAGTGGGAGATAGCTCTGCAAGAGGGATGTGGGGGAGCTGGGCTGGAGGAACTTGTGCCTTTTCTGAGCAGCTGGAGAAGGAAAGTCTGCTTTGACCCTGGGAAAAGAGTATGAAATTGTGTGTTTTACCTGTGCATGGAATAAAGGGCACTTTTTTGCTTTTAGTCCTCTAATGGGACCTTGGAAATGGTCTGGAAAAGTATGCTTTAGTATGAGATGACTAGTAGGGGTGAATGCTTACAGTTTACTTGGTGAAAGGAAAACAAATGATTCTTCATTAATTTAAATCTCTATCTGACTGCAGGTACCTTCCCACAGATCTTAAGAAACTCCTATGACATATTTGTGCTTTGCTCGTTCTTTGGCTAATTTAGGAAGAGTGTTTCACAACTCTCAACAATAGTAACTTCAGTTAAATGCAAAATGAATGAAGAACTGGGGAAGGCTCAAAGAAAGTGAACGACCTCTGGATAAATAACTCCACTTCTAGTTTATGTCCTAAGCCTAAAGCATTCTCTGGCCCCTATAGACTTGCATATCACTGGTTGCTACATTTCAAAATTAAAGGGTCTTAAATTATGTTCACTGGCCTGTTTTTTGATTCGAGCAGGTATGACTGTGTGCAGTGTTGTTAACTTCAATTATGTAGTGTAAATGGAGAAAGAATCCACTTTGTTGCCTTCTCTTGGTTTGTACTTCACGCACTTCATGTGCTGTGTAGAGGCTAGATCTAAATTCTGCATCAAGGCCCTCTTGTTCCTTAGGCACCCTGGGGAATCCTCTGATAAAATGGGAATTCTGTGGCAGCTACAAATAAATTCAGGTTCAGTTCCTTTTTACTGAATTAAATATGTACATGAATAATACAATTGGGACAGTAATCCTTGTAGTTTACGTTATCAAATGCATTTTTTTTTTATGTGTTCCCTACATTTCCAACATGCCACAAAACTTTGTTATGATAATGTATGTCTGCACTGTAAAAGTTTTCAGCAGAAAAACTTCAAGGCTCTGTACAGGATACACTTAAATTCATTACATCCAGTTTGCGAGGTAATTTGGGTTTTGGACACCTGGCACATGTCCTCTCACCCTCTTTCATTTGCTTTAGGCCAAAAGCCACTTGTCTGGGCCTGCGTGAACTGATAAAACCCAAATGTTCCAGCTGCAATGTTCAATACTTGAATCAACAGTTTTCTAATTGCTCTTGAAGGTGAAAATGGTTAATGCTGACATTTAGATAGCCATAGTTCACTTCTAGACCTAACATTGTCTGCATTTTGCAATTTTTTCAGATGTTGTTGATGCGGTGCTATGCACTGTAACACTGTATTATGTGTGATACCATACAGACCTCAAGTTGAGGTAGATCTTGATCTCAGGACTGACCCATGCATAAACTCATTTCCTATAGAAAGTTTGTGTGGAAGGAAGAAGCAATGAGAAACACATTGACCTGTGCAGCAGCGGAGTTGACTATGCAGAGCTAGAGGTTTTCAATGTGCAGCAGAGTGACACATGCTGTCTTGAATGGTTCTTCCTCCCCATCCACCTCCTTTCTTTTTAAAAATAAATGATGTCTTTCACAATTACTTCATTAGGAATAATTATAGAACATGTTTTGCAATGTAAAGGAATATGCTTAAAAGTCATCAAAGTATCTCTGTGTATTTCCTAGTGGAACAGATACTTGTTATCTAGTGAGCCTAGTGGCCACATAATTAATGAAATCTTTCCAGGACTTTGTAATGGGGTCTATAATTTTCTTTCTGGTTAATAAGAAAATGACTGAACTCACAAAAAATTCAGCTGGAGACATCTGGAGCTGAAAGCACAATTTTGAGTCTTCCTTCAAGGTAAGCTGAGTTTCAACAAAACACAAATGCAGAACATGTCAGTCCCAGCAATATAGTCGGTGTTTTCCCTTGATTTCTTTTATAACATTAGACCAATGTCATTCTTGGTCCTAATTCCTATGCCAGGGCAAATTACCCATTTAGGTTTCATTGTTCTGTGTTTTCTAGGATCTTGGAAGCTAGAGATGAAGTCAGGTCAGGTCCAATCCTCCTCAAAGCAAATAATAGTTTTTTATGGTGGATGTGGTTCTCGTGTAAAGAAATCAGCCCCTTTTTTTTTATATTGCCATTTTAAGTTTATCTTCAATCATTAGATTTAAATTTAGAAGATGAATACAGCTGGAGCATTAAACTTGATACGCTCAAACAGAAAGTAGGAAGGGATTATTGTTTGCTGTATATATCATGGGTATCTATATCAGGACACATATATCACAGCCAGGATGCCTTGGGTCCTACTCTGGTGTTGCTGTAAACCAATGGCTACGTGCTTAAGCAGCAGAAGTCTTTATTACCAGGGGCAAATTCATCCTTCATCTCGGTGTGTGGAAATTCCTATGATTTCAGCAGGAGCACCCCTTGCATACACGTGGGTGCATTTTTTCCACGGGGAGGAAGTTCTGGCAGAGAGTTTCAAAAGTGTGTTTTTGACAGAGTCTTGTATAAGATTTTACACTTGTTTCCTAACATAAAAGATGGTACTAGACAATGGCATTGGCAGGACTTGCTTACACAGTTGCTATTGGTAGTTTAGATAAACAGTAACACCTAGGATGCCAGATGTTGTGATTCATCCCTAGTGCTTGCCAAACTGTAATTCATATTACATTAGGGGCTACTGGTTATTTATTTTTCAGCCCACTAGAAGTTTAATTGACTATTCCTCCACCTCTTTTTTCCCCCTCTCCTCCCACTCTTTCCTCCTCTCATTTACTTTTCTTCCGCCTGCGTTAATACTCATTTTGGCCTGAAGCACAGAGAAATACTATCGGTCATCCAGGGACCAGGTACCCTAGGCCAGAGTATCCTAGTTTTACTTAATGGTTAGTGATGGCATCCAAACAATTTCCCATTTTCCTATTGAGAACTGGGTGAGGGGAAAAGCTGAAAACCTTTGCCAAGAAGCACTCTGTGCTGGATACTAAAATAAGTCAGGTAGCAGATGTCCAATCCAAACTTTGGTGGGTAATTAGCTGATTCAATATCCAAAAGAAGCAGGTAATTGTTGTGATTTGTGAATCCTCTGCCAGGGCAGATACTTTACAGCTTGCAGATATTTCTCTAATGAGGGAGGATATCGTGAGCTCTGGGCTGTAAAACACTGTTTTCTTAGTATTCAAAAAGAATGGCTGATTTTTTTCTTTAGGGATGTTCTTGGCATAGACCATTCTTGTTCTTTCCTTTGTTATTTCTTGGAAGTCTTCTGAAAACTATTGATGCAGTATGCAAATTCAATACAGGAAATGTAATGTTATATAAGTGTAATTGGCCTTTTATTCAAAGGCGTTTTTATTCCTCCCTGCATATTTTAGTCCTTTCTTAAAAAAAAAAAAAAAAAAAAAAAAAAGAAAAAAATGAGCAGGAGAAAAGGAAGAAGTTTAATCACAATCATATATTTCTTCCAAAAAAAAAAAAAAAAAAGGCAGAGGAAGATGCTATACAGATCAGGACCATAAAAAGAAATTGAGGAATTGGAGAAAAACTCATTAAAAAAAAAGGTATCACTGGAAATGCACAGAATGGGACTGTTTCAAGAAGGAAAAACAGTGTGCCTGGCTGTTGCCATTCTAGGAGAACTAGACACAGAAAGAAGGGAATGGAAAATAAGAGCGAAGCTCTAAAGCCATCTCTCCTCCCCTCTTCTTCTCAGTGTCATTTCATAAGTAGTGGGGGGAGAGGGGGAAGTGAGGGGAAGGGGGCCAGGAATCCTAGCAACCAAAATACTACAGATGCAAACACCTCAGAAATGTGCAACTGCTAGCAAAAGTTGAAGAGGGTAGGTTCACTACTTTGATTCCTGTGCTAAATAGAGCAGTTTATGAGCACAACAGTATTGTTAGTCTCATTTCCTCCACTTCCTAAAGTGAAAAGTTATTGTTTTCACATTTGCAGTATTTTGATATACAGAGGTGCCTGTGCAATGCTGGGGAATTAAAAAAACACCAAAATATTAACAAGGGGATATTGCTTGAATGTAGTTAGTTTGGAGAAACAGCTGCAGCAGAGCACGAGAGAGGGAAACGGCATTTTGTACCAGTCATTAGCACTTGGATTCTCTTTTATACTATCTCAGGATTTCCTTTTCCTTTCTAAGCTCCATGTACTTTCTTCCACTTCCTTTTTTTTTGTGAACCTCTCTGTATTGTTTTCTTTGAAAACAAGAGGCTGGACAGAAGTCACAGTAACTCCACTAAGTCAATAGACTTTCCCTGGTGCAAGAGGTGAAATATCCTTTGCTCTTCATTGTCCTTGTTCAATTTGCCCCATTTTTTTGCTGTCAACCCCAAACATGATATTCTTCACTGAATTACTACTTTCTTCTCTTTTTTCATTCTTTTTGCCTTTTTTCTCTCAGCATTTTCCTGTTAGTATCTATGCTCATTACTGCCAAGACAACTGGCAGGCAGCTGTTGGTTCCTTCCATGCACCGACAGGAGGAACATCTAATGGCAGAACCAAAAAACAGCCAAACAACAAGCCCACAAATGAAATCATGACCATCATAAGCAGCAGTGAAAATGAGAGCGCCAGTTATCCAAAGTAGTGGACTTGGAAGGAAAATCCTGAGCCATAGCTCACCACTGCGTTGCAACTTGACACATCTGGCCCCTAAAATTTCTTTACCAGGGCCAGTATTTTAGTAATGGGTCAATAGCATATCGTTGTTTGCAACTGCATAGAAGAAAAAGCTGAGCTGTACTTACAGTGAAAATGGATGCTGTAATTGTTGCTTACTTTGAACAGGGCCCCAACTGTACTCATATAAATGAAGTAACAAGAGCAGATTTACATGCAAATCATTCCAGTTTAGTGTGAATATTGATTTACTGAAGCTAATAAAAGTTCAGCAGATTGTGACAAAGAATAACGGAAGAAATTTCTCCTGGAATGACAACATTAAAATCTGCTGTAAGCCTTTTAAGGTCATGTAAGCAATTTTTGTCATCTTGCTAAACCACTCACATAATCTTCCAATCTGAATCCTAAAATTCCTCCTAGAACCCAACCCTGCATTTCACTCATAACAATGCTTTTGTATTCTCTAATTGCATAGAGGTACAAAAAGCACAGCCCTTCAGTCATTACACAAATTAATCCATATATTTAATGCAAGTTCCTTATCTAATATCAGGTAAAAAAGAGCTAAGTTATTAGGAGTATGATGTAGTAGTATTAGGTTATCTTCCAAAGGATCACTGATCCAAAGAAAAGGAATTGCAGTCTTAGCTGAAATGGTCTGCTTTCCTCCAGCCTATTGCAAACAAATTTCCCAAACTTTTACCAAAAGCTAGTTTTAGGAAAGTTGCATTCAAGAATAAAGTGTCGGTATTGTTAGAAGCTGTCTTTTCTTCTTGCTTTCCTGCCCCCTGTGCAGAAAGGTCTTCCATATGTCACTCAAGGAAGGTTAAAAAATTACTGCATTTTTCCTAAAACAACAGTAAAGTGATACTATTACAGAAAAGAAACACTGGACAACATTAAAGTCTAACAGGACTTAGGAGAAGGGAGCAGACTGAAAATAGATTAAACCCAGGTGTGTATTTAGGCTCAGCCATACTTTTGTCTTGTGACATGCCCATTGATAAAAACCTCAGCTTTTCACGTTTTCTATTCTGAGTGACTGGGAAAGAGAAGTTGTAAATTAACTGCAGCACAATTGACATTTTGAAGGCACGATGACTCCCAAATTGGTTCAGTTGCTGGGAACTGTGAAAAAAAAGAAGTTCTGGGTAAATACAGGGTATGCAGAATTAAGTCTTTCAAAAGAGGAGAGAAAAGTAATTATTTAGGGTTTTTTGTGTTATGTTTCCCCAAAAGTGAATCTTTCCATCACTGACATTCTACATGGAAAATAATTTTTAGACTGTACTCCACAAAAACACTCTAAGAGCATCAGCAGGATAGAGTAGCTCAAGAGCAAGCAATAGAAAGCATGTCAGTTTTGTATCTGGGGCAGCCGAGAAGAAAAAGTGGAGAGGTGAGTTGACAAACCCTCTATTGACAAACCTTGGTCAGGTACAGGTACAGGGGGATGCCGGAGCACTGACACCAGGGAAGAGTTCTCTACTCCTCTGACTCACCTGTGGAGGAATAATATTTTTCAAACAGCTTTCTTGTCTTGCTGATTGTTACTCCCCACAAAAAAATGTACCAAAAGCAAGACAAACCTGTATTAATACTATTTTCTTGGTTACAAGCATGGATTTTGTCCACACAAGGCACAAACCTTATAAAATTGTGTATGTGCCCATAATCAAGTCCTAGCATGGTTTCTAAAGCACTGACAATCTCTCTCATGTAGATCAAATTTTAAAAGTTGTAGTGTAGCTGATAGATATTTCTATGTACACAGTTATTATGTGCATGATGAGGAAGATTACTGCTTGGATACACTGTTTGCATTTTACAGTGTTATGTTTAGGATTTACAAAGCCCAGACTATGGCACGCATAGCCAAAGTCCAAATAAACTTTGGTTAGTCAGTTCCCGAAGAAGGAACTTTGACAATAGAAGAAACAATTGCTTAGAAACAGTATATACTTTCTAAAAGATGTGCTGACCTATGAAAGAATATATTTTTCAAAGTTTACACTGTTCTTACAATGCTTTTGATATTTTATGCAAGCTGTCATCTAATGGAAATAATGACCTCAGGGGCATGTGTTTATCTTGGTTTTAGCCCACTTAAAATACATTTAGCCTTTAGCTTTTCCTTAGGCCAAAACCACATCAAATGGGCCAAAGATTGAATAAACACACACATACACTCCTGAGGTCGTTATCACTTCATTGTAGTTTTGCAGAAAAAAAGGAAAACAAACTCTGTCTCTTTGCATTACTTTTGAGACTTGGCGTGCCCAAGTGGTGGTGTATACACCATTTTATAAATGTTTTCTTTTTAGAGATGTACTTCACTTCTTGTTTTGCCCCTGCCACATATTAATTGCAAACTCTCTTCTACTAATGCTTCAAATTAATCTTTAAAACATTGAAAAGCTGGAATTGCAGAAATTAGAGCTGCAGTTGCCGGAGTACGGTATTAGTAACTGGCATTCTCTGTGAGCAGAGATTCACAGAAGGAAAAATTTTAAGAAGAGGAGCTAACATTGATAATCTACTCCTTTTATAAACTGAGGCCTGGAATACTGGATTAGTAGGTTTAGATGAGGTTTTGTTTGTGAATCAGTAAATGAACTCTGCACCCCAATGCTACTGGGGGGTTACTGACCAGTACAATATATACAGCCTAATGCTATTCCTTCTGCTCTCCAAAAAATGGTAGTGGCAAACAAACTCTGCCAGCTGACTGTGTGGAAAAGCTTACTTTTTTTTTTGTTGAGCCCTATTTTTAACATGAGTATCACATAGCTTGCTTCTATCAAGTTCTGACATGGTGGCTGCGAACTACAAGTAATAAGAAAATTTTACTTGTCTTTTCAGAAGCTTTAGTTTGCTTCCTAACCTTTAGTTAAGAAGGGGGAGAAAAAAAGATTTCTCTGAAGCATGCAACTTAAAGACAATTTTGAAATCACTGGCAATTTAAAAAATGTATTTAATAAAATGAGGACTTCATCCTAAACCCAAATGGTGCTTGGACACGATGCTGTGAAATAGAAGTTGTCAGAAGTTTCAGACCTTGTCTCTGCAAAGCCATCTGGCACAAGTTGGACTACCACGGACTTCAATGGAAATGAATTTCAAAAGCGCTGGGCTTGAGCACATGCTTAAGGTTAATCACAAGTTTCAGTGATTTCCTAATTTGGAGATTTAAAGATGGAAATACCATGGTTTGAATTCTGGGCAGAGAAGTTGAGCCTGGCAGCCGTGCTTTGAATGGAAAGGATGTGTTGGGTGAACATGTATGTTAATTGGAACTGTTGGCACTCATGGTTGAGGCAAACTAAGGATCTCCAAAACTTTGTGCCGAAGAGGACAGTAATTAACTGATTCCTATGCAAGTCTGCCAAGGGATCAAAAGCTGCAGGGAGGTGGGGAGGTCTCTCCAGGAAGAGCCTAGGAGCAGCACAAGGTGTTGTGAATCAGTCACTGCAAGGCTGCAACCCCAGTGGCTTTGATGAAACACACACAAGCAGTGGTAAATATGCCAGTTGGTTTCTTTTGCTGGTAATTGCTCAACAAAAAAGAAGGCTGCATTCAAAGGGGCAAGGATTTACTAGAGAGAGACCCAAAATAGCTGTTTGTCCTCATCTGTGCATGCTGAAATAGCTTTTCTTTCTCATGAGGAGAAGTCAGAGTTCAGGCAGTTCTTTTGGGCTTGAACCTCACTTTCCGAGTATTTTAGACTAGCAAGCTGTTTCATGCGCTGCATTAGCCCCAGGTCTGCTGCCTGTCGGTTCCTCCACTGGCAAAATTGTGACCTTAAAAATAATTCCTTGAAAGCTAATACCTGGTTACCAGCCCTAGTTTAATGTGAAGTGTTCACGCTCATCATAGAGATACATCAGGCAGCGTATGATCTGTGGAGTTCAGACAGCGAAGGCTGTACGCAGTACAGCGCTTACCTGGAGGGGAAAAGACTTACCTCCAAGCAGACTTTTCCCCTTCCAAAAACCAGGCAACATATACTGTTGTAGGGTTTTTATATGGCAAGGCAGCACTACCAAAACCTTGCCACATAAACCAAATACATTTTTTTTTTAGTTAAAAAAATTAATCCATGGTGTTGATATCACAATTTTACTTGTAGAGGATCTTCCTGCTTGTTTTGAAAACAAGTAATATCTGACAAATGACACTATTTGGGTTTGAAAAGCATCATACTCCGGCATGCAGCTGAGCAAATGGTCAGCCTAACACCCTTTCCTGCTCCCACCTGCCCCCAGAGGGGTGATGAATGTGGAATGGGAAGGAACAAGTAGGTCTGTGAATGGAAACAATGAAAAGTACGTGTGTGGAAAGCTCCTATCCTTTCTTCTCCCAAAAGTCACAGAATTGCAGAGTCAGGGCCCTGGCTGTCCCACTCAGTGCCCATACGGGGCAGCTCCTTCCCCTGTGGGTACCCCCTGCTGCCCTCCATCTGTACGCCCAAGGCTGGTGTCTGTCCCTCTGCTTTCCACCTCTTGCTTGACTGTGGGTCTCAATATCCTTCTACTTCCTTGCCTTCCCTCTTCAAAGCTCCCTGTACCAGGTTTGCATCAGACAAGAAGAGGGTGGTGGCCAGGCACGTGAGGGGGACATCTTCTCCCAGTGGGCAGGAGGAGGGAGAGACTGTGGGGTGCAGATGCAGCCAGGGAGGGGAACTGGGGACTTGGCCTGCAGAACTGCTTGGAGCTGTGGGAGGGTTTGAAAATGTCTTTACACGTTGGACTAATTTTCATTTCCAAAATTCAGTGTTTCTGGCAGCACTTATTTTTAGTTTGAAGTTCTATTTAACAGTTTTCGAGATTGGGCAGCGTAGTAGTTTAGCAGCCCTTATGTGAAGGAGAGAAGGCTGCAGCTTCTGCACCAGTTTTAATATTTGTTTACCATTTCAATTTTGTAGCAGGCCGACATTTAAATGTTCTGTTTGCTGTCATTTTGACACCTTCCCTTTATTTGCTTATTTTTAATCTGTGAAAGCGTAATGCTTGGTTGCTATTTAGAATCTGGGGATTAGAGTTGAGTTTCTTCGAGAGTGGGGATGAACGTATCTTGAATGTGGGTGAAAAAAACTGGGCTGGGGATACCTGGAAACTGTTACCTTCTAGAGAGGTGATCAATCAGTATTTTCTTACTTCTAGCTAAAATATTTCAAGAACAACTTTTCCTCTAGCACTTTGTTATAAGTATCTCTGGTCTAGAAGAGAAAGGCAAGTAAAAATTATTGTTAAAGCCTCTCCAAAAAAACAAATAAGTAGATAAACATTTTAAAATTCCAGGATAGCTTTGGGTCTGATTGCTTCAGATTACTAAATGAGTGATTGTTTTAAATGTTGTATATATCTGAGCCACATGGTGTGGTTCCTCCAAGAGTTTGTTCTAAAATAATTTCTTTGGATTTGAGAACTTCTCTTTCTTGTCTCAATCTTGATACATTATTTACACAGAATCATATAATATGACAACCACATAATACTTTGACAACAAGACATGAAACTGTGCATCAATACAATCCTGATCTCAAGCCAAATGGTTGAAGGTATTTAGGAGCTACAGACCTTGGCATAGTTCTGCTTTTGATTACGCGTTTCCAAGTGAGACCAGGTAACCTTCAGAAGTAGAAAATTAGGTTTTTTTCATAATTTTTTTAAAATCAAAATTCAAAGCAAAATTCAGAAGCGGGAAGCTCACTAAAAAACTCATGATGAAGAAAATATTTACACAGTTCCCTGAAATGATCTGAAAGTGGAATTATGCAGAAAATTGTTTGTGAAAAGCTAATGATAGGATCTTTAAAGGTTACCAGATATATTCCCCTACAGGCAATGAAAAACCCAGAAGACCGTCTCTTTCATTATTTGTTTCATTTTTTTCTTCTCTTGACATGCATTTTTCTGTGGAAATAATTACTATGTTATCACTTTTCTTTGAATTTAGTGCTTTATAACAGCTCACCTATGGGCCATCTCTGCCTTCTCTCAAAGAGCAAATCTCCCTTGTGTTCAAGCATTGTTATAACCTACATCTACCATATACGAACAAATGAGAGTAAGCAAGCAAATTAGTGTGGTCTGGCAGGATTGCAGTACCTGATAATAGGCTGGATCTGTGCACATCAATTATCTTGTATACGGTATTTAACCAGACCTGCAAAATTATTAGGTACAAAACGTAGTTTCAGATCTTGCATAGAAAGTTGGTCAGGGTGGCAAAGTCAGGTTTTGGTCTGTGGCCTGTAGCTAAAAATGGAATTTCCTTTTCTTCCCAGAGAAATTCTCTTTTGGTGCTCTGAAAGGAATGATCTTTTGTGAAAGGAAGATGGATGTTACTTTACTTTTATGATTCTATGAAAATGAATTTTTATTGCCATATGGTTTTCCATGAGGCAGTCCACATCTTTAACACCAACATCAGCTGACACCTTTAATCTTCTTCAGGGATATGTCGTCAAAGATTCTTTCAGGGATTTAGCTGCGTGGCCAGTATAGAGTCAATAGGATCTGTATAGTTAGATCAGCTTGCTGCTTTGAAAATTTACCCTGTCGTATTTTAAACCATGCTGTCTCATTACACGGAAATGAAGAGGATTTTTCCGATACCTTATTGAGATAGTAGACATGGGGTTTTGTGTATTTTTGTTTTTACTGCATCTTCTTTTGATTAGCTGCCTATTTCTTGTTAAGCAATGATAGGAAAGCATTTCTTCAGGCTTTTTTTCAACTCCAGTCTTCTCTGTGAAAGTACAAGAGGGAGAATTTTAAAGATCTGTCCTGTGAAACTGTTATCTCTTTGATTAACATTCGAAATTCTGCTGCTTGTTTTATCAAATTAATGTAACTTTGAAGAAAGGAAAAAGGCAATACCGATTTGTAATAATAGATTTTAATTAGGATGAGTGTTTGAGTCTCAGGAGTCTGTCCCGTGTGCGTTTTCAGATCTCTCATCCTCCCAGTGTCAGAACTCTAATTACCACCCTTACAGATCAACTTGTATTTTGAAGATATCAGAAAATACATCATGAAAGATTCTTCTTTTTTAATTGCATCCTTATACCCCCTGCTATATGGTTTCGATTGCCATCAATACTCCTCCACTGCTGTTTCTGTGTTTTTACTTCCTTTGTTATAGGTGAGCCTGTCGGGTTACATTTGGAAGAGGATCTGTGTTTAAGCCTCTCTCTGTTCTCCCCAGCTTCTAGCAGAATTTAAGTTCTTGGACTCCCTGTACAATGCCTAGCACGTATGAGGCATTAGATCAGTATAATCCAGCCTCTGCAGCAACAGGGCCATCTCGGTTTGTGGGACTCACTGCAGGTTACTCCTCAGACATGTCTGCTCCCTGCCTCCCATAGCAGCACCCTGCACAAACAGTTCTTGCCCCAGCAGCAAGAGCCAAAGTCCTTGTCCCTTGATTGCCATAGTTGGTGCCCCTCAGGAGAGGGGCAGGAAAAGAGAGATGGTGATGAGGGAGCCAGGATGAAAGAGTAAGTCATCATGGACCCAAGGGGTCCTGCCCCGGGGTCAGATGGGCTAGGGTCTGTCAGGGGGCTTCTTCCTCTGTTGTGTGGACATAGCTTTTGGAAGCATAAAACATGGATCCCAGTTGCTTGAGGCATCAGTAGATATTTTGCGTCCTGAATAAATGCTCTGAGCAATTGTTTGTTGGTGTTCCTTCCTCCCTCTTCTCCCTTTCCCATTCAGTCGCAGGCTCAGCACCATGATGCGCTCTGAGACCTATCACTACCAAATACAGAAATTTATTATTAACAGCTTTTGGTTGAGCTCTGAGTGAAGAAGAGTCTGAGTCAGCAGGGAGTTGGAATTAAACTAATCCCTGCACATGCTCAAGCAGAACTCCCCGGAAATCCGGTTCAAGTCTGAATATTTGGTATCAGCCCCACTTTGCTGCCTCCCACTCACACTGCTTTGCTGCTTTCAGCATGGCTGGACTTACCGTACCCATCAGAGAGGGATCTCACTGAGGCTCTCCACTTCTGTTGGTGTGGTGCTATTCACTGCTGATCCATTGTGTATGGTGACTTGCCTTGAGAGCTAAGCAGGCACGTCTTCTAATTTCTTGAGAGATTTTTAGCTCCACATAAAGGTTTAGTACCCTGTAAAGTCCATCTACTGACACTACAGTGCCTGTATTAATTTTTTTTTCTATTCCTCCTGCATCTCAGATCCATTAATAGCAAGGCTCATTAGATGGAGAGAGTTGTTATTTAACAGTCTTCACCTGAGGTCCAAAAACTGAGATGATAAGGGATGATAGCTGTGTGATGTTCATGTTGCCAACTGTCATTAATTTGAGGGTCAGGTGAGATGAATTGAGATAAAGTCCCATACTTCTCTTAGCAAGTGTTTCAGTAGACTCAGAAGGGTAATGCTCCACTAAACCACATTTATTTTCGGCAGCACAGGGTAGAAAATTAATGATGCCAGAGGAACTCTTAATTTTTTTTTCAAAGGCAAATGAGGAAGTCTGAAAGAAGTGGTACTATTGGCTTAATTGGATCCTTTTCTGGGGTGCTATGATCAGCAAAACTTGATGGTAATAAGGAGTTCGCTGCCTACACTACAGTGCAGGATCCTGAACTCCTTAGTAGGCTGTATGACAAGGAGGTTTCTGTGTTCACTAAGCCTCATTTGCCAAGGGCTAAAGCAACTACAGATTCAGTATCCCTGAATTTGTTTTCTCATTATAAACCCTTAAAAGGTGGCCGAAAGTCAGAAAATGCCTAACATCCATTTTGTGGAATTCACTCTTCTTTTTGAAGCCTTAAATTGGGACTGAGAAAAGTGAAAATATATTGTTAAGATACTAGCAACCAGGGAAACTGGAGTGCGGGTTAGGTTTTTTTTTACTTTAGTTTCAACAGTCACATAGAGAAAAGATATACACACTTGAAACATTTTGGACCGTACTATTGATCCAGTTAATAAGAAATTAGGAAGTATACATTTAAGAGAAATAAAACAAGTTTTTAAAATGTAGCATTTCGTGATAAATATTTAGATATTATATATATTTATAAATGCCTTAAGGAATATAATTATGGTGGTTAAAATTTCAGGATATTTTGTTGGGAGTTATTTTCCCCTTTAAAGCTGATGTCAGTGAAATATTCATGCTGTAATTTCAATATCTAAAAATTCAGAAGGATTTTAATTGCAGACTTGTTTATAAAATCATCTTTTTTTTCTTCTGGAAAGGCAGTTACAGATGAATCTTGTCAAAGTTGTCTATTTTTTTTGTACAAAAAAGAGCTGCGGGCTCTTCCCTGGATAATGAGCTTCAGGGAGGAAGGTGATGGCCATGAGGCATACGTTACGCTGCTGTATATGCCTCGCTGATCAATCCTCTGTGCAGCAGCCCTGAGAGCTTGCAAACATCTACAGAGTGTCCCAAAAGGAAGAACCTGAAAATATAATAGAAAAGAGATTTAGAACAGACAGTACCGATAAGCTTTGCTATTTAAGACAGGCATAGGTCTAACTAAAAAACCCAGGACACTAACCCAGATAGACAATGTACAAAGCTTCTTAGTAGTTTCCTTTACACAGTAGTTTTCACTGATTATATTTCTCACATCCAAGGACCATCTAATGCTCCCTGAAATCAACAGGACTACCTTGGACTTTGCTAAGCAGTTGTCTTGCTCGCAGTAAGCTCCTTAGAAAAACACGTTCATCTGTCCTCCTTTAACAGACATTTTACTTTTCTCTGGTATAGTCATCTAATATTCACCAAGCTTCTCATGTGCTTCACTGGGAGTTGCATTTCGTTATCTAGAGGAGAAGTTCAGGTCTTAATTACTGCATCATTTACCTACCATAGTAATGTAGTAGACCAGAACAGGACTGGTTCTGTGTATTTAAGTCCTCATATTGAAAATCATGTTGGAGAAGGTAATTTTTCAATGCAGAGAAAGTAAAATATTATGGTTTTCTTAGGTTATTTCTACCAGTCCATTAAAAGTGCTTAAGAAGTGGCCTATAAAGTTTTAATTTACATATTTTATTACATATTGCAGTGTTGCAAATCTTTCATCTTCTTTGGTTTTCTGACAGTCTACAGTATCACGGAACTGTTACCACAGATGCCTTTTGATTCACACTGAGGTTTTCTTTCTGTCTAGATCAATACAGTTATTGAAATATCTTTTTCTTTGTGGAAATCCTGGCTTGAAAAAAAATTTTTGGATCCAAAATTTTGGCAATTTTTTTTTGCTGGAACGTTGGTTAGCAGGGAATCAGGGCTGCACAGTTTTCGCATTGTGGTGATGACAGTCATCTCAGCCATCCTACCTAGCTCCTAGGAAGAAAACAACACATTAACTTTTTAAGTGCTGGCAAGCTAAAGGGCTTGCTGTTTCCAGTCTGGTAAAAAGATAGAAGAGTAGCAAAGGAAATTGTCCATCCGAGTAAATTAGGAACACTGAAAGGTCAGAGTGAGTCAGGTAAAGTGCTATTTTTCACAGAAAGAAAGAAGGATTTAAAAACCTTATTCTACGGGAAAAGATTGTGAGAAGCACAGGAAATGGCACAAGATTTGAATCTTGAGATAAGGTTGTAAGAGGAGATTTTAAAAATGGATAAAATGTCACAGGCAAAGAACAGCAGTAAGAGTGTCTAATCTGCATTTTGGAATCAGCACGGTATAGTCAATTTTATATTGACTGGCATGAGAGGTTCATGTATTAACTTGCTCAGCTTTTTCATTTCAACCAGTAACTAAATTGTGGCAGTAGCCACATTGCTTTTCTTTACAAACACCTGGTTTCTTCCTCCTCATATGCTGAACTCCATTATGACAAAAGTGTAAAGTTACTTATGTGTGAACTTACCAAGTATTTTGTTCTATAAGAATATCTAGGTACGATCTGCTTATTGCAGGATGTGTGATAATATTCACAATCCTTGGACTTCTGTCAGTGAGTGTAATTATTAATTCTTTTGAGACCATGATTCGTATTTCCACATACCATTCGCAAGCGGATGTATTTTAAATCTATGAAATTATCCACTGGTTTATCTGAAGTCTGCATTTGGCACACAGAGGAATTATTCCATAGCCTTCACTGGACTTTGCATCATTTTTGGAGTGCTAATGAGGACCATGGAAATATATGTAAATACATAAACACATAAACATACATATGTACATTTATATATGGTTTTTAGGGGTAATACTGACTTGCTACCTGGATGATATTGTAAAGAATCACTTACTTGACTTCCCTAGAGAAGCAGTTTTTCATAAGTAGGATTTTTCAAGTCACTTGCTGAACTGAGAATGCAGAATTGCTCAATATAAATTGAAAAATTGGCAGACTGTAGTGGCAATGATCTATGTGCACCTCCAGCCAATATGGAAGAAATGTACTTTAATTTCTTGGCTTTAGAGGAAGTCAGAGGCTCTAGCTAGCATAGAAGCTTGCATTCAGGAAATGTTAATTAAAATTTCCTGGATGAAAACAACAAGATGGACGTTTTAATTGTTCATGGCACCTTGTTGTCCAAGCCAAACTTTATTCAGTTGTCTCTATTTTCAAGGGAAATAATTTACTTTACAACAGATTTGACTAGTGATTCATTAATATGAACTGCTGAACTGCTCAAATAATTTCATATTGTGAGCTGACATGCTAGTTTTATGTTGTAAATTCCAGTGAAGAAACAGCTCACCATCATGCTAAGAATATGCCCAGCACCAAGCACTTTGAACATTCCCAAGACAGTTTGTTCCTCCAGGAAGATGCAGGAAGAACTCTGGCATGTCCGAAGAGGCCAAAGTGGAGACAGTGAAAAATTTAAAATGTCTTAGGAAGGACATTTAGCAGACTTAGGGGGATGCAGAAGAAATGGAGAACTGAGCTTGGAGAAGAGGGCAGTACAGTCTCTTCACAGAGTTTCAGAGCCTTCATTTTCTGCCAAGGTTGCTCTATTAGGTCTGTACCTTGTGGCAAACTAAGCCATTGGAGGTGCTTTCACTGAAAGAGCAGACGACCTGATAAGCACTCATACTGTTTGTCCTTTTGTTGTAGTGTTTTCTGACTGCCTTGTTGGATTAAGTCTTACAAGAACTTTCAAATGAGGCATACAAATCGCTACACTTCCCAACAAGAAGTTCTTAGGCAAACATTTGTTATTTCAGTGGACATAAGTATGAAGTCAAACTCTTGAGTCTTTTGGGAGATCTCTGAAATTTTCAGTACGTCTCTGGAAGGTTGATGTGCATGTCAAATTCCTGAAGTTAATAGATATGTTGAATACCAGACAAAATTTAATAGCTATGATAAGGCAATGTATGTGCTTCATCAAGTGTTTCAGAAAGAAATGCATTGCTAATACACACAAGACTTCATTCCATTCAATTTTTCACTCTCCCACTAACAAAAAGTAAATGCACTATTTGTCTTATTTATTGATCTTCCTTTCAAAAGAGACTTTCTTTTTTTCTGCAAAGTTTCTTTGTCCTTTCACATTTTTCATTCACTAAAAAAAAGAACTTGCTACACTTAAGGAGTCAAAAACAAGCATTGAGGTCAACAGAATTATGGATAAGATGCACTTTCCCCTACCGTGTTGGGAGTTTTTTCTGTGATCCGATTTGACAATGTTCATAGTACCCATTTATGGATGTACTTGTTAAGTAAGAGGATATCCATAATTTTAGAGTCTTTAGAAGAGGCAGAAACAGCTGTGTTTCAGATTTAAGTATTTTTATCTCTGTAGCTTCAGAATGTGAAATGTACCATCAAATGATTGTCCAATTCATTGATTTCAAATTTGTCCTATTGATAAGAAAACTTTCTATTTCTTGGTGTTATTATGTTGTGTTGGGTCTTTCAGAGGAAGTTTGGAAGGGGGAAGTTCCACAAAATCAGAGGTGGATTGGAGAGCTCCTGGTACTAAATGAAGTGAAGCGCCTCAGTTTGGCTCGCTTTTTCATATAGCTAAGATATTACACAGATGGTACTGGCCAGTAGCCAAACTGGCTATTGCTTGAGTCCCTCTGGCAGATGCTGGCGGGGTATCTCCAGGATGGTATTCTTTCTGTCTTTTTTTCTCTTTTACATTCTGTGCCTTTCTCCCCTGCTAAACTGTTTTTTTAATCCAACAGAATTAATAATATTGTTTGTGTCATGCCTAAACTTCTACTTTGATTAGGCGTTTCATCTTTTGGAGGGTCTTATGTCTATCCAGTGGCTTTACTTGGCAAATCTTACTGCCAAGGAGACTGTATGCCGCCACTTACCCACAGAACTGTTTACTTTTTCAGAAAAGGTCTGAAGGGTATCTCTGAAACTCAGCTGTGTAAGGAACTGTGATATGCCAAGAGTCCCATGGAATTCCAGGAAAGCTGGAGTTGCTTTTTTTGAAGGGTAGTTTTTGACTTCCAGGCTTTTAAAGAACGTGTTTCCAGACATTTTTTTGTAACCTCTGACTGCTTCATACTCTTTCTTTCTAGGCTAATTGATAAAGAAAACTTGGAGCTTCGGAGGATAGCTTCTATTTTGCTAAAAAATTATGGTGATATGGCGTCAGTGTATTTTCTTAGCATAATTGCCATATATTTAAAACGTAGGGAAGAGTCTGATCCTCTGAACAGAAGCAGCACATTCATCTCACAGATGGTTTTCTTCTTGCCAAAGCCTCGGGCTAGGCATCTTTCTGATCTTTCTGTTATCCTATCAGACCTTTGCTGCCTATCTTGCCTTGCTTTCTCTCCAGAATCCACGCAGGCCATGTGAAAAAACAGCGTATTTGGTGATTGTTCACGTAGCAGTGTTTGAAGATTGGGAAACCCAATTAGATTTGCATTTCCTGCAATCCATGTGCTCATTCCCAGCATCAAGAATGTACCTGTTTGTTGGTTTACTCTCTAATTTAGATAGGCCTACAATTCTCTCTGCTGCCAAGAAGATCTCAAAGTGTAAAAATTGTTTTATACGAATATTCATCCCTTTAAGAAAGAAACAGGACAGTTGGTATGTTCAAGAGCACTTGGTGTATTGCCAGTGTTTTTGCCTATATGACTTTTTGACCTGCAAACCAACACAGCATTAGTTGTTTTGAAATAAAAACCATCTCCATTCCAGAGAGCTCTTGGCATTGTATCTTGATTTTATTTATGGTGTTATACTAACTTGGACTGTTTTACTCTTGTAACTTGGGAATTAATTTATCTGTTTGTTTCATTGTAAAATGTCTAAGATACTAGATAAGTGATAGATAAATATTATTATTATAGATCTTTGTGTATTTCTGAGTGAAAACTTGAACTTGCATTTGACAATGCAACCCTTTTATGCTGTTTGTTGGCATTTTCCATATATAGAATTTTGTAAGACCAGTTAACTCCTAGTTATAACACCAATATTAGTGAGTTGTAAGAATACTGGCAGATGCAGAAAACTTAGGGTGAGGTAGCTTAGGTAAAATTAAGCTTCTTCCAAAACTTGAAGTAGGTCTTGCTTGAAGTTCGGAAATGTGCATGAGAAGGCTGTTGTCGCTAGTTCATACTTCAGTATTGCTAGTTAATGGTTCAAGGGGGAGAGTACTTTGATCAGAGACATTTAGACTATCTGAACTTAATATGCCCCCCTATGCAATCTGTGAGTTCTTGTATTAGGTTATTTCTGGCTTTTTTCAGCTTCCCTTCCCCTAAAAAGACACCCCACCCCACCCTATCCCCACTCCTATCTATCTCTTAGCACTCTTTAGCTAATCACCTCATTCACTCGCAGTGCAACCTTCCAGGGAAGCTGTGGAGGTTCTTGGTCTGTGGGGGCCACCTTGTGCACCTCCAAGGGACAGCTCATCCCCAAGGCAGCTCTCAGGTGCTCCCCAGAGATCTGACATAAACACAGGCCAGAGCATGAGTTGCTGAAAATCTCATTAAGTTTTCAGATTGATTTTGGACAGGCTGAACTTTAATTGCACTAGTGGTGAATGCCCCAGAAGATGCTGAAGTGTCACCAGTCAGCATCACTTGTTATCCTGTGGTGTCATGATGCCCTGTAGCTTAAATGCCAGCTTTGCCAGGAGATACATAGATGAATTTCTATATGGAGCCTCATCAGAAGGTAGCAATTGCTTTGTGTTTTTCCTGGAAACCACATGAATGAACCCCAAATCCAGCCTGGTTTTTACTTCTGTTAACTTGGAAAAGTTTTCAAGGTTGAATTTGCTAAAAATAGTGACACCTAACATTACCTAGAACTAATTCATGCTGTTCATTTTACTGGTAACCAGGGGAGAGATACAGGGAAGTTATTGCCCCTCTGTTACACAATAATTCAGTGCAACTAGAAAATCTGTTATTTAGGAGATAATTTTAGTTTGCCGTTGAGGTTACAAGGCAATAAATGGCTCTTTGCTGTATCCTCAGAGTTTACTCAGCACATTTATGAGGCTATTTATTGCCCAGTGTACTTAGAACCAAGTTAAATTATCACTACTCTATCAAATCTACATTAAAAAAAAATATTTCTCATTCATCCCTTCCTTTATTTCTTTTATTTCGCTTTCTTTGCCAGATATAGCAAAGAGCTTGCTTCCTCTGTATTGCTTTTTCAAACAGAATTAGAGTAAATCATATTAAAAGAGCAAAACATTTTGCATGTTAATTGCTGCTGGATTTTATTAGTTCCTTGATTTTAATTGGTTAAAATTTTGTAGGTTTTTTTTTTTCCTTGGGGGGAAAAATGTGCTCTTGCTACAATCAGTTTTGTTAAAAGGATAATTAATCGCTCTAGTATATAAAGTGAAGTGGCTCACTTACTAAAATACTCTGTTTTGGATCATAACCAACTTATAAAATCCTATTTATACTAAAATTGTCCAAAATTAAGATTCCCTTATGATAATGGAAAATATTACTCTACCAGTCAGCTTTCATACCTTTGCTTTCTCTCAAGTCAGATAAACAGTGACAGAGTGTAGGCAGGGCTGGGATACTTTTCTAATTGTACTGATACAAAAAGTTTATTTTAGAGTTTGAAAGATTTTTTCTATATTTTTTTTATACTATGTGGTATCACCTGATTGCATTTGCCTAAGTGTGCTTACGCTTATGTTTGTACATAGCTCATATAGACAACAGTTTTATGATTTCAGCTTACTTGTTATCCCACAGATTTGCTCCTTATTTTACATGTCTTTTATGAGGGTGGCCTGACACCACATATATTTAGCATATCCAACTGGTATCCAAAATGTAACCAATTTTGATAGGTGTTATGGACAGCAGTCACGGAGAAAACTATCAACTCTGTCCCAGCCACAGAGCTGAGTATGTGGTCTCTGCCATCCTCTGGGGCTAGAAGAGAGAACTGGCAGCCAGGATTCCTGAGTTTTAATTGTGATTTAATTGTAAAGCGTGAGATCAGGGCCCCCTGAAAGCTGTACTTGATGAATGTCGGAGTGCTACTAGGGGCAGAAGCAGAGGAAATTAGAAAGCATGCAGTGTTGAACAAGTCGTGTGGATTGTGGTAAATCCTGCCACAGGGTCCTGGCTTTTGGGTCCAGATTCATCTTCTCCTCGGACTGGAATACCAATGTTACTTCTGGAAGAGTGCAGCACACCTAACAAATCATGCCCTCCCTGAGGAGCCTCTCTCCGGGGCTTCTTTGTAACATTTGCATGTGGTGTATCTAGCACAGTTGCTTAATTTCTTCCCCCCATCCTGTGAGGCATCTCATTAAGTAAGGGTGATGGGCACTAAAGCAGTGCCATGGCAGTAGTGCAGAGCTTCATGAGGATAACACCAAAGCTATTAGTTATTGGTAAGATCACAGTAGTCATGCTGCTGTCATGCTCTGCCTCTCTCTCATTTGTGGACTCCTGTCTACCTACCTGCTTCCCCTCCCTTTCACTGTCTCTACTCTTTCTCTACCCCAGCCAACATCTCTCCTCCTTCTTTTCAGCAACGTATTTAGAGCTGATGAGGGGTCTGGGGGGTGTCCCTGTGCCTCACGCAGTGGATGAGAAAGCTGGCTGGACTGAGATGGGAGGACATGGGCACCAGGGAAATGAGAATCCTACCAGCCTCCAGGGTAAGAAACCCTAGAAGGGCTAGTGCCCCCCTAGTAAGGTCTCAAGATCTTCTGTGCAATGGAAACTCCAAATAAGAGTCCTGATGTCTTGTACTCTTCCTTGTTTATCTGTACTGTTTCCTAAGGTGTTGGTATTGTGAAAAAGTCATCTGGGATCCACCATCAGAAGGCCCTAAGCCTTTATTTAAGAGTATCCCAGACCCGGCCACCTTTCTCTGAAGGCAAAAATATTATGTTGGCTTTTATGATTTTTTTTTCCCCTCACAAATACTTTCACTTTTACTTGGAAAAGAAAACAGATTTCCTCCTCCTTTTCCTCCTCCTAAATCAGTTCACATCTGTAAGTGACTGCAGCAGAACTGCAGCTGAAGGCCAGCCAGCTCTTACCTGGATTGGATGATGCTGGTCTTGACTTTCACAATATACCTCTGACATCCAGTAAGTAACAGAAACTAATTTGTAAAAATAGGTTCTTTTTAAAACCTTGGTATTTAAAGTAACACACTATAATTACGCATCGGGTGGAAACAAGAATCAGGCACATGCTTTCAGCTACTTTTGTGCAAAATGTAGAAGCCCTTTCCAAGGTGCCATTTCCAGATGCTGTCTGTATTGTCACTCATGGTTACAGATGTTTTCTGGTGTGCCCTTTTCTTTTGGCAAGAGCATAGTGACTTGAATTTAGTAAATTTGTCTTCCTAGTTTGCAGGCTATGACAAGTGCAATGTTAAACACATGTGATTTAATTCTGAACATTGTTGATATGCTACTGGGAAATGTTCCTAATGTGAATATGTGTTGTCAAATACTCTAACTGGTGAAGTGGCCACGGACTTAGCTAATGTGAACTCTGTGTGAGAGGGCATTTGTGTGCATATATAAAGGAGAATAAACTGAAAACAGAGCAAGGATGATATGTTGGCAGGTTATAACCTCTCAGTTTTAATAGCACTGACCAGCTAATAACAGACATACACTCCATAGTGCTCATGCAACATACACAGCTTTAATCACAGTATGTGATTTTGAGGCACGTGTTACCAATTATATTATCTCATTAGACTGCAATATAACTTTAGCCACAATTCTAGTTTGTGAAGAGTAAATTTTTTTTTTTAAGGGAAGTGCAGAAATTCTGACTTGTAGATGATTCACTGATGGGAACAGTGGGCTCTGTTTGTCATGGTTACTAACCCCTATTCTCCCATTTTACCAGTATCCTGGACAAAAAGGTCTTTCTCTGAAGCACCTCAAGTGTAAGATGAAGTTATTTCTTATAAAAATTGATAAAAAAGGATGATGTGGATATTCAAGAAGATATATATTCAATAATTTTTTTAAACTTCTCTTCAAAGATCTTCCATAAATTTCCCAAAGGAATGTCAAAAACTGCTGTAAAAATTTAAAAAAAAAAATTTCTTATAAAATTTTATTCTTTAACAGTGGCATTGTGAAGAGGCACAAAATGGAGTGACTGTGATTGAGGAAGTAACTTTAGAGCATCATATATACAAGGTGAGGGTTATTTTGACAATTGTTAACAAAGATTTTTTCAAGGCAGAGAGACTATTGTTATTATAAAAGCAATAAATTGGTGTTTTTTTGGATATAACTGCAATAACCTCAGTTCAGGGATTATTTTCAGGATAATAGATTTCTTCTTCAACCTCTTCAAGTTACTAGTCAAGGCTAATGTGATGCTGCTGGTTGACCTCTTCAGCATAGGGCTGCCTGCTAAGGGGTTGATGCTCAGGTAGGGTGGTTTATAATCCAATTATTGCAGTAGAGATGGGAGATTGGTTGTAAAGTGGAGTTGGCAGACAAGGAGGAGAGGCCGTTCCAGGAGGCCTCTGGGCTCCTTCAGAGGGCACCAAGACATATGTGTTAGCATGGATCCCACTGAAAGAGCAACCTACTAATTGTTTACAGTAATCCATTGATTTATGTGGTGTTTTACAGAAGAAGAAAGGAGACCAAAAACAAAATCTCTGTACCAGTGCTTTAAAATACATCCAGCAGGGTGGCTTGGAATGTGACCATAAAGAGGGGATCCTCATTTGCAGTAAGCTGGTGTAACTCTGCTATCAATTACTTTACATCAGGCTTGCAGGATTCCATCCTTTCTACTTACTGGGAATGGGGTATTCTCAGATTTTGAGTACATAGATCATCCAAAGAGTGAGCAGAAGATCTTCAGAACTGCTAGTGGAAGGGCAGGCATGGGAACTGCTACAACTGCTGCATACTTCAGTTTCTGTTTCGTTTCTTAAAAAATGGGTGTGATTAAGAGAAAGCATAATTGCACAAAGACTTTCAATAGCCAGCTGTGGCTGGAGAGGCTGCATTCCAGATCACAGGCATGGATTTTTTGTCATGTCCCTGTACTCTGTAATTAAATTTTCATTGAATGGCTGAGTCTGACTATTATAATGTAATCACTTACAGCTCTCGCGTGTAATTCATTAGAACAATAATGAGTTTCAATGAACAGGCTCCCCACCAGCGATGAACTCTGAATGATTTCTATGATAAAAATTCATTTGGGAGGAAGGCAGACAAGACAGACCATGGTATACTCAAGCTCTGTGCACACCTATGTATAAATAATGAATACTTCTCAGGCAAACGTAAAACGTTGCAGCATTTTGGGAGGTCATTGGAAGAGGAGTTCTCCTATGCAGGAGTTCTCTGCGCACCAGTACAATGCAAGAACTGCCTCAACACTCCATCTGTTTACAGTTGTGCATATATTATTAACTTATAGGATTATAGCAATAACTTTCAGACTCTTATTGACTCTGAGCTACAATCAGCGGCTATTTAATGAGTATCTGTTCTATGTAATTGGTTTTCTTTGTTGCGTAGCGTTTATTCTGCTCTCTGCTTGGGTGATATAAAAGAACTTTCAGGCTACCCAATGCCTCCAGTACAGACATTTCAAAGTATTCTTGTTACTGTCCCCTGCAAAAACTAAACCATCTTGAGAAGTGTTTGCAGGAAGTGAGCACAGTTTAAATACCATAGGTGCTGTCTCACAAGGAGTATTTGAACACATGCTTGGAAGTCACCCAACATTGGTACATTCAGAAGTACGTGCAGAGCTGTGTACAACAAGTTAGCAGTTGGTTTGCTTTCCTGGTAATCTTTTCTTTGGATGCTCATGCAATTTGGTTAGATTAAATGTATTAGAATCTCTCAGATTTTTTTTTTTTTAACATCTACACTGCAAGAAACACTCTTTAGGACATTAATTGATAATCTTTTAGCCTTGATGGTGAAAATGGATTTGTCAGGAGCTGCTGGACAACTTCTGGCAGAAAAAATTCATTCTAAAAATCCCCTGAGTTGAACTGTTCTGCAGGAACATTCAATGGTAAATGTCTGACATAAGCTATATAAGTGGGCTGGCCACAATTTTTGATTAAACGGCAAGATTTCCACCAATCTTACAGCCCAGTCAATAGTTTATCTTCATATTTTCTGATAAGAAATTCTGTGATGGACCCTACAGCTTACCAGGTGGGCTGCTTTGGTTGTAGCTTCCCCCAGGCTTCTGTTGGCTGGTGGCTGCCATATAGGTGAGGCAACTGCCTTTTTTCCTTCCTCCAGTCTACTGGTTTCCTCTGGGAGCATTGTTACCGGGGTTTTACATTTCACCAAATGTAGGAAGCTGAGCAACCTGCCAGCTGGGCAAGCAGAAGCCAAAAAATTTGAGAAGCATATTTCTTTTCAGATTGTTCCTACCTTGGGAACATTTTGGAAATTCCAAACTGATGCTGTCTTTGGAGGGAAAAAAAAAGGGGTTTTGGCTTTTCAGCATTTTTCTAGTTGGGAGTTCTATTTTTATGCAATCTCTGTGGTTTAATTATTAATGTCTTGGCAACACATACTTAGGAAAAGATCGGAGTTAAAACTACAAGAAGAGTCAAATTTCTTCATCTCATTTTCTTTGATTTTTGCCCACAAAAATACAAACGAACTATTTTGTAAAATAGGTGATGGTGCAGAAGACAACCTCTCTAATGCATTTTTAAAGTTTCTCTGAAAATCCCGGAAGTTCAAAGCTAGGGATGTATATCTTTTAGGATTTTTTTTCAACAGAAAATGGGAGTTTTGTATTCTTCCTTGACTTGATCCCATTAAAATGTACTGAATATTAAACACAAAATGGCAGTCTCGCAATGCAGAAATCTGTTTTTCTAAGGGATTACGAAGTCCCATAAAACCCTGACAGCAGGTATCAGTCAAAGAACATACTTTGTTTCAGTTTTAAGATAGTCTATGTTTCAAGATGACAAAGAAAACTTACCATAGTGCTTCCTTTATTTGGAGGCAAAATAAATGGTGGATAAAAGCTGGAATATTGAACACTGTATTTGGAGGGGCTGGATCAGTTCCCTGTGCTGGGATCTGTCCTGAAAAGATTTACCTCATGTCCTGAATCAAAATGAGAGAGGGCATAGTTTTTGATTACACTTTCAATTTAGGTATTACTTCATTATGTCCTGTTAATGATTGCTAGCTTTTGGCATAAGACAATGAGCATCTAAGAAATGAGGGTCTTGCTGATGGTGATGTAGAAAAAGGGAACTGTGCTACAGGTCACAAGATGGAAGGAAAGAAAGCATTCAAGGCAACTTTTTAAACACCTCTCTGTCCTACAAAGAACTGCTATATTAGTTTGTGGCATGTGTGCTTGAAGTTTCATGCTGCTACTTCCAAAAGGTAAGTTTCTAAAACCACTGTTGGCACTGCAGCGAAGTTGGGACATTCCTAATTACATATTCTGACAGATAAAGATGAATTGATCCCTGAACTAGATGGTTGCCTAGGTGCAAGCAATCATGATCTAATTTTATTTGTTTTGTGCAAACAGTATTATAGCCTTGGTGCTTTAAAAAGGCCAATTTCCCAAAGCGGAAAACAATCATGAGCAAAATTGAGTGGGAGGAAAAATTTAAACACAAGAATGTGCATGATAATTAGGAATTGTTTAAGAATGCTTTATTAGATGCCAAAAAAAATATAAAAATCCAGCTCTTGTTGGCTCTAAGCATCTGCGTAAGGAAAAGACTTCCATGAGATAGCTGTTTAATCTAGTAAAACAAAACAAAATAACCCAATAAAAGATACTGCAGGATCCAGTAGCTAGAAAAATCAAACCAAGTAGCAGGGAGATTTTCATGGTAGAGGGTCAATTGTTGCAACAATTTATGTAAAGATGTAATACTTCTTCATCACCTGAAGCTTTTCATTCAAGGATGTCTTTATAGTTATAGGCTATATTTAAAGTTTGCTGAACAAGTTTACATGGTCTGCATAGTCTCAGAGGTCATGGTGATACCATCTCTCCATTGAAAAATAAAGAGATTGTATCTTGAAATGTTTGACTTTGTTTCAAAAACCTATGAAAGTCTAATCCTAACATGAACTTTGCACTAGTTTCATGGATCATACAAACTTCAGGAAAGCAATGCATATTCTCATATGGAATTAAATGGAGTTCTTTCTACTGTTTCTTTAGTACATGCCGTTTTTATCTTTATAACTCCAGTGATGATCATGAGTTTCAGCTCAGAACTTCAGCTCACAAAGCGAGGAAGCTATCAGACAAAACTCCCTTTTGAAGCTTTTCTGTGGGTAGAAGAGAGAAACCAGAAGCAAGGCAATCATTTGTTTGCCTTCTCTCCATCTAACTAGGTGGTCCAGTATTGTGACTCTGTAAAAAGCTGTGCAAATGGAATATGTCACATATGGGTTACTCTTGTATGTAGCCATGGTGTATGTCTTTGTGGAAAAGTGTAGAGGCAGTTAAGGTGATGCTGAAAGAAACAACTCCCGATGCATCAGAAGTCTAGATGAAGCAGGCTGCTGATCCATGTTAACGGAGAGTTACCCTGTATGGAAATGGGGCATATTCCTCTGGGCAGAGCTTTGATCTATTTGCTACCGAAGGGAGTTCATTGTAAACTTATTCTGGTGTCCCTGCACAGTGCAGATTTGAGGTATAGCTCAAACAACCTGGAATGATGAAGGTGTTCTTTGCAATACACTATTCTACAACACACACATTTTTTCTGGACTGAGAGTGAAACCAGATTCAAGTGAAAGAAATCTAATGGTTTGGTGATAAGAGTAGAATTCAGTTTAATATTTTTGCATGTAGTTTTTCTGCAGCAGTATACTTTAAGATTTTACAAAGATTTAATTTCATCATTAGGTGTCTGGGCAGTGCACATCCTGCATTCTCCTTTTAATTTCCCTGCAAGTAATCCGGCATGCAACTGCCAGCAGGGATTCTCCTGCAATCCCTGTTTCCACTACTCTCATCAATGCATATGTTTGCAGTTAATAGGGGCTTTGTATGACAACAACTCACACACTTCTCTGATTGTGCCAAAGTTTTACTATCTCACAGATATATTAAATGAACTTCTAAGCATATTGACTTCTTTCTGCCCTTCCCCACTTCAGTCTTCTCCCGTGTCTCAGTTATTGTCATATTCTTTTGAACCTCGGTCTTGCAAGTAGACAAGTAATTCATGCTGAATTCATGGGGGTATTTGCACGAAGAGTTTGTCTCACACATACTTAGTAACATGACTGAGACTTTAAACAAAACTCTTAAATACCTGTCCATATTTTATCAGGTAATAAACTCGTCAAAGCCATACATGCAAGTACTGAACTGGTGATCCCTTCTATTTCCTATGGAGTCAGGGGGACAAAGATGCTTTCATAAAATTAACTGTGTGTTTAAATGCTTTGTCAATTTTAAATAACGACAATTTCATTCCCTTTACTGATCATAATTTAAGTTCAACAGTGTTTCATGCGTCTTTATGAGTCTGCAGTGCATCTCCAAGAAATAGCAATAAATAGAATATAGTACCTCTGTAGGGTGTTGATATATTTGTTAGAGACTAGTCAGATGTGATCTCCGTTCTTTCAGAAAAATATTGAAGGAATCCATAGGCCTAGGACTTTCTGATCAATTTAGTGAAGAGAGAGCCAGAACTTTACCAAGAAAAGTAAAGAAATAAGACAAGCAACCAAAAAACCCCTTTTGCATTTGTTTCCAATAGATCTTGTAAAACCAAAGAGTCGGGAACTAAAGCTTCATTTTAGGAATTCCTTCTTTAATTTCTATGTCAAATAGATCTTTTGATACTGTTCAGAGAGCGTTTAAACTATTTTATTTTCCTTTCAGGTCAATGTAAGGTTTGCCTAGTGGTCAGCTTTCTAAGTTATTGCACTTCCCATTTAAATGTGAACATAAAGAGCATTACATTGCAATTGGCACACATCAGGGTTCCCTGATATTCTACCACCAGTTGAGATTTTAGAGATTTTTGAGCTGTTCAGGGGTTGAAAAGAAATCCAAAGAAGTCATTTTATCTAGCTGAAGATAACTGATTTTTCCACAGGAAAGGTAAATGAAACGTATGTATTTTGCATAATGAAACAGATGACAAACTGAGCAAGTCGATCTATTAATGAGCTTCCTGTAAAGCGAGAATGCAGGAGAATGAGCAAGGAGCAGAAGAAATCACTCTGATCTTAAAATTTAACAACCACTTCTAATCAAACCATCTTCTAGGACATGTGAATTCTTAATCTCCCTCCAATGGTCAGCACTATTTGAATTAAAAAAGACATTGTAAGGTCAAAATGTAAACTTCATTACAAGCAACTTATTCAGGTTTGCAATATTATTATTTGGAGGAAAACTTGTCTGTCAGGGGTTCAAGTGCTGCAATTTAGAGGTGGCAGTTTGCAATGCTGAGAAAGAAATGTAGCCGGGAAGCAGTGAATCTGATTGGTCTGGCCATACAAAATTCCTTCCTCATTTGAGTGTTTATTGTCTTTGTGACAGTTCTCTGCCCTTTGCTTTACTATAAGCTACCTCCAAAATCTCAGCCAAAAAGTGCTGAAATGAATAGAGGTCTTTCACATTACTCCAATGGGTTTTGGATCGGGTCTGTATCCGTTTAACTTGAAATCCTGTCTTTTGCTGAGTGCTCTTATGGAAACTTCCTTAAACCTTGGTGCTGTTTTCTTTGGGCTGGTAGCATGGGGCACAGTGCCTTTCCTCCTGTGAGGTAAGTGCAAGACTGTGTCTTCGGTAGGGTACGTACATGTTCAGTGCTGCTCAGTGATCCTGTGGATGTGCCTTTGCAAACATCCTTGCTTATGGAGCAGGTGTACCCAGCTTTGCTATTTGCACTGAAAACAGCTGGAGCTGCATGCCAACTTTGATCCTTTTTGATTTCACGGTGAGCTGCCACTTCAAGAGGAGGAGTTTGCTGATAGACATATACTGGTGGCCAGTTAAAAACTTTTCCTCATCTAGGGCCTGGGATCTCAGTTATGCTGGGAGCCTACTGTGATCCGTGCTGCACAAATACACAGTAAATGTCAGATACTGCCACAGAGAACTTAAAAGAATTTAAACAGTCATGATGCTCTCATCCCTATAGTATCCAAGAATCATCTAGAAAATAAGGCTATCGAGCTGATAAATATAATCCTCAGCTTCCCTTAGAGAAGCAGGGAGATCTGTTATCTGGAAATTGCTGATATAGAAGTCTAAATACAGAGTGTGTTCTTACTGGAAATATAGACAATAGTGGGCTTGCTTTTTTGGAAATTATATAAGCAAATTAAGTATCAAGTAATGAAGCCTATAAGAAAGATCAATACCTTCAAAATACTTCCCAGTATGTTGCTGCCCAAGTCAGCTATCAGTCTGTCCAAAGAAGCAGTAAAGACAATATAAGATTTAAGAAAGGAAGAAAGAAGTCAGGTAATATTGTTTTTTCCTTACAGCTACATGCTGTGTTGGCTGCTGCTTTCACCATAGATGTGGCCATATGAATCCTTCATCAATACAGTCTGGGTTTATTTGGTCTGATATCTGATCTATATGTTAATGCTTTTATCTCTCTGTTTTTCACACTGATCAGGTCTTCCACACATACTTTGCAATATTTATAGCAATACAAAACGGCCCAGAGTTCTCAATGGCACCCAAGACTGTGCTCTGCTCTGCATACTTAGACAGTCAAGAAAAAGAGACTTATTCAGTCATTGAGCAACCACAAACTCCATTGTCCCATTTCTCTGTGAGTGCTGCTGCTGGAGTGAGCAGAAGATAAGCTAGGACTCTAGTAGGGAGCATGGAGGTTCACAGTGACCAGGGCAGGAGCCTAAGGAAGGAAGGGAGGCTGGATAACTGTGGTGGTTGGTGATAGTAGGACTAGGAAGCCCAGCTGTGTTTGACGTTACACCTGTGTGGCAGTGTGACAGTGAATTTTAATTTAAGCTTTTTGCCATTGGAAGAAGAGCTATACATGTTATTCCTTCCATTTTGAAAGAAAAACAACAGTGGAAATGGCAGTATGTCTTTGTGAAAGCATCTGCTCTATGGGAGCTTTTGTATAGGGTGAGAAGAAGGGGGAAGGCTTTGGCCATGCATCTTCCAAGAGTGAGATTTTGAGAATTCTCACAGGAGGCAAAAAAAACCCTAAAGCTTTTTTTGAAAGCTCATGTTCTGTCCTTAGAGCATCTTGAAAGCAAATTAGTTCCTTTTAAATAATAAAAAAAACCACAACAAAAACACCTGTGTATAAAGGATAAACCAAGAGTATCTGCCTCTTATATGAACACATACGTGTGTACCCTTTAATTCTATCAAGTTAAATATTTAGCTCAAAAATTAAGTGCTGAACTGGGTATTCTGCTATGGGGAGTGGCCACATTTAAAATAATTTTCTTCTTTTAGCTTAGACACTGTGCTTCGTTTGCATGTGTATATAAACTTTAAATTAAAATTGAAGCTGTTATTGGATGCGATATAAGGATATGATACAAATAATTTGTAGTATAGGCTGACACTTTAGTCCACAATATTTTGAGGGCTAGATTCTAGAAAAGCGTGAAGAAGAATGCATATTAGTCCTGGTTAGTATTCTAATAAATCAGAAATAAATATTTTATAGTTTTTTACAATGTGGTGATAAGCTGTGCTAGGGGAAGGAGGGCACTTAGTATCATATTAATAGGAAAAAGTAGTTTCTTACAGGGACATGATAGTTCATCTCATTTTTGGTTACGGATTACATCCAGAAGATACAATAATTTTTGCTTCTTGGTCCATTTTCCATCCAGAAAAGTGAGGTGGGTATGAATAGTTTCTAGTATTTATATTAGACGGTGTGTCTTTTTTTCTCTAAGAAATTACTTTTTTCCTGACTGAAGGGTAAAGAAGAATAGCAGCAACAATAAAAACAATTTTTAGTACTAGAAAACTAAAAGCGTTGTGTTTTTTTTTTTTTTTTTTCCTTGCAATATCAAATAACCAAACATTGATTCTGTTAAGAAGTATCCTTTTGTAAGTGCAATGCTAACTTGGACAACAGATGCTCCTGTATACCGCAGAGAGTTTGTAGCGCCTTCACAAAACTGTGAGGGATATAATGTTAGCTGATGCAATCCAAGATTCAAACTGGTTTTAGTGTGGATTTGGAGAAGTACTGTTTGTGATTAAAACAGGCATGGTAAGGTGGATTGTAATTAGATAAAATTAGATTGTGTTTAGCCAACAATGTACCAAACATGATTTTTCCATACCTATGATAGCAAAGTCAAGCTCGTGCCATGTATATTGTCCTTATACAAAAGGGAATACATTCCCCGCTCAGATGTCTTTGAGTGTTTACTTCAGAAAACACACAGTGAACTGAGTAAATTTCAAAAAAGGTCAACTTTTGATTTCCTTCAAGTATGGTGTGATTCTTTTTAGTGGTTTTTTTGTGGGTTTTTTTGTTTGTTTGTTTGTTTGTTTCGGTGGGTTTTTTTGGTGGTGGTGTGATTTTTTTTTTTTTAAAAATTCCTTTAAGCTCCCTACAGAAAATCAGTTGTGTTTTCTTTTTTTGTTCTAGAGTGAATTTTATGTCTGCACACTTAACGTACACTCAAATATTCTCATTAGAGAACTATTATTTTTAGAATTATAATGCAAATTGAATCTCAGATTGGTCTGAGCCTCCAGCATAGCTGCATATTAAATGAAATGCCTCTACTTGCAGTACTGCATTTGAATATATCTTATGCTTTGTATGTGTTTAATTCTGCACAGGGAAGACCTTGGTGCTTGGGGGTGAAAGGAAATCAATTTTTACAGTGATTCCTCCGTTAAAGACAGATGTACCAGAGGTCATTCTTGATCCATATGCTGTCATTGTTTATTCATGGGGGGTAAGATAGTTCTTAAGTTAGGAGAGAAATTTTCCATTAGGACTTAATGCAGGAGCTCAAGACATAAAAGCCTGATGTCTTAGTGCACTCTGGGAAAGTGGGGAATTTAAGTCATTACAGAATCACAGCAAGGTCTTGGGGGCCTCTGTCACAATAGCTTGGTGTCATCTGAGGTAAAATGGAAAGCAATTGTCCAGAGGAAGAACAAAAGAAATGAAACTCTTGTTACCAATCTATACTATTTACACAAAGACCCAACATTAATGGAAAGTGCAGATGAGGAACTCTGGCTCAGCTCATCCTTTGAACCTCAGTGGGAGTGATTCTATTTTTAAAGTCGGGAATTTTCTTTTTTGTCTCCCATTCTTGCTTTAGATCTTGTTTTGTTTTTACGCTTGCAGAAAAATGAAAAATAAAAAAGCTACAACAATTCTTTCCCATCTATGGGGAATAGCACACAGGCCATAGACAGAGGAGCTATATTACTACATTATTGCTGAATCTCACGAAAATTAATTAAATAAGTACTTGAAATGAAATAAATAAGGTAGAACTTGCTACAAGGTTTCTAAAGAAGAAACCTTGCAGCTAGCAGTGACTTTGAAGTTTTACTACTTTTTTTTACTATTATTATTATTCTGTGCTGATGTGCTGGTGTTCAGAGCCCATGACCTATGTGCAGTCCCTAGAGGATGTCAGACATCTGAAAGCCATTGTTGTGAATGTGTTCATTAGGTATGAAGAAAAAGATACTGATCTAAATGCAACAGAATGTCAAACCTCTCCAGACTTTGTTGTTGTTGCTGTTAAGGACAGAGCAAAATAACAATCCAGAGTTTATAAATGTCTATGCTTTGTTTTTACAGCATAGAATTAAATGTCTTTGCTGAACTACTTCATTGAAATATTCAGAAACCAGGTGTATTTTTGAGGGGTTGATGGCAGAAATATTAAAAAACATGTAAATTAAAAACCCCATAACAAAATACACTAATCGTGCTCTTAGAAAAGTTCATTTCAAAACTAAAGCCAGTTTAGAAAAATAGATACTGGATTGTTCTAATTGTTCTTGATGTTTGTAACGACACCTTTCAAACTGCTTTGCAAATATTCACTGTTGTACAGTAATTTACCTGGAAAAGGTCCTTAGATACAATCACACAGTACTGTCACTGGTATTTCTGCTAATTTTCTTGTAGTGCAATTGGTCTCACAACTCCCTTTTTGTTAGGCATAGTATGCACATAGAATTATAGACAACATTTGCCTCAAAGGACTTAAAATCTAAGTGGATATTACAAACAGAGGGAGTATGATTATCCCTAGATTATAGCTATAAATGTGAGATACAGGGAAAGAGAGACTCTCCCATGCAAAACAGTGTGTGAGATCACCCACAGTCCTCAGTGGTATTTAGGTATGTGTGCAGTTCACGTTGAGATAAATGGAAGTCAGGTGTCATTCAAGTGTATTGGACACTTAGGTAACAGATCCAAGAACACATAGGGACAGAAAGAGGTCATTGTGCCCTATATCTTATTAGCCACTTGGACTTACCCATAGCTCTGTTTGACCTCCCTGGTTCCCCAACAAGCTCCAGTTCTTTGGTTCGGAGTGCTTTCAGCCAATTAAGGGAAATTTCCTTAAATTTTTCAACTATGTGATATGCATCATAAGCACTGATATTCGTAGATCTGTCTAGCTCACTGTCTCCGAACTCCACTGCATGCAGTTATTTCTTATGTTGCTCGTTAAAAAAAAATAAAAATCCCAATTATTCAATGTAAACAAATGAAGAGGAAGTGTGGGGCTTCAGTACAATTTACTTGAACAGAAGGTAGGAAACATTAGTACCGATGCATTCCAGGACTTGCTAGCAAAGCAAAACTAAATTTAGCAGCCAGAGATATTGATTTGATTAAAAATGGTTTAAGACTTGTAAATGTCACTGGAACTTAGCAAAATGAACATTATTAAATCCTTCTGGTGATGGGGAAAACTAACAAAGGGATTTGCAGTGGTTTCTGTAATTAATTGCTCTGTCATGATTTATATTAACTTACAGTACAACTCCATTAGCTCAGACCTGTCATCTCTGCTCAAGGAACCACCAAGTAATCACTACCACATTAAAGAATAAATTAGTTTTTGGCTTGGAGCCTAGTTGTAGCATGTTTCATTTGTGTCTGCTGTAGACATATGTACCTAATAAAGTTGGGAAGAACGACTTAAAGTATGTATATATCAATGTCAGCTTACTGTATTTTAGAGATATGATCAGCATTGTTCATTAGACCTAATGAATCACTTAATTTCTGTTGCTTGCCTCCTGTTTTGGTGAACACCTTTAGATGAACTATGAAGCAGGAGATGACTGAAAATAGGTGGGTCTCCTGAGATCCTCCTTCCTTCACGTTCTGCGGCCTGTGGTTGTAGTAATAACTTCATATGGTTTTTGTTAACACTTCATTACCCCAGACTTGGATAAATTATCCTCCTGCTTCTTCCCCAGTTGCAGACACATGGGTGAAGCCAAAGTCTTAGCTACTACTTACAGTAGATTATGGGATTTGTGAGGTTCTATCAAATCATCTCAAACTTTGATAGTCTGAAGAAGTTTTAAGTGGTTTTTCTGTTGGTGTGTTACAGCTTTTGCAAGAAGTTATTTTATGTTTCCACATATGCTGTAATAGTCTTAGGAGTCTGCAAGCTAAGTCTTCAACCAATTTGTCGTCTTCTTTTTTTCCCTGGTTCCTGGCTAAACCCCCTCAGTGCCCTTGAGGCACTTCAGTGCATGGCCGGGAAGGCAGCAGCTGGTTGTTCTACTGAAGTGTCATGTGGTTAAAGAAGCGATGTGGGCAGACTTCTTGACTTGTGAATGTTCATCATGTGTAAGCCTTCAAAGGGTTTGTCACGCCCCTGAAGCCCTTGAAGCTTTCAGTCTTTTGATTAGCTACTGAAATTCAAAATGTTTCCTTTATTAGCTCTGTTGTTTGAACTAGGAATTTATCCCCTCCCTTTAACCAGCAATGGAAGCCACACTGACAGCCTTGCTGGTTTTACTGTTTTCTTAGTATTTATGGGGTGTTGCACGGGTCTCACTTCTCCTCCCTCACCTCGGTGAGAAAGTTGTCCTCGGAGCCCAAATAAGGACCCATGTGTCAAAACAGTAAGCAGAACATACATCCACTACCTAATGACAAATGCAGGCAACCCCTAGATGCTCTTGTAGCTAGGAGAAGTTTGGACCTAGGCTGATCAAGAAGACCTAACATGCCTGCAAGCAAGACAGACCCAAGAGAACGACCTGAATTAATATGCCAGCCTTAATAGGTACAAGCTTGGGAGCAGGAGATGAGTCAGCATGGCAACCCAAGCAGAGAGAATAAACTGGTCAGACAGCAGCAATATAGGCTATTAAGTGAGTATTTTGATGAAGTGTTATGGACACAACTGACGGCTTGGAGTGATGTTGCATTCCTCCTGATCAGCTGCAACTTGAGACAGTTACAGCTGCGGTAGGGTCAGCTGCGGGGCACACATACACTAAGAGTGCTTCTAAAACATGCAGTGTTTTCACAGGTTCTACTGGACACTGATTATAGGTAATTTTAAACAATTATATATTGATATTAATGGTAATTTCCTAGCGTCCCAGAGAAAAAGCCAAAGCCATGCCTGGCATGTTCACAGAAGTGGTCAGGGCACAGATTGCTGTGAGCCTTCCATCTGTTGATGTCAACACAAGGACAGAAAGGAGTGTGAGTTTCATACCCCCTTTCTACAAAAGGGTCTCTGCCACCCCCCACTGTTTTCAGTAGATAACTACAGTAAAACTTAATTTTATTTTTTTTAATCAGTGAGATTATCAGATCTTTTGGCATGATGACTGCTGTGCCTTTATTTGAATGCCGTAGTACAAGCATGAGGTTCAGTGGCAAGAGACACTGTCATTTGTAGTGTCCCAGACTGCTAATCTTTAAATATTGTCACATCAGCCAGCTCTTTTCTACACATGCCATCATGACTGGCAGTGCCAATCTACTATTTATGTGGATTATGTTCAAACCATCTGTTTTAAAATAATAGTAATGATCTCTTGAATAGAAATATGTATGTTGATGTAAAAGTACAGGGCAGTGCTAGAAAAGCATTACAAAATGGATGGACATTAATTTGCAAATGTTCAGTGATGGAATAAATGTATATCTATTAAGTAGTCCCAGGAGGAAGAGGAAAACAGGCCAATTCCGCCCCCCCAATATTTTGTTGGACAAAACTTGGATCAGGGTTTGTTCCAGTGTTTGCAGACAAGGCTGGTTTTATTTTTCAGTTCGGATCTAGTGGGAGTTATTTGAAGTAGAGCAGTTGTGATCCTAATACCCCCCACAAACTTGCAAGAAGTACAGATCACTATCCAAACTTTGTGGTTTGGTCTCACATTTCTTATGCAAGTTTTCAAAACTAGCCATGAAATGAGGTAGTGCTTTTCTACAAACTCGATGGAAACTGGGAGGTAGAAATCTCAAGAGAATATCAGTTGTCAGGAGATTTCAGTATGTACTGAATTCAGCAGGAACAGAAAATCTGTGACAATAGCTTTTCTTTTAAAGATGGATCTAAACCTCTAGCTTTACCTCTAGTCTTCTAGACTTCTGGCTCAGACCCATCACAAAATATTTTAGCGCTTCCCTTCCTTGTGCCAGGCAAAATCAGGCACTGTTGTCTAATTTGCATTTCCAAAGAACCTATAACTGCAGTCTCTACAGTGAGTGTTGAAGTGCAGAGACACACAAAAACATTTTTTTTCTTTTTTTTTTTTTTTTTCCTCCTTACAAATCTCAGAGAATATCGTGATCTAGTTTAGGTCAGTTCTTACTTTATGTGAACATACTCATTTCTTAAGCGAACATGGTTCTTGGCTGTACTTTTGTATTGCTAAAGCTAGCTGTTTAAGTTTGGGAACAAATTTGCCAAGTTAGTGTCTGATATGATCATAACAAACCAAGGGGGTATATTGTCCTCTCAGATACCTTCCATCAACACCAGAGCACTTCCCTTCTTCAAATCAAGGGATGCTATACTTGGAGAGGGACTAAATAATGACTGTAGGCTTTGTCTGTGGTAACGTATAGTCATTTAGACTGAGATTTAGCATACCGTGTTGTGCAGCCCACCCCCTTCTGCTGCTGTGGCCATTTATGTTACCAGGGAAAGGTTTCCTGCAAGAGCAGGTTCCCAGCAGCCTGAGATCATTCGCCCACCTTTTCTCCTCTTGTGACAGCCCTGGGATAAATGGTGGGTAGTAAGAGAGAGACAGGACCAACAGATACCTAGGGTCTGTAGTATGCAGAAGCAAAGTGTTTCTCCTCTTTGTGCTCTTATTTCTGCATTGCTATCATCTGCCACCAAGAGAAGCTTCTCTTGAGGTTTCAGAGGTAAAAAGAGAGGCTTCCTTTTTGATATACAGCTGCTTGTCATGCCTGCTCCCTGCAAAGGTTTTTTGCTGTGAAAATGTTGGTGGAGATCACAGAAGTCTTATAGCTAAAATCCATGCGAGGATCACAAGGACATTTGCACAATTGTTTAAGGCTCTCTAAATAAGGGGACATGGCTAAATCTTTTATGAGTAGCTCTTGTTTTCAAGCTTTCCTTCCAAATCATAAGGATTGAAATTGAGGAAAATGACACATGAGATAGTGAAATGACTAGACCTGCTGACATAACAGTGCTTTTGACCCCTAGCCTTAAGCAGAACCTCTCAGGAGGTGTCTTGGTTTATGTGTTAGATCTTTCATATACCTATGCTTGGGAAAAACCTCACAGCTCTCCCAAAGTTCAGAAATCTCTGTGCTAAATTTCTTGTCAACCCAAATTATTTTTTTCATCTTAACAGCAAGAATAAAAAATATCCCACTGAGTTATCTATACATGCATCTGGTTTACTTGTTGCTCCGAAAACAAGGGATTTAGTTCATTCTCTGGGACTCTGTTGTGTTATTTTACCCATCCAAAGCTCTTTGTTGGATTCTCTTCCTCTGCAGTCTTGCTCCAATTCCAGCTGAGTTACTGGTAATGAACAAACATAATGCTGAATTTAGTGTAGCTAGTGGTAAAATCTCAAAGTGGGTAACATTTGTATTGTCAGAAGTGTGGCTGGATGGGACTATAGAAAGCTTTTGCCCCTTTCATATAGGCTAGCACCTGAGTCTTTGCAAATACAGTCTTAAGTAAAAGAACATATAATCTTAGTTCGTTATTACCTCTTTGACATTCATATTCTAGTGTATGTGGGGACCATTCTCACAGGCAGAATAATTGATATTAATGTTGCTATTATAAATTATTATTCTGCAATTATTGCCTTTTAAGAATGGGCTGATGATTTATGCTTTCCATATTAGCATGGGTTTCTTTAAATGGAAACAGTCAGTGAAAGTCAATCAGGTTTTGAACATATAAATTTAATCACTCATCACACAGTAATTGATAATCTCATATATAAATACATCATATTAGCTATTCAAAGATGCAAACTATGTATGCCAAAAGAAATACAGTCCACACTTAGAGTTTAAAAAATTAATCAAGATTTAAAATATGTTCCTCAGTGATCCTACAGGCCAATAAAATCCTTGGCCATAACCTGACGCCAGATCTTTTTCACTCTAGAGATTGCTTGTTAATGGAGCTTAATAGTTTTTTGTTACATGATACTGAAATATATTATAGGTCTTGTTGGATGTTTCCTCCCTTCTAAGACCAGTACCCTAATAACTCAGAGATGAAGATGTTACCACTTGCTCAGAACTCTGCCTTCTATTTCAGTCCTTTCAAGAAATGACATGGTTTCTCCACCCTCCTCATTTTGCTTCATAAAAACAAGCTTTATTCCTGAGAAGACAAAATCCATGTATCATCTCAATTCATTCTCTTTGCCACCCCCTATTCCCCAACTGTTTTTCCAGTCCTACTCGTGAGAAGAGACAATTTACTGTCTTTAACTATATGGATCTATTAACTGTCTAAATTTGATCTGGGGAGTTCAGCAGCTAGAGGGCTTGTGAATGCAGTGCACAGTTTTGGAGGAGCAGAACTAGAAGTGGTGCACCCACATGGCTCAGTGCAGAGCATTTTGGAAAGCAGCATTACCAGAAGCAGCGTTAGTTAGCTTTATGCCACACCACCCTAATGCATCAGCATCACTGCTAGTGCTCAGTATGGCTCAGGGTCTTGTAAAACTTTCTATTGCACTGACCAGGTAACTGCTTCTCAGCTCCAGCCATTGGTCTATCTTCATGCTAGGACATCTTTCTTTAGGGGCCTGAATTAGGTATTGCCCGGACCTAAACATTGCTGCTGTGTTTTACTCCTTAAGTATTTTTATGTGTTGAGTAACCTGATTTCTGGGGGTGTCACTACCTGTCAGTTCTTTAAGGAACTATTCTAGTTCTTTGCACTGAGAAGGAAGTAGCTCTCTGCCAAAAAGGACCATTAACCAAATTAGAAAAAAAAACTGGGGTCAAATGCTTAAATCCCAGCATTTCCAAATGTTGAACTAAACAGGGAACAAAAACTGTAAATCATGCAGATGCTCCTGAGCTTTGCGGGGGTAGTTCTGCAGTGTTCTACCAGAGCTTGTCAGATCAGATATTTTTGGACTCGATCTTGGAAAAATGAACTTAAAAAAATATTATAGTAACCCGGGACAGAAGCCTAAAGCTAAAATAACTGGGAACACTATGGCAAGAAGACTTTTTAATGGTGTGTTTTACATTGCTTTATATGGATAATCTTTGGCTGGTAGAGTACAAGGGAGAAAAAGTCAGTGCTGAGAGGCATGTACAGAACCAAAGCACAGAATCTCTGCAGAGCAGCTCAGAAAAAAAATATGCTACAAGTGGTTTGGCAAGTGATCGGGCAGTACACCCATGGCAAAATTATGTGAGATGATGTCTGGAAGACTGGAGGGAAATCAGCGAGTGGGGAGAAGCTGTGCCCTTCCAAAGCAGCAGCAAACACAGAGACAATGGTACTGGGAAAAATCATAATATGCTGAGGAGACTGTGGCTGCTTCTGCTGCATGGAAAATAGTAGCTGCCTGGGAAAGAGATCTGTGAGCGGGGAGTAAAAGGCAGGAGACTGAGAGAGTTGAAGCCAGCAAAGATAAACTGGCACTTAACAGTTTTGTAGGAACTACTGAACCAAGCAAGCTGCAGCAGACAGCAGAAACAGCTCTGTGTTGATTAGGCTGATCCAGGATACAGAAAGAAATGTATATATATTTTTTTTTAAAATACCAACAACCTGTATGCATTACCTACTGAGTACTTGCTCTTGGCTATTTCTGTATAAAAGAGATGGGGTGTACCACAGTTCCGGGAAGCTTGTTTTTCCCCACTTAAATGCTGATCTGGTGGACCCCCATAGTCCTGACTTGAATCTATAAGGGAACAGGCAAGATGCCCTGCTTCAGGGGCACGATGTGTGTGTGTGTGTGTGTGTGCAGTGTACCAGCACCCCTGGGGCAGGTGACAGAGGAAGGCGGAAGTGTGTCAGGAAAGTGCACATGCGGTGTTGTAAACCTACTGCTTTCATCACGATGTGCTTTTCTTTCTTTCTTTCTTTTATTAAAAAGGAACACACTCTTTTCTAGCAGAAGAATGAGGGCAATATATCTACAGCTTTTTCTCAGGTGGTATCACTAACTCCAGCAATTAAAGAGCTGCAAGTCAGAACTAGAAACTGACCCAACTAAAAATTTCAAGATCAATTTAAAAGTCATGAGTGTTTACCGTGTTGGTTAGCTCAGGATTTTTGTCTATTTGTCTTTTTTGCACATACTTTTCAATATATTTGTGGATCACACTAATAGCCTTTTGGTCTTTTTAGGGCTAAAAATGCAGCATATAAGAAACCGAAAGTGTAGATCCTTGTACCGTCCCCCAACTGCAGGACTCAGAACTTGAACACCTTATGGCAGCCTTCCAATATCTGAAGGGAGCTACAGGACAGCTGGGGAGGGACTCTTTGTCAGGAAGTGTAGTGACAGGACAACAGGTAACAGTTTTAAATTGGAAGAGGGGAGATTTAGATTAGATACCAGAAAGAAATTCTTTCCTGTGAGGGTGGTGAGGCACAGGAGTAGGGATTTGCCCAGAGAAGCTGTGGATACCCCATCCCTGGAGGGGTTCAAGGCCAGGCTGGATGGGGCTTGGAGCAACCTGGTCTGGTGGGAGGTGTCCCTGCCCAGGGCAGAGGGGTTGGAACTGGATGATCTTTAAGGTCCCTTCCAACCTAAACCTTTCTGTGATTCTATGATTCTATGATCAAAGCCATTGTCAGCAGAGCTTATACCCTTCCTGAAGACGTTCCTGCCTGTCTCTGCCAACCTTCCCCAGGGCTAGTAGTGGCTGGCAGTGGCCAGTGGAGTTTTGCCCCATGGAGTGGCACAATTGGGCCGTGTCGAACGACGCTGATGGGCAGGGCAGAGGTGGCAGGCAGTCCTCCACCATCCCCCTGAGTCCTGCATCTGCACTGTGTGTCTTCTCCAACATGGAGACAGCCAGGCACATCATGGCTTTGCCCAACCTTCTTGGGCAAATAACAACACAACTTCCAAAACCAGCTTTTTGGGCTTTTTTTTTTCTTTTCGTTTTTTTTTTTTTTTCTTTCTCTGTGTTAACAGTAGCTTATTGAGCGGACTCAAGTGACTCATACTGCCTTTTGTCAGCGACCATACAGTTCTTGTAGGGCATTGTTCTGAGCCCCCACAAACTGGTGCAACATCAGGCCCATCTTTCTCTCAAGCACCGTCCACAGCTTGTCCCTTTCTCTGTCTCCCAGCCAGCACGGACACAGTTTCTGCTGTCTCTGTTTTTCAGTGCGGGGCTCCCTTGGCTGGGGCAGCCCCAGGATTTTCTTTCGGCAGCACCCACCCCCGGGGCTGGTCCATGTCCCACAGCAGCTCCAGAGGTGGGCAGAGGAGGCCGGGGAGGGATTTCTGGACACAGACACCCTGCAGCAGTCTATGCCCCTCCACCCCCTCCAGGGAGCCATGAGGCTTTGTGGCCAGTTCCACTCTGTGCGGAAGGACAGGGAGCTAGAGGTGTGCCTCTGAGTCACCACGTCCCCATGGCTCCTCCTGGGCCTAGCACGGCTTAGTCACCACCACTGGCCTGGAGACCATGCCCTGGCTTCCCACTTGGCTGCCAGCAGCACCCCTGTCTGTTTCCCCAGGAAACCTTGTTCCTTGGGGAGGGTGATGGCACAACAGGCACAAGCCTGCCGCGGCCAGGGGGGGAAGGCCAAGGAGGCCGGACCCTGCCATGCTGCCTGGGCCCTCCTCCCATGCCAGTCAGCGGGGCGGTGGGAGCCTGGCCTCGGCCACCTGTGTGAATCCACCCCCGCACATCTTGTTAAAAGCCTAACTTGTCAGGAAACTTGCAGCAAGCCATGGGGAGGATTTGGCACCAGGTAGTGGAGTGGAAAATATTTAACAGCCTGTAAGAAAGCCTGGCTTGTGCTGCTGCAGGGAAATCAGCAACTGGCGGGGGTACAATTAGCATAGGAAAGTCCTGAGCTCCTCTGTGAGAGGGCTGTGATCGCACTGTGCGTTGGGGTGGGAGTTATTGCAAAATAACGTAAGCATTTGTGATTACCCGGAGACACCGGCTAGAGCCAAGTTGCAAAAGAGCACTACAGTAGCTGATTCTTCGGTCTAAAAAACCAAAAACTCACATTGAAAAAACCCCGAAGTAAACCAGAAAAAAAAAGGCAAGTAAAAAAAAGAAAAAAAAAAGCAAAGCAGAAAAGGAAGTTCAGCTCTGTAAAGATGGGACCTTTAGAAAACTGTGTTAGCGAACTGGCACTAAAACAGTCGTGCTAAATGTAAAACACTGCTCGTCTTCCACTCCTGCCCTGCTCGGCATGTGCATAGGGCAGGCTTTCAGAGCTGTTTGGCTTTGGCCTAATTCTGCTCCTATTGTAGTCACATAAAATCTTAGGAGGATTTTTTTTTAAGGGGAAGTTACAGCAACACAGCATTTTTTCAAAGAATCCCACTCAGAATCATTTGGACCATGAACCATCCATTAAAACACTTACAGCAGAGACATTCACTCAGCTCAGTGCAACAGTGACTGTGGTACTGTTAAACCTCTGTCTGGCTGTTTTTGCTTCAGGATCCTGATCAAGAAGCTTGGCTGGATGTAGCCATGGCAGCAAAGCACCTTTCCTCCCCAGCTATGTCCCCTGCAGGTGAAGGAGATCACCTCCACAGTGGTTGCACGAGGAGAAAGGGTCCTGGCTTTGCCCCTACTCCATGCACAGAACTAAAAGGAAGATTATGGCATTTTTTGTTAGTGCACGGGGCTGTGAGCTGCCATGCGTGAGAAGTACATACTCTACAGGCTCCTTGGTGGCTGGTGACCTTTGGCAGAGGGTATGTCTGACAGTGATGGCAACTGCTTCAGCTGCACCCAGTCCAAAAATAATTGTGGTAATTTTTTTCCTATGCAGTAGTGTTGAGGAAGAACTCAGTTGCTGTTGCTGTTCAGGTCTGACTACTATCAGCAAGCTTCTTCTAGAAGAAGGAGAAATGGAGAGTCAGATATTTGGACTTTTTGGAAAATTTAGTAAACTGACCTAGAAATTCCAGGTTTGGCTTATTCTTTGCTCCCTCCAAAGCCAAATGCTATCAACATATACAAAATGTAGAAGTCTTATATTATAGTTATTTGGCTGTTTTCACTACATTACACATCTGTTGCAGTTACTAAAGATTTTGCTGGTTGTGGATGACCTTGTAAATATAAAATTCTTAATTTATGGATGATTCAAGACAAGAAGAGTTTTTAAAGTCCTCATGTGATCCAGTGGTTTATGAATGCTTCAGAAATACCTTCAAAGCACATACTGCATATGAGTGTCAATCTATAATCTCTTTCTGCTGATGTGAAAACATCATTTTCACATATTGTTATAAAAGTTGCCTTGAAAAAAGAGCCCCAGTTAAGAACTTTATTAAAATAACCTTTGGGTTCTATGATTGATTCACAATGACATTATGTTGTTGCATTAGACACATAAAGTATACTTGAAAATTAGAAAGTGTTGGTGCTAAAGTTAAAGGTAAAAGCCAACAACCCAAAACTGTTAACAGGAAAGTTGGGACATTGATTAAAAAAATTGTCTGGCGATAGTCACTTGATGTGCTAACATGAACTTTAACAGTGTTTGCAATTCTAGCCTAATTAAGATTTTGCTAGGTAATGCTAATAGGCATTGAGCCAATAACTTCATTTATCTAAGTGGAACGCTGCAATTATCCAATGTAAGTTACACTCTTGTAACTTCAAATAAAGAATCTGTGGGAAAAACCCAAGCCTGGAGTGCTGCTGTACCCCAGTGACCACTAGCTGCTAAGCCAGCTACTTACAGATGGTGTACATTTCCCTGGAGTCTGGAGCATGTATCTGTGGTAGTGCAGGGATTAGGTGGGGCATCAGGATGTACAGGTACTTTCGTCCTCTCTCTGATTTTGCATGAGAGGTGTCCTGGATCTGAGGGTCAAACCTATAGAGAAAGGGCCTGGCCTGGATGATACTCACTCTTAATGTCTCTGCAGCTTGTAGTTGATACCTCTGGAAAATAAAGCTGTAGCGAGATACTAATTTTGCAAACATCTGTGTGGTGAATATGTTATTAGCTTCACAGCTGCTTGGGGGGCTTCCTACCAGCTGTGAGATCTCACTTTTGTGGTCCTGCCTGGAGAAGCCAATGTGTGAACATACCCCTCGTGCAGACTCAGCAAGGTCAGCTCAAACTGTCTTCATCAGCAGATTAAACTAATCTGTCTAATTCTGTGCTGAAACAAGAACTGCTTGTAGATTCCCTACCACTGGGGCTGCTGTGAGACTGGTCACCACCAGAAGAATAATGGCAGCAAGCAGCTAGGAAGCATTAATGTCACATGTCCCTGACCTTGATAAACGCAGTGTAAACACACAGCCTGAGAAATCTCTGTATGACAGCCGGTATGTAGCGGTGACTCTCAGGTCTCTGAGTATACACAGTTTAATGTGGATTATGCTGTCTGCCTCTCCTGCCATCCCCTTTGCAACCCTCCTGCCCCATATATCAGGAGAGTTGTCAGGGTCAGGAAGAGATTCAAAGCTTCCTCCCTGCTTTCCTGCTGAAAAATCTATAGATTAAGTAATGCAAATACGTATTCTTCACCAACAACTCTTCTTCACTCGTGCAGAGACTACACATCATGGAAGTGAAAAAACAATCTCCAATCTCCAATCTATTACCAATGAAGAAAATTTATGGATAAGGATCAGATCACGTCTTAGTAATTCTGAATGATCCAAGGACCTCTATGAATGTACTATCAAATCCTCACACTTTTTAACACACATTTTTGCATGTTCAAGAAAACTTTAACTGTTTTGGTCCAGTCCACAAGACTGTCGCAGTCTAGGGATAATTCACACATAGGACTAGCTGAATACCTAGACAGCCTACTTGAATTTAAAGGGAGTATTTAGTTTCTGTGCCCAATCCTTTCCAAAGTGATGCTTATATTTGTTTTCATTCTAGCAATTATGGAATAACAGATCAACTACTACTTTGGAGATCAAATCCTAGGAGTAATGATAAAGTTTAGTTATGACAGAATACAGTGGGAGAAAGACTGTTTCTTTCAACAAAATTCACAGAACACCTGAGAATCAATACTAATTTAGACTTGATGAGAGGGCAGGATGGTAGAAAATAACCCTTGTAAAGAGTGACGACAAGTTGATATAATTTAAATTAGATGGCAGGATAAGCAAAGGTGCAAAGGTTCAGTTCAAAAAGACAAACTCTAATAAATGTAGTTTTTGAAATGAGTCGGGCTGAGAAACTATGGATTTAAATACAGAAGCTATATAGACTTTAATCCACATTTCAAAATCTGTTAAGAATTTGTATCTCAGCAAAAGGAGAAACAAAAAAAACCGTCCCCAAACCACCTGTACAGTAGCAATAAGCACAAAGCCTAAAAGGAAAGAGAGACATGCATGAACAGCAACAAAAACTATGTCTTAAAGGTCAGGAGTTGTATTGAATAAGCAAGAATTGCCAGTAGTAAAGCTACAGTATGCTTTGCAAAAATTTTTAATATAAATATTTAGGTTTTTTTTTTTAACCTAGTCTTATAAATAGGAAGAGACTAAAGAAAGACAAAACACAGTTACTCTGCAGTAGAATCATAGAATCATAGAATCATAGAATCATCTAGGTTGGAAGAGAACCTTGGGATCATCGAGTCCAACCATCTACCCTACTCTACAAAGTCCTCCCCTACACCATATCCCTCAGCACCACATCTAATCGTCTCTTAAACACATCCAGGGATGGTGACTCAACCACCTCCCTGGGCAGCCTATTCCAATGCCTGACCACCCTTTCCGTGAAGAACTCCTTCCTAATGTTCAGTCTAAACCTACCCTGTTGGAGCTTGAAGCCATTCCCTCTCGTTCTGTCATTAATTACCTGTGAGAAGAGACCAGCACCAACCTCTCTACAGTGTCCTTTCAAGTAGTTGTAGAGAGTGATGAGGTCTCCCCTCAGCCTCCTCTTCCTCATACTAAACAGTCCCAACTCCCTCAGCCTCTCCTCGTATGATTTATTTTCCAGGCCCTTCACCAGCTTCGTTGCCCTCCTCTGTACTCGCTCCAGCACCTCGATATCTCTCTTGTATTGAGG
>JAHREE010000344.1:313662-325050 GCA_033628505.1 Tringa tobata | reverse complement strand
GCGAAGTAGGCGTTGAGAACCTCAGCCTTGTCCTCATCCTTTGTGACTATGTTTCCCTCCACATCCAATAAAGGAGGGAGGTTTTCCCTAATCCTCCTCTTGTTGTTAATGAATTTATAGAAGCATTTTTTATTATCCTTAACAGCTGCAGCTAGGTTGAGCTCAAAAATAGTGTAAGGCCCCAAAAGGAGGATAAAAAAAATTGTCTTTTGCTATTAACATAATAATATTTTATGTGGAAAGCCAAGGTAGGTCAGCTAATAGGAACAAAGGTGTGGAAATGAAAGTGGAGATTATCACATGGAAGGTAACAAGACTCAGAGTTTAACCTGTTCAGGTCTTGGGGTACCAGATAACTTCCACTCCAGTACTCTGAAGAAATGCTATCTGATTTCTTATGTGTTGTGGCAGAAACAACTGCCAAGTCAGAACAGGACTGTGTGAAAAGAGACTAACTATATATATCCACATACACACAAATGTATACACGTCTGTTTACATACATATTTGCAAAATACATATATATTTAAGAGAAGGAAAAAGAGTATCTGGACAATTATAAGCCTAGTTGTCTGGCATCAGTTGTGAGTTAGGCTTTAAAGCAAAGTTTGTAGAATACGGTAAAGATGCAGGATAAATAGAAAATGAGATAGAATGCAACTTGAATTTACAAGAGACAGATTATGCCAGACTAAACTAATAGCATTCTTTCATAAAATAGCTGGTCTTCCAAACAAAGGAAAAATGGTATATCCAATCTATCTGGACTGATATGTAGTATTGCAGTAAGTAGTTAATGCTTCATTAAAATTTTTGAATCATTTCTTCAACTTGAAAAAAGAAGATAAACAAGAATACAGTAGAGTAACTCAATGCACTAAAGAATCTACTACAGTAGATTAAAACAACTGAGTAAGGAATTTACTACAGCAGAGACACAAAGGAACTTCCTCTACAAGTGGAGGGTTGATTTGATTATATAATTTTGGTATAAAATGTTGCAATGAAACTTGTTGATGGAAAAAAAAAAGGCAAAAAGACATAAATATCTTACAGATCTTGAGGTCTTATTTAGTGGGGATGGAATAAAGCTGAGCACTAAAAAAATGCATGATCATTCAGGGTGTTCTAGCTGCCACCTGGAAATGACTGTGGATGACAAGCCACCTCTACAAGGTTTTTATGGAAAAGCCAAATCTGGCCTTAATATGCAGTGAGGGAGGCATTTGCCATAGGAACAATGAAGAATTTATGCCACTGCAGAGGCCCTGGGGAATCCACCTGGAGTAACTTGCACTCTTCTGGTAAAATTCTGGTCTCTTCTGTTCAAGAAAGAGTTAACTTAAACTGGAGGAGGTGCTCAGGCAAACTGATGCTCAACTTGAAAAGACAATTGCCTGTTTCACTTAGTGAAGTGAAAGCCAGGAAGAAAGATATTTCTTATCACTCCATCACATCAGGAAGCCTAGTGGCAGGGAGAAAAAGAAACTGCTTAAACCAACACGCTATATTATTGCGTAGGCAGGTGTTATGAACTGACCATGACTAAGTGCTTCAAAGAAACGTAAGGACAAAGAAATGTAAGCACAGGGAGGCTTGTAAGTATTAATAAGCAGAGGCACCTGAAATTGCTGTTCTGTTGAACAATTGGGTCTGGTGGGACTGGCTGGAGGACTGCAGTGTAGGGAAACATGCAGCAGCTTTTCAAAGGATGCCCTACAGTCCCAACATCAAAAAGGTTTGATATCTTTCCTGTCTGACAGTCTTTGCTTTGAGGTAGCTCTTTTTTTCTCCTTTGGCCGTAGTAATTTGGCCATTTCTGGTTATGTGAAAGAAATAAGTGATAACGTAAAATCCACCACTTGATTAGAAAAAAAAAAAAAAAAGGTAGACCTAGGTGTGATTCAGTAGATAAGACCTGGATGGAGAAATTCCTGCATTTTTTGCTTGTTTTCATTTAAGATGTAAATATTTTAAGTAGGTGGTTTTGATTTATTTATATTTTTTAATTAAAAGAAAATCACAGATAAAAGATGCTATAGCAATCATCTTCCTACAAAAGCAAAATATTGCAATGTAATTAAAAGGACTCCTCAAATTATAATTAGATTTGAAATTTAATTATGACTAGAATACTTCATCCCCATGCACAACTGACACCTTATTGATACATAACCTTTATTGTAATTTTATTACATTTCTGCTGAGATCTTAATCTATGGAGTAAATAAGATCAGCAGATTTCTGTGAAGGCTTAGATTTAGGTGAAGAAAGCAACACAATATATTCTTCTATGTATTATAGTGTAGTTCTTTATTTGCGTACTTCTGTTGGATCAAATACCTTGTTCTTCACTTGGGCTCAGGTCCTCCAGACAAAGAGAACTGGCCCCTGGTGTTCAATAACTGCAATACTATGCCTTCAGCTATAAACTCTAAAAAATAGGAACAAATGCCAGCTGAGATGAGACTGGTTGAGCCCCTTTTCCACCTAAGCTCTTACCATTTGGTTTGCTGCTGCCTCCTGTGGCTAAATCTCATTGTGTCAATGTGTCTGCATCTGGTCGACACACATTATTCGTGCTTAAATTCTTTCAAATCCACAGACACTTTCTGTAATTATCTCCTCATATAAGATTTTCTATTCATTGTCAAATGTGTCTTCTGCTGGGAAGAGCAATGCAAACTGTTGAGTATACAGTTCTCAGGTGTTTTTTGATTGTCTTCAAATTTTGATCAGACTCTTCTGTTAAAATTTAAAGCAGAAACGAGGGCCCTGGCAATCAATCAGACGTCGGGTTTGGACAACTGAAAACACAGCATGCAGGAATGTCTCTTCTCATAAGTAAGATAGTCAGACTGAGGATCCCTGGATATCAGTAGCTCCAGAAGGAGAAAAAGCTGTTCAGTAGAAGAGATTATAGTGCTAGTGCATGTCTCTAGTTCTTCACTAACAACTTACAATTTGTTTTAACATCCTTTACCATCAGCTATGGAGTTGATATTTAGTTTATTTTTATAGAAGAGTATGTTTGTTTTAATAGAAAGTTTTGTAAGGACCTACTAAATAACATTCAGCTACGAATTCTGGAGTAAATACAGGTGCATATTCATTAGTCAACCACTGAAAACAAAATGTGTCTGCAAAACATGGAGTAAAATAGGGCTTATAGGCTGAATATTTTAAGCCTTTGTCCCTCAGTTAAATTTAGTACAGATTAACAGTACCCAGAAACAGAAACCATGGCTGACCATCTGGCTAGGTCATGAGTTATATGATCTTCATTGGGCGGTACCTTGGAGCTCATCCTTTTTTAGACGGATACAGGTGGGTCTGGAAGGTTAGCCATAGTCATGGACACATGGAAGCATGGTCCTCAGTTTGGATAAGCGTATGAATGGGACCTGCCTGCAGGGTATAACCCTTACTCATTGGCTTGCACTAAAATTTGCACTGTTGTCTCTGTGTTAGACACTGTCTACATTAAGTTTAGTAAGGAAAGACATCAGCATGTCACGTAGTAACTATTCAATTGTATCATCTCTCAGTTCAAAGTTATCCACTAACTTTCTATTGTTATTCCCAGATGTTAGTGTTTCTTACGAGTGCTACAGATAACGACAACTCAGTCAACATAGGACTTTTTTGACTTTAAATATAGTAGGAATTTGTTAATACGATTAACAAGTTGATATTGTAATAATGCAGAAATAATTTCTTACCAAATAACACATGATTTTACTTTCTATTGTCTGTGTTTTGAGCATTTTCCTCATCAAATATAACATGTATGGTAAATTCTAATAATTTGTATTTATTTCTATGTATCTCTCATATTCAGATATGGGAAGGTAACTTTTCAATATCTGGTCAACGTTCAACTATTTTGACTAACATCATAAAGAGTACTATTACGTTTCCTACTTAGGCTAAACAATTAGCAATAGATATCAATTTTATTTTATTTTTGTCCAATCATATGCATGCAAGGGTGAAATGTGGGCAAAATATAGGTGAAATATGTCTGTTCTCAGCAGTAGGCCTGGAAGCATTTTAAGTAGCTGGGTTATATTTTTGTTATTTACAAACTGGGGAACATAAAAGAAAGACCACCACCTGGCAGGTCTGTGGTAGAGTAGGAAGAAGTTCTGTTGACTTCTAGACACAGCCTGAGTGCTCATGACCATTGCTCTCTTGGGATATTATTGCAATCTTCTGCTTAGGAACTATGGTAACAACTGCACTGGTAGTGATAATAGCTCTATTCCAGTATACTTGGGGCAATTACTACTTGGAAAAAACCCCCAGTTGTACAAAGAAACTTGTTAAAAAAGTTATTAAGCCTGAGTAGAAAGAAATCACAGGACAGTTGGCTAAAAAGCCATTAGGTCTTGCAGTGGGCCTATGGGCCTTTGTGGAATGATTCTGGGGAATACACTCTCCATTACTGTACTTTGTCTAGGACCACGCAATGACTCTATGCCCTTTGAAAAAATCCTCAGATGTCTAATAAATTTGCCTCACTCTCATGAAAAGTAATCAATATAAAAGAAAAGTTATCCTTTCTGTTCCTTCACGTTTTGTCTCATGGTGGGTGGGCATCAGTATGAGACCCTGGATGACACCTGAGGTTTCCATACCTTTAGCCCTTCCCATTTGTTTGCTCCATGTTCAAGACCACCATCTCTGTGGAAATAACCTACCCTGAATATGAGGAGTGACAGAAGGAGCAGTTGGGGTGTGATTCTAGAGACAGTCTCATTTAAAGACTGGCAAATTGCCCCTCTGCCGGGAATGTCAAAATGTTGGGCCTGAGCTACTTTCAGGTTACATTTTAGAAGGATTATAAGATTTAAAAAACATAAACCCTCACATCATTCAGGTAAACAGATGGAAAGATGTCATAATTTACTGTTGTTATAAACTGACACAAATTAATTAATTTCAATTTTAATGTATATTATACTAGAGTGAAGTAGGTTATCAGGTTTGTAATTGGCTTTAAAATAAATTTGATTTGTTTTAAATTGTCAGCATGTTATTCAAGTTTAGGTACAGATATAAAAGGCTTTGTATACCTTTTACACTAAGGGTTCTAAGGTTACAAGATGGTTACAAAATGTAATTCATGGGTATGCATGCTAATCTCTTCACACTTGCATTAGTTGGTCTGGCCATCTCAAATTCTCATTAATCTCTTTCTCAAGGAATCCAGAAAGCAGAAGCAATGCAAATGTATTTTGGGTGACCAATGACTATAAATATCAAATAGCAAACAGTAAAAAGTAATATGCTCACCAAAAAGCCCCCAGGATATAGACTGAAATATTTTTTTTCACAGCCTATTAATCAGACAGGATCAAACAACAAACACATTAATGAAAAATCGGTCAGTGGCAATTTGCAAACAGAAAAAAGGGTGACATTCACCAAACATATTATTTGCAATAGAGAATTCTTCCTGCTCCACACAGGGAACATGTTGCTCTGTCCATTATGTTTGATTGGACTCAAGGTCCAGATCTAAACTGTTAAATAAAACAGGATACGATGCCAGAAGGAAATAGTCTTTCCACATGCTACCCCAGGAGGAGAACCTTGATACCAACTGGGAGATGCTAGTGGACCAAAGCTATGGCAAAGAGCATGCTAATAGCAGAGCATGTTGTGTGATGGTGTTTTGCACATGCCTTTTCCTTGTTTTATTTCCTAGCAGAGGTGCAGCCTGGGAGACGCCAGAGCAATTCATTTCTGATTAGCAAGCTGTTCCTAATTACATGCAGTTAATGTGGGAAGAGGAATTTACTCCTTTTCAACTCAGCCAGTGACACCCAGTTAATCTTGCATTCCTTCTTCCCATATGAAAAGCATTTTTTTGAATAGGGAGAAAGAGTTGATGGTTTAATCTCCTATTTTGTCTTCTACATTCCTGTTGGATCTGATAATAGCTGTATACTTAGCTTTACCTTGCCTTATAAAAGGCTTATGAAAATGTCATTTCAGTCATCTAAACTACTGTGGAAAAATTGAGTCCACAAAAAAAGTGAAAGTGGCCTCATTGCTCTCAGCCCACCTTCTAGTCACTGTGCTAGCCATTGGGAACGTTACCCTGTGTTTATTTAAATACCTTCTCAAAGCTCTTCTCAAACCTGTTGCTGGATCTTTATTATAATATCTACTTTCTAATCTGAGATAACCAACTGTTTGAAATGATACTGTAGTAACCCTGTTGTACTGCCCTAATTATAACCTATTTGTGTTTTCTCCATTTTCTCCCAATTGCTCATAAATTAATGAGTGTTCCTTTCAAAGATAATGTATTGACCCTATTTTAGCCATGTTTTTGGCCTGCTACATTGCTCTTTTCAAGATAACCTTGATATTGTTATAGACATACATGATAATTTTTTATGCTGGAACTATCTATATTGATTTGACTGTGGCCTTTGATCCAATAAATCACAACATATTGCTAAGTTTCCCTCAATTTGGCTGAGTTTAACTACAGTAGAATGGTTCTCTGGCTACACTAGAGAGCAAACACCAGTCATTTTGTTTAATGGTGTTGAATCTGAGGTGAAAATGTTACATGCGAAGTTACCTCAGGAGCTAATTAGAGGGCTTTTACTTTTGCAGTTTTTATTAATGACCTGTCGACGCTGTATAGGTCATGAAATATTCTGTACATCTACATGCTGATGATGTGACCTTGTACACAGTAAGAGCATAGATAAGGTATCAGACCTTGACTGTTCTAACTCAGAATTTAGGGAGTGATTTTTACAATTTAAAGATACAGTTTTCTGCAGAAATAAATTGGCTTACAATCTTAGAAAAACATAAAACTTGTAATTAGAGGGGCTGTCTCTTATACTATAAACAGACCTAGGTGAACTGGTATGAAAAATAATAGGATTTCCCTCACCTCAGAAAATGAATCAACTATGGAAAAAACCAAAGCTACCTTTTCCCTCTCCTCAAAGGAAATATTGATAAAGCTGGAAGGTTCTAGATCTCAATGTTTCTAAAGACTGGGGTCCTTGAGATCTAGGAATGTCTCCCAGCCTGCTACATTAAGGCTGTACTCAAGAAATATTGAATATTGAGTACAAGAAGTAAGATTTCTTGTACTACACGAGAAATTTCTAAATGCAAAAGTTACTAAAACTCAGGAGTGCAGTACGCAGGCTTATTCATTTCCCAGGTTTCAAAATGTTGTAATCATGTAATTTTGTTTCCAGTTGCTACTTGGAACAGGAATTCTAATATGGGAAAAGCAAAAGAAAAAAGCCAGTGCCATGTTACACATAAACCTGTAAAAACAACCCATGTCCTGCTGATTGTAGATCGAACTGTGCAATATGAGAGTCTCTGATGGTTTCTGTACTGAGTCTCCACCATTATGAGAGGTCCTTTCTTCTCTCACCATTGGAATGGAGCACAAATGGGATGACCAGATCACACCCATGCTCGCTGGTTCAGAAAGTGCTGACACAGACTGCCCAAGCTGTAGGCTTTCAGCACGGGTCTAGGTACCAGTGATGAGCAGCATGATAAAGGTAATATTGGTTCAAATTCAGCTCCAAAATATGATTCTGTCATCATAATAGCCCAGATAGCTTCAGTTGGGCAGGACTCATCTACACCTTAGATCAGAATTAGTTTTATGGCATTTTGGAGATAGCCAGTGAGAATGCAATTTATGTATTTTGACATCAGTGGCTATTTTGCCGTTGACTTTAAGGTTTCAGTCCACTTGCGTAAACATTTAGTCCCGTTTTAGTTATTCTAGATTAACTTGTTAGACCTTCACCTGCAATTGCAGAGGCAGGTGGCTCTCCTGTGTCGTATTCTTCCCTATGCCTTCAATAAGCCAGTGCATCTCAAACAGCTGTGGCAACAGTGGGTTAGCCAATAGCAGCAATCTGATATGAGAAACGTTAAGAGGACCGAGAAGCCAAAGTGCATATTGAAGTGGGTAACAGGGAACAGTAAAGGGATTGCTATACCTTGTGGCCTTCCTGGTCAATGCTTTTCAAGTTGTAACTCCTCTTTTTCTTGTTGCATATATTGTATTAGCTGAGAGTCAGCTATGAATCAGCCCTGAATTGGCCCAGGTCTGTTTGCAGTTGGAGCAACAATTGTGACCACAATCTAGAAAAGAGCCAAGCATGTCCTTGTGAAGTTGTTTTCAAACAAGTTTTTAGGTTTTTTTTTAGTTTGTTTGGTTTTGGTTTTTTTTGGAATACAGAAGTCCATAGTGACAGCATTGTCAGTATTTGGCTATTCTGTTTGCAGGAATGCCAATGATTTAGCTTGTCTTTTTGCAATGGTTGCTTCGTCATTGTTTTTAGACAGTAACATTGGAAAAAGATACTCAATAACAAACCCCAGTGTCTTTCATTCTTGGCCTAAATTATGCGTACTGTGCAAAGAATTATTAACTAATTGCATAGGTACACAAGGATCACACACTCTCTGATCCCTGTGTTTGAGAATGATACGTGGAGCTTCTAAGCTTCTAAGTTTTCTGAAACTCAGTGGAAGCTGTATCATTTAAATCTGCTGATAATCTTGTTCATGAGCAAATCATTTAACCATGCCAGGTTGGTTCCTCTTTATTTCTCCCTGTCTTCCTTTTCTGTGCTCCTTCAGTTTTTCAGAGGGTTAACTGCTTGCTTCACTAGATTGCAGAGAGAATTAATTATTTTGTCTCTGAGAGTGTTTAAATTGAACATGTGCATTTGTTTTTCCTTAGGCATCAGAACCTTTGGTTGCATTTTCTGGCTAAACAATTTAGGAGAGTACGTATTTTAATAATACTTTTCAGTTGGACTTGTATTCCAGACTTGTATTTGATAGCTGCTTGTGCAAGCCTATATTGCTGATGGAGGGAATTCTTTATTTAAAAACCAATATGTCAGTTCATATCTTCTCCAGCTCATCAAGGGATGAATCATTAACTTTCTCATCTCTCCCTGGCCACTTGGATTATGTATAAAGATATACTGCTTTATGCCACTGCAGCCCAGAATTCCTGCTGCAGGCAGTTTTGAGGCTTAAACAGGCAGAGAAGAAAGAGATACACCTTCCTAAAGTGCTGGAAGGTAGCACTTGTGGAATGAGAGAATGGAAGCCTAACAATTATCTCTTTCCCATTGACAAAAGAGCTCATCCTCTAACATTTTCAAACTACTCAGCAGCTCTTGTTGTGACATGTCCTCAACTTCTGCTTGTGTCTTTTCTAGTATCACAAGCGAAAGAATGTACTTTTATTTATTGACATGATCTTGGCCGCACAATCTTGTGTGACTTTGGGACTGCAACTCAGTCCCAAACAATGGGAACTCCAATACAAAAAGGTTTTTAAAAATCTTGTTTATTTAAGGAAACTGTTACCTTGTCACATTGGCATTACCATCTCTCAAGAACTTTAGAGGGTGAAAAACACTTCTTCAGTTTCCCTTTTCAGAGCTGCTGCTACAAACAAGAAGAAAAAAAATGTGGGGGGAGGAAGAAGAGGAGAAAGTAAGTTGGGGAAGTAGTTTAAATACTGGAGAAGAGGGAGGGGAAAAAAACCTGCAGGAGAGGAGAGAGCAAGATGGAAATATGGAAGTCAAATACGTGGTCAAAATGACTTTGAGCAGAGAGAAACATTCAACCTCTGAACAACGTGATAATGTGTTATCAGCTCTTGAGAAGACCACTACAGCAGGGAGCTGTCAGAAGAACAGAGACAGATCAGTCTGCTTCAGGAACAGTGCATCTGGCTGTTCACATAACAACATTGTCTTTATGTAGTGCCATTTCTTGTAGTTGCTCACTCTGTGGTAGTAAATCCTGGAAGCTCTGTTCTGGACAAAACCTCTACATGCTACATGCATGTATGAAAAAAACAGGTTTTGCTCCAGACACACTTCAGTGTGTAAAGCTCCAGACACATGATTAAGTTGCAATGGTCTAACAAGTTGCCATGATGACCGGCTGCGTATGTACTCTTAGCTGTCATAATGTAAACTTAAGTTCTTAAACCCATTTCACTGAGGTTTAAGTTAGTGCATTTTAACGTGTTTGTGCTGTGGCTTAAAACTATGCAAATAACTACTTTGGCTCAGCTAACACGTGGTACTCATTAAGCTGTGGCAATTTGATTACGCATCTGAGCCCAAGACAAGAGGCGACATATGGCTGCAGACACAACTGAGGGTATTTCAAGGAAACCAAGGGACAATATAGGTCAGCATGGTAGATGGTGGTTTCAGCACCCTGTGAGTTTAACCATTGACAAGTTTGTCCAGATTTCATGGAGAAGGAATGTTTTAAGGAGAAGTTTGAAGAAGAACACCAAACAGATATTTATTTATAACCACGAAAACCTTGTGTTTTGAAGACTGCGAGAACTTGTGGGACAAACCATGAAAGCATTTGTTTGAAATTTTAATAGGCCAGATGAGTAAACACCTCATTAAGGAAGGAAAGCTGATAGGAAGTGTGAGTGAGATCAGCTATGAGGTTCCTTTAAAATAAGAAATAGTTTTGTACTTGATGTAATAGGGAAAGGATGCTAACAGAAGAAAATGAAAAGAGGGAGTGAAATGGTTAAAAGAAACAGGTTAGAAAATAATTTTTGCTAGGCATATTCTTAATGGGCATGAGGATGATTGCTTTTGTCAAGGCCAGAGAAAAGAATGTTGCAGTAATCAAGATGTGCCGTGATTAGTGGATGGGAAGAGCTATATATTAGAGCTGTTATGCAGAAAGAATCTACTATCTAGAGACAGCCTGAAGGGGTGGCTGTAGAGAGAGGATGAAACTATCTAATAAAAGTTTAAGTTTACAGGTAAAGTATAGGTTTGTATTTATGCTGGCTGCCCTAACAATGCTAATAAATCTTAGTTTACTATGCAACAGATATTCTTTCCTGCTCAAACCTGAGTTTTGCCCCTAAGGTTTACCAAAAATAGAGTGTGTGAAAGTTTATTTCTTTATTTTTTGCTTGCTTCCTTTGCCTTTTTATAAAACATCCGTTTCTCCTTGCATCATAAATTACAAGGAACTTTTCTTTGTTGCTGCTCCTTTAATTTGGTATCAGTCGTGCTGCGCATAGCGATGCTAACTACCTGAAGTGTAACCCTCCTAGGCCGGTTGAGCTCAGGGTCACCCTTCGGTAGGCGTAACACCTACAAGAGCTTTGGACTCATGCTTGCGGGGCGCTTCCTGCCATCAAGCTGCCGAGTCACAGGTCTGGCACGATGCTCAGAGCACACTCTCTCTGTGCCACATACCGGTTGCTGCATGATAAATGCAGTGGGATAATGGTAACAACAGGCACGCACAGCCTGCACGCGACGGTTGCCTCTTACCCCCCCCCCGGCCCCGACTTGTTAC
>JAHREE010000344.1:301158-313359 GCA_033628505.1 Tringa tobata | reverse complement strand
GTTGAAACCTTGGCTAATAACTCCAATACATCTGACAAATTTGTCAGCATGGATTAATCCAGGAGAATTGTTAGCCATACAGAGCACACCATTCGAAGGAACATTCAGAAGATAAGGCCGTGAGGGAGAACCTTGTCCCTAAAAGAAGTTTGTGGTTTTCTGCCTCAAAATCTACAAACTTCCGAAGTTGAATCTTACATATCGTCACTAACTTATGTTGCTTACATTTCTGCTGAAGTTAATGCTGGCATTGTTACAAAGGCATTCGCTTCTTAGCAGGAGTGAACGATTTTTTGCACAGCATGTCCTGTGTATGAGCCACAAACAGGACGTTGCTTGTGTGAGTGTGTGTTTGAAACCTGCCACCTGTGAGTGAGCATGCCAGTGGTCACTGGACTATCCCCATTTACTTATCGTTAATGCTGGAATTTTTCTCTTTTCCTACATTATCTACTCTGGGACTTTAGAGTGCCCTGAGCTAATGCAGCGTGGGTAAAACTGTATGAGGCAGGTTTCCAGGTTGCTTCATCACTATAGAGTAGTACTTACTATTTTTATAGCCAGAAATAGTTGAAACAGGTCAGACAACATTTTCTTCATTGGAGTACACCTAAACTCGTGGAAATTCAAAGGCTTCCTAGAGGTGACCTGCAAATGCTCATGAACCCCAGGTAAAATTCTGGCTTGGATGATTTTCTGAGATTTTTTTTCTTCTTTTAATTTTTCCACTTCTGTGCTGTATTCCTCACCAGTCTGCCTCCGACTCGGGAATCTCAGACTTCCTAGGACATGCAACTCCTCCTTATACAGAAATATATGAGTTTCCTCAGGTTTTGTTTCAAATCTGTGCAGAAAAGAAAAGTTGAGTTCTCAGAACCTACATGAACTAGGCTTACTTTTCTCTGGTCATCTTGAATTATTACTCTTCATGGATAGAATACATGTTTCTCAATGTTGTTGAAACAAAAGCAAAATGCAAAAACATGAATAGCAGCAGTAGTATGTAGCTATATAACAATAACACCTAGAGACTCAGTACTCCATTCCTTATCATGTCACACCCTCTGGACACACAATAGAAGTCTCTGTTCCAAGGAGCTCACAGGAAAAGTTTAAGGCAAGAGTAGGGGACATATTTAAGGGACATAGCAGATGTTTTAGAATTTCTGCAGGGTAAAAAACCTATAGGAAATACTTTTTACCCGTAGATGTTCACAGAATCATTTTTATTCACAAAATGTTTATATGACTATGCATTTTTTTCTGGCTTCTAGGTTGAAATGTACCTAAGTGGTGAATGTACATCTAGATAATTCCTGTTCATCAGCTACTGTACCCATTTTATTGAAAGGTGAGACACAGAGAAGGTTATTGCATATGCAGAACAATAAAGGATCAGAGCAGAATATGGCATCCAAGACCTACAGTTTCTTGCTCTCGCACCAAGATGCACCTCCTCAAGGGACATTTGCCTTGTGATTTCTTGTTCAGTTGGCCAGAATCACTCAAAGACACCTACACTGCCAACTGTCAAAGTGTAAGCAGACAACAGAGAAGCTGATGGTCCTTCTTGTGATCATCAGTAATAAACTGATGAGCTCTTGAGCTCAACTATCTAAGAGAGGAAATGTAGTTGTCAGTGGTGGGGTTCATCTGGTCTGTGGGGGCAGTGGGGTCCCATGGTTCTGTGGTTTGTTCTGAGTTCAGAGTAGGTCCCCTATCTATTCTGTGGTGACCTACAGTAGCAAGAGATTGGTGTTTGATAACCTTTGGTAAGACTTGGTAACCCTGGAGGCTTTCTACAGCTCCTGTATTCCTAATGGGTTTGTGTCTGCAGCACCCTTGTACTGCCAGAAAAGAGAAATCACCTTGTCCCCTGAAAATGATGTCAGAACCTGTCTGTATGGTGGTTTGTGTCATTCTTTTACTTTACTTTTCCATAGTTTTCCCTTTTATTTTTGTTTTGCTACCACTGAATAATATGCAGTCCCACAGCTCTGGTACAGAGAACCTGATGAAAGTGAACATATAAGAAAAATATTAGTGGCTGCACTCTTCATTGCAGAGGTAATGGCCATTGACATTAATGGGAATTATGCATGTGTGGAAAAGGAGTATGGCCCCTTTACTTAATAGAGCCCTTAATATGTTTTAGTGAGCCATGGTGGTGTTCTAAATATCATGAAACCCAAAGGAGACAGAGAAAACAGCCTCTGGCACTGATGAGCTGGATTCATTGCTCTGAGGTGGATGGCTTTTCAGGAATATCCCAGTTTTTCCTTGTCTGGAAATAGTTGTGCATGCACTATTCGTTGACAGGAAAGTGGAAAAGGTAAGGAGAGTGGACAGAAAATGGGGAAAGGAAATACAGAGTGATCTGAGTTGTCAAATGTCAGACTGTGACATAAATACATAAAAGTCCAAAATTAAGCATTGCACTCACTCACACACAAACACATATATATAATTTTACATGTACAATATTTTTGTCTGCCTTTTATTATAATTCTGGTCTAGCCCTGCTTTACACTATATTCTGTTTTATGAAAGTAAAATGTGAAAATCTACTGATAAGCCAAAATAGTAAAAACTTTATGGCATACCAGGGCTATTTTTTTATTATTATTTTTTAACCTTGATCGTGTTATAATAGTGAACATATGTATCCTTGGCCTTAATCACCTTGTCGAGTTAAAGTGTATATTCAACTTCATTTACATGACATATGATCTAATGCTGGAGAACAACAATACCATTGTGGTGCTAATTGAAAACTGTGAGCTGAGAGCCAGAAGAAACCACTGGTCTGATTGCCGAGAGTCCCAGGGAAAGGGATTTATTCCCACACCTGCAGTTGGTCCATAACACTAACATTGTTACCAACATCTGGGTCTAATCAGCACAGAGGCCTTGATATGCTGCTCCTGTGGCACATAAATTTAGCATTATATTCATTTTAAAGGCCCCCTCTTTCAGTTTTTTAAGGACAAGATAGATTCATGGCTCCACAGAGTCTAACAAAGTAGAAACCACAAACAGAGTAAGTTACTGCCAGGTTTCTTAGACCATACCTACCTAGTATATGCCACTTAAATAATGGAATTTTATGCTCAGCACTGGTTTTCAAAAATACATCTTCATAGAATGCAAAGTTCAGCTGAAAAACTATGTTTAAGGTAAGAAGCAAACACTCTTTGCCAATTTACATATATCAGTTTTTATTGTGACATCTGAGTTTTATCAGAGGGAGGGATGCGGAACCGGCGATGGTCCTGCAGTTCACAGGAAAAAGCACAGCTCTGCTTGGATCAGTGTCCAACCCAAGGCCCCAGGGAGAGGCAGCTGCAGCAGCCAATGCCGCCCGTGTGGGAGAGGGTACCGCAGTCTTTCCAAATGGCATTCCAGTTCAGTGCAGGATAGACTGAAATCCCAGTCCACTGTTTGGATCTCAGGCTCACTTTTACAATCAATCAAACATTTTTTTGGTACTGTCTTCCTGCGTGGGGCCTTGTGCGTCCACAAGGCGATGGGGAGTGCAGATGCGAGATGCTGCTGGTACAGTCATTGCTGCGGATCAACTGGGCGCTGCATGGTTTACTCCTCTCAAACGTGGTAACCCACTGTGCTCTTGAGCTGCAAGAGGTGATCTTGTGCACAGAGTGCTGCTTGGGCACGTGAGAAAACGGAGTCCCTCTTGCAACTCAGCTTCTGTGATTTGTGCTTGAAAATATGCCATGCCTTTGCTTCCTAATTCTGAAAGTAGCCTCACAGGCTACTGTGAAGGTAAAACCCCATTCATAAAAGTGATGAAAGTATCTAGAGCAAATGGAAATTGCACAAAGAGAGAGAGAAGAAAATAGGACTGAAAGGCAGACTGCCTAGGCCAAAGAGCAAAATTTAATTCTTCATTTGTTGAGGATAACCAGTGATTATTTTTGCTAATGAATCCCTTGGCTGCCTCTATAACTGTCAAGCTAACTGGCTGCTCGCCTCTGTATCTATGTGTATTTTCCTGGAAAATGCCCTGCGAACAATGGGACAGACATGGTCACCATTACAGCAGGTGAGTATTTTTTTTTCTGACATTTTTTCAATACCTACATATCTTTAATATCTGTAAATGGTGAATAAAATTACACATAGAAATTTTGTTGGCACATCCAGAAATTCATGACTTTTGATCCTACTTCTGGCACTGATCTTTTGTAGCACCAGGCAGTTCGTTTAACTGTTGCCTCTCTTACCTACTGTGTCTTTTGGGTATAAATAGGGATATAAAGGACTGTTTACCTGAGGTTTCAAGATAGAAAAATGCCACAGGGGTATAACAGAGGCTTAACACTGTACCACTGACTCGAGTGTAATTACATCGGTTGGCTGAACTGTAGGGTCTCATCTTGGTCACTCTACTGGCAAGATGAATGTCTGTTTCATGAGAAAACCTGTTTATCGTGAAGGCACAAAATGTGTAGTTTTGTAACCTCCACAGCCTTCTCAATACCAGTGGGAGGGTGGAAGAGAGAAGAATTTCCTTTTTATTACTAATAACTCCAGGTGGAATTTTTAAACTGAAGAGTCATAACTTAAAACCAGAGGATGTCAATGGAGATATTAACACGCTGAAACAGATTCTCAGCCACTATAAATCGAGGTAGCACTATTAATTTCGATAGAACTACATTTCACCCCACTTGAGGAGAAGGTGAAATATTTACGATATGACTGCAAAATCTGTCACTTAATTTACCATAGAAATGTGTTCTGGCAATAGCAATTGGTTTTGGTAGTACGACAGTTTGCTGGCTTTGAAGGATTTCCAGTAGCCAAAGGGGAATTTTAGCACCTTGCACTACCCTATCCCCGTGCTCCGTTTCCACGGGACTGCAGCGTATCTGTCCCTTTTCCCTTCCAGCTGCATCAATCTGTTGTCAGCTCCGCTGTTGTTCGGCGCGGTGCTGTGACCCCACACGCCTGGAGCCCATGGAGCTGCCGAGCCTCACCTAATGCAGTCAGCGAGAGCCGGGGTCGGGAAGGATGTTCAGAGGAGAACCACGGGGTAGGACTGTTGGAGATGTCCAGTTTGCATCCTTCCTCATTCTTGTCTCACTCTTCACCTCAAGAGCAAATGCCTGCTGTAATGTTTTTCTGTACTCCTCACCAACTTTGCGAAGAGAATGAGAAATTTGAATTTCAATACCTGTGGTCTCACCACAGCTTCCACACACAGGAAAACCTCCCACGCTGCCCACAGGAGATGCACAGGAGGGAAAAATGAGATTGGGATCTCTCACTGTCTGTGTGAAAGGCTCACTCTCTGCAGCTGTTTTGGCTTTTTAACTTCTCTGCATTGTTGTGTCATTCAAAGTGTTACTTAAATGAATTAAATGTGAATTATTGTAATAATGGACTGGTCAATTTTGATAGGTCTTTCCTCATAAGTTGCTCTTATAAACAGGAGGAGTCTGGCAAAGTTAACAAAACTGAAAAGGTCAGAGCAATGCAATTTGCTGGTGAGGCTTTATTAACACAAAACCTGAGCCACGCAGAGACCTCACATTTGTGTTGAATGTGCTAAAAATGGCATAAGCACACAGCCAGGTCATATAACTGTATGTCCACACAGTGGACATAATAGACTCCAGGCTTCTATTTCAAGTACTTTATAGGCACATTATTAAAAGGGTATTGTACCTGACTATTACATATTCTTCGTGATGATGCAAGTAAGATACAATGGTTGGATTAGAGAAATTTAAAAGAATAATCAGAATACAAAGAAGGTGTCTCACGTCATTCCCTGTTTTTGAAGCAAAGTACAATTGGGGGTGTGTCACAAATTGAAAAAAAGGAGTTAAGCTTATGCCATTGGAATGTCCTGATGATTCAGTCTTATTTATTTTAATGTGTGAAATGCAAAATATGATCAAATACATATATGTTATTATTTTAATCATAGTATCTTACTGCATTTTATGTAGTTCCTTCTGATGTGATACCAGCAGACCCAATGAGCTGTTTAGGGTTTTTTGCATTTCAAAGCATGATGTCCTAAAAATTAGGATATTTCTTTCATCCAGGGTAATTTTGCTGAAAAACACCCAAGTTTTCAAATACTAACATATATTTGATGTGGAAAGGGATGTTGGACACACCACAACAAATGAAATTACTGATTGTAAAATACATCCATAAAATGAAGAAAAAATCACAAATATTATTCTGATATTTTCTCAAAGCACTTGTGATGGCAATCTACGGCTAAACCCCAGTTCCGCAAGTCATAATACGAGAGTCTGCTAGGCACAGTAATATACTCACATGGTGCTGGTTGCAGACCTGAAGGCATTTCCCTGAGGTGTTTTCTAGAAATCATAATTTTTTCATTGTAATTAAATAATCCAACCTTTTTTTTTACTTTTTATAAATCATTCACAAGCTGAGGTTAGTTTCCGTGACTGTTTGCTGTGTGCAACCAGTATAGAAAAGTTAATGTGAAGGAATATCTGACTATGTGATGCTCGTAAGTTGTACATTTCAATTATCCAGCATGGCCAGGTCTTCCAAAGGAACTGGAATCATTGCAGAAATGTTGCCGGTTTGTCTATATCATCCTTTGAATTAGGAGCCTGCTGCTATCACCTATTTGCCCTTGAAGATCAGAGCCTCTGTTGTGCGCAACTGATGATTCACCTAAAACACATGATTCGGCTTCTTAACCCTCAGCAGATGACTGAGATATTTTAAGCATCAAAGTCAGAAATGGGAAGAAAAAAAAGAGTGAAGTTTGAATATCCAAGTAAGGTACTCACCTCTTTCTAAAGACTGTGATGCTCAGGCACCTAATTCCTCTAGATTTTTGAAAATCATAGTTACACTACCGATTATTGCAGCGGGCCATTTTTAGAATCCAAACATCAGTGGAAAGCAAATGACAGACATTTTAGAAATGAATGTTAAGAGGTATAAGTATGAACCGTCTTCAAATATTCAAATACATGTTCAGACACAGCTTGTGCAGGTTTTTACCTACTTCTAAATTTTTCATAAAAGCGACACCTACTTCTGTATCTATGTTCCATACATCTTAATGTCCATTCTGTTTCAAAACATTATAAAGTTATTGCATTGAGTACTACTATTTTATTAACCACAGCAATACTTTTTCCTGAGTATTCCACAGGTTTTTTTTGAATACAGAAAATGACAAATTGTCTTAATTTGCAATGTCAGTCTTCTTCAAAATTCCATACTTTCAAACTGAGCAGATGATTAAAGGCTGAAAGACCGTAATGAATCAGATCTGCACTATATGATTTTTGCATTCCTTCCCTAGAATTGTGTGTAATGTATAAATGATGGCTGATCTAGTATATTGATAGGAACAGAAGAAAGCAGATGTTTCGATGTGATAATAATTCTTAAATCTGTTTTGCGCTACCTCAAAGAGCCCATGCATCAGGGCTTTCTTTAGGGTGGGTTATAGCAAATGTTGCATGCTTTTACTGCCAGCTTATTACATAGCAGTTTTACTTGTGTCATATGTTTAATTACTGCATTAAATCATGGTTTCTAAACATCAGTTCACAGCAGGACCCTTCTCTGAAATCTTATCTTCTTTTTTCTTTGGTGATGTAACCAGTAGCAAGAAGGTTTCCTCCTTTTCCCTTTGTAATCTAAATTCCAATTCTGTGTCTGTAATACTATCCCTGCCTAGTGCAGCAACTCACTACTTACAAGAGCACAGAAGGAAAAGTCCTTTTTTTCCTTGAATGTGCATATTCCTGGTGGAGCTTAAAAACTTCCATAAATCAATAAAGTAATTGCTGCATAATGACCTATTGTTGGTGAGCGTGCCCAGAATGATGTCATTGGGGGGTAATGGAGCTACTGAATCAAAAAAATGGCAGCTGTTTCCAATTTATTTGAGAGTCAGTTGGACAGAAAATTAAATAAACACATAGACAAGGAGGACAAGGGCAAGTCCTTGCATTATTCTTATGATAGTTTTAATTCAATCGCAGAAGTCAGCATGCAGCTGATATTGTGGCCCAGAGTTTCAGTAATTGCCTGTCTCCTATCTCAGTCAGACTGACTGCACATGCTCATTTCATCATTTTAAGCTTTTGTGACTCGGATTAAAAAAAAAGACCAATGAAACAAAGATGAAACTTAGTTCTTTTTTCTCCCACCCTCCCTGCTCCCTTGGCAGCATAGCAGGCTATCTAGGATATGTATTAATAGAGAGAAATTTTCATTTCTTCCTCCATCTGCCTCTATGGGGCCTCTACCCTCCTTTCCCTAGGATATGAAGGAGAGTTTTCCTTTTTTTTTAATCACTCATATGTCCTTTGGGAAGCCCCATAAAGTTTCATATTCGCTGGGGAGAAAGAAAATGCCACCCGGCTTCACACTCTTCTCCGCTGTGAATAACAGCTTTGATGTGCTCCTTTGAAGTTACTGGCTCGAGGCTGCATTAGGAAAGCATCAAATGCAGCCTTAGCACTGCGTGTGGAAGCTGGTAGCATGTAGTGTTTGCACACCAGACTTGGGGGCACCAAACACACTAGTGGCAGCTAAATGAATGCAGGGAACACAACAGCAGGTCTCCATCACAGCGTACTCTTCTCTTTTGCAGCCACTCTTCCCATTTTCTACTGGCAATGTGTTGAGAACTCATCAACATCCTTGATATTTTCCAGTTCTTACAGCTTCTAATGACACCCTTGCACCCTTTATGAGGCCTGCAATGGGTCACAGAGTAGGAACATCACATCTGACTCCAGTCAGACACAGGGAAAATTTGGGTTTAGTTCTCTGCTTATTACTTCAGGGCAATATTGCTTGAAATCCTGCTTCAGCTATTGTTGTGTTAAAACAGTCAAAGTGATTTCTTTGGACACTATAAGAAGTTTGGGTCACCGATCAGTTATTTGGCTTATAGCAAGAATTAAAATGTTTATATCTTAATATTTGGATTCTTAATATCATGGTCTTCACACTTTTAAATCAAGTGTGGGTTTTCAGAATACCTCTTCTTTCTTTACCCACAGCTGGATTTTTTGTGCAGGTATGTGTGTGTGTTTTCTGCGTCAGCATAACCAGACACAGTGAAGTTGATGTTTGTCTCCAAGATGGAGAAGTGCTTCTCCATATTTGTCATCACAGATCTCTTCAGATCAGACATCTCTTTGATCATTTTAACTGTGTTTTATATGCTTCATAATTTCCTTGCTGAGTACCTTCTGTTACATGTTACTTTATAAATCAATAAATAATAGCAATAATTAAAAGGGTGTTCTGTGGTAGGGAGCTAGATGAAAAAATAGGTTATTCCATTAACCTTTTACCTCTGGAGACAAGAATTTCAAATTTGTGTTTGGTCACAAGAGCAAATCAGTTGGTCTCTTGTGAACTTTAGTCCACATCACTAACCACTGCGTCACTTCTCACAGTCCCTCCTGGTTGACAGCTTCAGTCTGGAAGAATCTTTTGCATCTCCTAAGACAGAGATGCAATGGTAATGCCTGCACAGAATCATTTGTGAAAAAATAAACCCTTCCAATGCTTTTTATCCCCACATACAGCCTGAATACATTAATCTCATCTTTAATTATCAAAATTGTAACTGGTAAAAGTAGTTGTGCAAGTAGGAAGGGTTTTTTTTTTAGACCTGTTCTATAAAGTAGCTCTCAGAGAATACAAAATGTTTATCAAAAGAAAATTAAGGGGGAGGTGGTGGTGGTGTGTCATTGTACACCCAAGTGTAGGCAACATATATGTAAGTGAAGAGCTGTCTATTCCATCAAAGATCTGACTGATTACATGAACTAACAAACAGACCTTTAGATTATTACTACTCTCCCTTATTTCCACTTCTGCCTTCCTCCATTGGTTATTGATGCAAATCTGTTGCCTACACCCTGAGGAGGTCTGAATGGCCAAATGGGTTGTGAAGGAAATAAATACTGAATATTCACGATCAGATAGTGCCAGAGTACTATGACATTTTTTGTGAATTACTGTGAGACCAGGAAGGCAAATTATTAAGTGGAGTCTCAGTTTTAAGATGGAAGATCATCTTAAAAAAGGAAGTAGTGCAAATTTTTGAAGAATGGTTTTTATGCTCAAGAATCTGCATTTATACCATCTGCTTACTTGCTTTACAGAAAAAGAAATTAAATCTTTTTTTTTTCTATTATTCATGTAATTTTTTAAAAAAGCATATATTTTTCACTAAAAAATGGAAGAATTCTAAAAATTTTTAAGATGCTAACATTTCTAATTCTGGACCAAGATACTTCAGCTATACCTACTTTGAACAGTATTTGCTGCCAACTCTCATTCTTTCCTGTTGTTTCTCAAGTCTTTGTCCATTAAAATGCCTTGAGTTCCAATTCTGGGTTGTAGGTGAGACTGCTTTGGTTGAATAAACATTTTTCTGATATTTCAGTTCATAGAATCATAGAATGGTTTGGGTTGGAAGGGACCTTAAAGATCATCTAGTTCCAACCCCCCTGCCCTGGGCAGGGCCACCTCCCACCAGACCAGGTTGCTCAAAGCCCCATCCAGCCTGGCCTTGAACCCCTCCAGGGATGGGGTATCCACAACTTCCCTGGGCAACCTGTTCCAGTGCCTCACCACCCTCACAGGAAAGAATTTCTTCCTGGTATCTAACCTAAATCTCCCCTCTTTCAGTTTAAAACCATTACCCCTTGTCCTGTCACTACACTCCCTGATAAAGGGTCCCTCCCCAGCTCTCCTCTAGGCTCCCTTTAGGTACTGAAAGGTCTCCTCGGAGGTCTCCTCGGAGCCTTCTCTTCTCCAGGCTGAGCAACCTGCTCTCAGTTATCTGTTCAAATAATATTTTCTTTCATAATAAAATAATATTAATTCATTATAAAATAATATTTTATTTTAATATTTATTTTCAAATGTTCATTTATTTGGAGCCTGTCAACTATATGTATGAGCCATTACACGTGGTGCTTCCTGAGCTTTAAAAATTTGTATGATGTTTCTTTTTCCTGAATTCCTGGAATTACCTGATTTTTTACTGTTTTTATGTAAATTTAGCATTACCATCTCACACTGACAAGTGCTCTAAGAAATACAATAGTTAGAAATACTCATGGTGGAGGTCTGTGAAGCACTCTGGTATTCAAGTAACTGCCTTCTTCCTTCTGTCTGAAGGCCTGACATTCACTTACTCAATACAAAGGGTAGGGTCAAGTCCAATTATAATTATATATATTATGTGCACATATCTGCAGGTCATAACAAGGGAGAGATATGGTGCTTTTTGTTGACACTTGCAAAAGACACCCCAGAGCAAACTGCACATTTTTGTCTATGCTATTCATGTTGCCAGGATCTCACAGAATGTTTCCTGGCTAATTCTTGGTGAATACTGGTATTTTCCTTACTGCAAACTGTTTTGTATCTGGACAGGATTATGCTTTGGTTTGAATGTTGAAAATTACTGACATTTTATCAGTAGAATACCTTCAGTGACTTAACCCCTTGCTCCTACTTGTACTTACTACTTTGGAAGTATGGTAGTGACCCGGGGAGGCCTTCCAAGGATGCTGTTTTATCTTTTATGTTGTTGACCACCCTAACGATAATCTTAGCAGACACCAGTCTTAGTAGACTTGGTAGGCACAATCAATAAAAATAGATTCTGTATGTTTCAATTCTCAGGGTTGAAACACTGGCTGGAAGAAGGATACAAAGCTCTTTACGAGGGAGGGGAGTCTGGGCACGTTGTGGAGGTTTGGGGAAGGGCTAACAGGGATGTGGAAGTGCTGAGAATCCAATGCAGAAGCTGATAGAAGAGAGTAATTTTTAGGAGTAGGGAAACAATTGTGACTATGAAGCTTGCCTGTTCTACCTCCACAAAAATTTTTTTCCTAAGCAAGCAGTCTCAGATTGCAAAAATTCAGTTTTCTCATGATCTTACCCAGTACAGTTCATATGAAACAGGCATCTCTTGGAGGGGAAAAATTTTTTTCAGAAACAAGTTTTGCACCGTTCCTTAAAATAATCAGATTAGATAACACTGGGATTTCTCTGGAAAATGGCTTCATAAGTGGGATTTATCAGAATATATTTTGTCCACGGTTTTTGTGTTGTTCTGTGCTTTGTGATCTGCATTTTGCTGCAGAGGGATGCATCTACCTCTTTGGTTCAGAGGTCAAATTT
>JAHREE010000344.1:199274-287580 GCA_033628505.1 Tringa tobata | reverse complement strand
AAGAAAAAGAAAAGGAATTCCATGGCAACAAACTTGCAGAACATAGGGATCAGTCTTATTAAGGAAGAAAGGAGAATTTTATGAAATATATTTACAGAAAAAGAAGACGAGAAAAGGAAGAAAAGGGTACTGTACGAACTCCACTAGGGAAATAAAAGAGATGACCAGCCTTATACCAACAGGAAGAGGCATAGAATTACTAGAAAAACAACTATAAAGACATCGTAAATCAAACAGCATAGAGTTTAGAACATCAAAACCACAGAAATTTTCATCTATTATTAATTATGATAAAAAATTCTATCTCAGAATATTTTACACAGCAGCTGTTGCCAAGAAAATCTACATCTTCTTGAGCTGAGAAACTTTAAAATCAGAAGCAAATCTTTGCATAGCCGGTGGAGATAGCATAGATATTAACACAGTATTTCAATATCTTCTTTCCATTTTCCAGTCAATTAAAAACACAAATGTGAAATACAAAACCTATATTAATTTTATTTTGATCTTATTTAAATATTTAATGGAGCCCCAATATACTGGTGTCTATTTTGTGTGTGTGCGCATGTGTTATGAAAATCCAGTCATCTCTCTGAAATTAAGTTATGGCTGTTAATCCATAAGAATTAGTAGTTCTAAAAAGTAACTTGTTTTATTTTTTTCCTTATAGTAATTTTGAGAACCACTTTTGAAGATGGTGTCAGACTTAGGATAGATCAGATTTGCTCCTTCTTTAAGCTTGTTAGCACCAACTCTAGCACCTAACTTGCAGTGACTAAATTGTTATTGTTATTTTCCTATTAATGTTTGTGTATATTTTCATGTATTTTTAAGGAGACGGTTCAGGATGTGGGTCCATAAGTACAGATACTTGCTTACATTTTCCTGAACAGGATTTTGACGAGGGACAGGATTGCATTTTATATGGCTTGAGACTTTGGCCCCTGTAATCCATTGTAACTCTTCACACATTTTGTGGTGTGTTAATTTAGGCTGCAAGTTCCTCAGGACAGGAACCACATGAGCATTTGTGTGCTATAAGCACTGGAAATACTTAAGGAACTAAAATTGCTGCATTCCCTGTTTCTTCTCAAACCAAGCTGCAAATAGATGAAATTAAGATATATAGAGTTATAGCTGAAATTTCCATGTTACCCTGTCCATGTGTGATCAGTTTTAATGGTACTGGAGGGTACATTAATGGTACATTAAAACTGGATCAGTTTTAATGGTAGGAGATACTCTAGCCTCCGATGCATTCAGTGCCTGGCCATTCAGTGAGTCATTTACGGCCATTTAAGTGGCAAATTATGGTTCTTGAAAACTGATTAGATCTTATTTGTTTAGATAAAAGATAAGGCATACAAAAAGATTACTAAAAACTAACTTGATAAAACAGAATGCTCCATTTGATGGGTGGGAGGAGAATTTGCAGGAGAACCAGTTACAGCAAACAGCAATAGCCAAGTCAACTCTCATGGTTAGTATTTGTCAACAGAGTAACACATTTGCATCAGTCAGGAAAGTCATCGAAGCTGTTCACTTGGAAGAATTGCAGTCTCCTGTTCTTGAAGCAGCAGCGAAATGACAACCTATAAAATGCTTGCAAAGAGTTGAAAGGAAACATTGCAGGCACTGCCTGGAAAACGTGTGACTAAGGCTGTGAGAATAATTGTTTTTTTTCAGCTAGAGTGCCAAACCTAAAAAAGAGGGAGAAAAAATAAGTTAGAGTCAAACCAAATGGAACTTCGGGGTTTTTTTTTGTTGTTTTTCTTGCCAAAATGGAAATACGAAAACATTTATTTAGTGTAAAATGCAAACATACATTCCATTTCATCCAAACCAAAAATGTTCATTTTGAAGCATGAGGAGGAAAAGTATAGGAAATAAAGGCCTGGGATTTGCCAGGTTTTCAGAGGTGACAGTGCTTTTTACCTAGCAGCTGGTATGGGGTATGTTATATAAATATATATATACATGACTATTATTTGAAAAGTGACACCCCATCCCCCTGCCCCCACCCTCCCCAGCTCATTATATGACCTTAGCACAGGGATAGAAAGCACAGGCTTTTGCAGAGGCAAAAGGCATCTTCCCACATGTGCCCACAACACGGTTTCCTTCTACACCTGATGTAAACTTCTACATCCTGCAAGTGCTCCTGCTTCACCTGGCTACCGGTGCCATGCTCTGTGTGTGTGTCTCTTCCTTTCATCTTTGGGACTGTGTGGAGCTGCCTCAGTCACCAGGTCAAAAAGCCTTTTTCTACATAGCACTCTCTTGCTCTTTGCCGCAGTGATTATCGATATTTTGTGTATTGTATATGACCTTGTAATACTTCAGCTTCATAATGACATGGAACAGCTCTCTCTTGACAGATTTAGAGCCACTTCCCTGAATATCCTGTATAGAGATGGTGAGGCCACAAGCGTATATGGCAGATCAAGATCTCCCTCAACTAAGGCCATCTCCTCCCCAGGCAGAACTAGCCCAGCTCCCTCACCCTCTCCCTAAAAGGCAGGTGCTCCAGCCCCTGGCCATCATGGTGGCCCTCTGATGAATGCATGCTACTTTGTCGGTGTCATTGAGGAGCTCTTCCTTCCCATTGGCAGTGGTCTGCATTTGGCCCTGCTGAATTTCATGAATTTCTGTTGACCCCTTCCTCTGGCCGATCTGTGTGTCTCTCTGGATGGCAAACCCTGCCCTCAAGCATATTGAGTAGTCCCCCCCAGATTGGTGCCATCTGCAAACTTCACAGTCCTCCAGGTCATTCATAAAGATATGAAGCAGTTCAGGTCCCATTGGAAGCAACCAGATACAGTATGACCCATAAACCATAGCACTCTGAGCCTGAACATCCAGCGCAAGTAGTTGTCCACCCATCCAGACTGTGAGATTTCAACTTGGGCACAAGTGTACTACAGGACACAGTGCTTAAAGCTTTGCTAAAGTCAAGGTAAATGGCATCTACTCCTCTCTACTTTTCCACAGATCCAGTAATTTTATCATAGAAAGCAATCGAGTTGGTCAGGCATGATTGACTCACTGAAGGTTCTTTATTCAACAAGGCAACATGTAGCAAGGTAAGCAGAGCAAAATAAGCTAGACAAAGAGGAGGTACCTTGTCCTAGACCACACAAGAGGTCAGTTGTGCAACCAAGAACAAAACTTAAGTATTCTTAATCTCAGTCCAGGTCCTGACATAAATTATGTGTCTCTATTTTTTAATTGAAAGTTAACTTTTAGTGAAGTATTTCATAGCTGGAATGGAAAAGAATAACAGAACATGGACCATGTGGCAGATCCCCAGTGACTGCTAACTGCAAATAGAACATATTTTGAGAACTGTTATGTTAGACCAAATTCAACTACAAACTGATGAGCATTTCTCTTTAGAAATGAATGGCCAACACCATTTGGCCTTGACATTTCCTAGACCACAAATGGCTTAGGAGCTTTGAAAATTGCACTCAGATTAGGATAACAATAAAAAATAGAGGGATCTCTTTGTGGTAGTAGGAGGAAGGAAGTTTGTGTCATGTGTAACTGCCTAGATGTATCTGACACAGAAATCAATATGTGTAAGCAAATTTTAACTTCAGTTCCTTAAAGTTCAAGACCATGATCTTTGCTAGTGAGGCAGGGGGCCAACAGATCACAGAGACTCTTTTGTCAATATTTTGTCAATTATTTTGGCAATATTCTTAATGCACTAGTGTGCCAGACTGTCTAGTGTTGATGGCCACAAGTGGAGCCACATTTTCAGGAGAACTCTTGTCCCTCAATGGTTTTCTTGTGAGATTTGTGGCCTTATTTGTGAGAAACCTTTGCCCTGTTTTCTTGGCTCTGTTGAAAATCTGGCAACTTTTTTTGTTGGTTTGTGGATGGGTGCACTTGGAAATTGATCCTAAGGAGACAGCTGAAAACTTTGACTTCTGATGGATGTCAGAAGGACACAACATATTTTATACAGAAATATAACTTGCATTGGAGAGTAATACCACTTTCCAGAAGAACAAGATAGCAACGGTCTTTCCCTAATGGGTCTAAGCTCCTGTTTGAATGCCGCCTTTATGGAGGAAGTTCAGAGCTGTTGAGTTTCATGCATGAGCAGTAACGGCTGGCTCATTTAACCTCTGGGCCCATTGTAAAACCACAGCCAAAAGGACAGAGAAATTGCAGTTGGACTTTTTCAGTGAGCTGCACCACTTGAGTGATGGATGCACTGAAGTCCAGGAAGAATTTCCATTCAGTTTAGTATGTTAAGACTTCATATCTACCATCTATCTTTTAAACATCTTTTTTTTTTTTTTTTTTTCTTTTTTCTGGTAGCAGTTCCCAGGTACTGCAGAACTTAACTGCATGTTGGGTCAGATGAGTGTAGCTATATTTTTGTCCTATTATTCAGTGATCATGAGAGCCTCCATTGCATAAAAAAATTGCCTGAAGCTCTTACAAAAACAGCCTTTCTGTACCATGGGCAGGGGGGAACGTGCTGCCTCAGACCATGATGTACCAGATCGTTTCCCAAATTTTTGAAAATTAAGTCCTGTTGCATTAAGAGAAAAATCATTTTGCTTCTCCTGCTAAACTACCACATGTTGTGAAATACACACCCTTTTAAATGTATTAATCTTCCATGACCCATTGTTAGCTCTTCATACCCCACAAGGGGATATGTCTCAGGCTTTAGGAAACAATGATCTGTTGTGACTCATCTGCTTAAACCTTTTATTCATTTTTTTCCATCATATAGTTAACCAGTTGATATGTACTTTTGCTTGGCATTATTCATAATTGAATAAATAGTAATTTATGATGGATCAACCCATTGACTTCAGCTATTTGAGTGGCTTTCAGTAGGCAACTGAAACCTACTTACTGCTGTAGGAAAGACAGGAAAACGGGATCTGCAGATTACGTGTATACAACTAGAACAGTCCTGATCGCAGCAGGAATGGAAATTTGAAAACTGATTTGCTAATTCCTCCCACCCACATAGAATGCAAGTTTCTACATCTTTTTTTCTTGCCTTCTTTTTCTTAGGAGTGAGGCAGAGGGAATATATATGGAAAGAGAAGGTAAGAAATTTTGGAGATGGGGAAAATCAGAAATAGGAATAAAAAAATATAATGAAAAATGTTTTTAGTATTTCAAATCTGGCCTAACCAAGAAGTGTTACAAATGTCAGGCATCAGTCTGTTCATGGAAAAATTCCCTCTCAGTCTGAATAGGAGGAATCTTTACAGAGCAGAGAGTTTGAAGAGCACTAGAACAGGTCCCGTCCTACCTCACTGTTTGTGAAATTTCATTGCTATTGAAGTTGCAGAAGGTCTAAGTCAACCGAGAACTTGGCCCACTTTCTAGATTCTGAACCAGAGCTTTCTATGATGTTATTGATATGTAGAAAAAAAAAAGGTTGGAGTGGGTTTCAAACCACCCATGCAAACTGATGGGACTGATTAAATGAACAGCATTTTTTTTAACAACAGCATTTTTACTATGCAAAACAGTATTTTGGAACAAAGTCTATATCTTCCTAGAAACATTTCTAATTCCAATATTAATGAATTCTGTCTTCATTCTTAGCAGTTAGCACTGCTTTCTGTAGTGTCTGAAGACTATCAGGGCCAGGGATGCAACCCACACAGTGCAGTTATGCAGTAAGTTACTGTGCTTTCTGTACGTGGATTCACAGAACAGTTTAGACTGGAAGGGACCTCCAGAGTCCATCTAGTCCAATGTCCTGCTCAAAGCACTTCCATTTAGAGCAGGTTGGTAAGGGTTGTGCCCAACTGAGTTTTGAGTATCTCAGAGGATGAAGATAAATCACTAAATGACTAACCACTTTCATCATAAGTTTTTCCTTGAATCTGACTGGAATTTACTACCTTCTACCTTGTGTCCAGTGTCTTGTGTCCTATGACACCTGGGAAAAGTTGGGATCATTTTTAAAATTACTAGAATCCAGAAAATGGCAGAAGTAAAAACACCCTAACTACCTCTTAACTAACAAATCCTGCATATGAAATCAAGTGATTTGCAATCAGGAGCAAAACTTCTTTTGATCTCAGGAAGGATGAAATTTTGTTCAGTCACATTTGTGGCAAAATCAATCTTTTTTTTTTGTTTCCTCCTTTTGAATTGTATAATTTCTGAAGCCTCAAAGTAGCTATGAAAAATTTACTGGATTCTAACTTTGTATTTTGACCCTTTTTCTTCATCAGTGCACATATGAACACGAGTGCAAAAAAATCAGAAAGAAGTTGGTCTGAAATTCGATGCACCTAGCAAATGTGAGCTGCTAATAAAAGATAGGTGTGTAGAAAGAGAGGGGTTTTTTATGAAGTCATTGGAAGAGAATGAATGTGTCTGTCCCCATTGTCATCACTAGAGGTACCTTTCCTTCACATGTAACCACTTCTGGGGTAGCTGTCATTTCATTATCATAAGTGCCCTCACCATGCAGATGTGCTTTCATGCAGTAGAAGTCCCTAAATAACAGTTTGTGCTGTGGAAAATTATTAAGAGAAAATCTAATTTGGTCAGATTGCTATTTTGCCTATCAAAGAAATTAAATATGGAAAAGACTTGTCAGATGACTGAGCCATTCCCATTGCAAGTGGATACAATCCCCAGCAAAGAATGTCTCTGATTTTCAGATGAAAATGCCTTTGCAGGGATGAGCACTGTAGGACTCTCTTTCTCTTGGAGAGCCTCACGGGCTTGTAGGAGAAGAGGGCTCTGGGGTGGGAGGAGGGGAGAGGAGATTGATGGCCACTGGGAAGCCTTTTGGCAGTTCAGTGGGGAGTGTGCAAATAATGCAGCATCTTTCCCTGAGTGCTCCAGCACTTCCCTCAAGCAAGGCAAGACAGTAAATCTTGTCTTTGCACTGTTGCCCATATAATTTTCATGTTCACTTTTTTTCCCACGTTCATCTGGATTTTACTGAGTCTTTTCTCGGTTTTAATGTTGGTTTTTTTTTATAAAAAAAACACACCACCTTCCACTGTGCAGCTGCTGGGCTTGAAATACCACTTCTACAGGTCCTCACAATGAACCTGCTCCCTCTTTGCCTGGTCCTAGTCACAAAAACAAAGGAAGACGGGGGTAAGCAGACTTGTTGCTAAGCCCACTCTCCTGTTGCAGAGGTCTGATGTCTGAGGTGTTAACCTTCATGTTCTTTTGATCTGAGTAAGGATAATAGATTGTTTTTCAATATTGTTTCTGGTTCATTAATATGTATGTTGTCTGCTCCTTTTTTATTTTTTTCCCCCAGAAAACCCTTTGAAGATACCTTTGTAGCCTCTCTTCTGCTGCAGGCCTAACTTTGACTTTTCCTCTGTTCATTGTTTTCCTCTTCGTTTCATGTTCTCCCTCCATTACAGCCACGTGGTTGCTGCAGCCAGGCATAAAGCATCATCCTGCTTTCTTTCCAAGGAGCAGCCTAATGCAACAGCACTTTCTGCTGCAACCTCACTCCATGTAGAACACTACACCAACCATGGCCAGGCAGCACAGAATATGTCCTAGAAATAATGCTGATGTCTCGGGTGGTGTCATTCTTTTTTCACCTTCTCTCACCCCGGGCAAGAACCAAGGATATAATGCAGAAGCCGGGGCCAAAGGGCCTGAGACCCCAGCTGTAATGACGGCCAAGACAACGAGATGCCAGCATGCAGTGAGGATGCGTCAGACCTATTGCATCCATGCAGAACGGTGTACCTCTTGCACGCACAGGTGACTCCAAACAGTGTGTAAAGTAGCCCCTGGTCCCTCTGTTACATGGCACAGTTCCTTCAGGACTCACTGAGTGTACACGATACTTAAGACCCTCTGGTTTCTGCATGTGGCCCTGCCAAAGCAGGTGTCACCAAGCAGACTAAAACAGGACACCTTCAGTAGTAGGCAATGGTGCCTTTTAGGCATCTGTGTTCCTCCCTACAGTTAGTATTGGACAAACAATCCTTCATTAGCTCTGCTGAAGTCTGATTGCTGTTGTTTCTGGGAACATTTAAATAGCTGTCATACTGTACCCCATGAAAGGGTGAGACAATCACTATCTAGTTTTAAAGGCTGCTTGTGATGAAAAGAGCATTAGATCATTTGATTGCTATTTTTCTTTGGAATACACCCTCCTGCTCACCACCCTGTGGGCATCTATACTCTCTTTTGTTGAAATTGTTTCTGTTAATATGATTTCATGTGCTTTGGGGCATTTCAGTGTTCTTGCTGATCTTTTTTTCCCCCCTTCCTTCTCTTCTTCTGTACCCTCTCCATATTTTTGCGGTATATTTGGCAAAACTGTGGGTTACACCCATGTTTCATCTTGTTGTTTTTGTCATTTATTCACTAACTGAGCTCAGAGGAAGGATTTGTTTTTCAGTAAAATCTGGGGACTTTTTGTTTTTTGTCTTTTAATAATTTTATAGTTTTGTTGACTAAAGCACAAGAAAATTGAACGACTTGTCCATGGTCACATGGTGAGTCATTGCTTCTGTCAAAATAAGAATCTGCCTAGAGCTGCCATAGTTTGCATCTCCTCATTCCAGCCATTAAAGAAACTCAGCTCTTCTATGAATTTGCCACAGATCTAAATGAAAGCTGTTTTTTACATCACCTGTTTCTATGACACTGAATAAATTTCCCAGGCATAGCTATTGACCACACTGTGTGGTAGAAAATAGTAATATGAAGCTCTGAGATAAAAAAAATGTTAGTTCTTGGCCTCCAAAGAATGGATTAATAAAGACCCACAATTCTTGACCGTCTAGGTCCAGCTCTGTTCCTATCCAGGATCCACTTCAAAGTTCTGCATTTATCCTAAATAATCGCATTTTGTCACAGCCTGAGTCTGGAGTCCCCACATGTGGTGTGGGCCAGAGGTGCTCTCTCCACTCAGAACCAGGGATCAGCTGAGCCCTGAATGGAGTGGGAACTCACTAGTGATCACTGCTTCAGTACTACTCACAACAGCAGATAAACGGGCAACATTGCCTGCAGAGACAGAAGAAACTGTAGAAATAGAACCTATGAGCTTATGGTTTTATGAAATAAACAGGGAAGACAGGGTGGGAAACGTTTCTAGTATTCCCACTACTCCATCACATTACTGGCTGGGAATTCAGCCACAGAAAAATCAAAACTTTCTTCAGGCATAGAAAGCTATTCAACAAGAGGACTTTTTTTTTTGCTGGGCAAGTGTCTTTTCACTGACCTACAGACAACCTGGCTCTAGTCTTTCTTCATTAGCTGCCATAGGCCCTCTGATCCTCAGGGGTCAACAAACCAAAGCTCAACAATGCCTGATTCAGAGGGGTTTGACCCTAGGGAAAATAGCCACCTCCACTCAGTGTGGTCCCTTGCCACTATCTCCTAAGGCTGCTGAGGATGTCTGTGGCAGAGCTAAGAGCTGAATCCATCAACTTGACCATCATTTCCAAGTGTAAACCCTAAAACACAACTTTCAACAATTAAAGCCAGAAAAAAACTCAAGTGGAGAAGAGTACCAATGTACCTCAGCTGTTTTTATAGACTGAAAAATATTCAGTCTTATTCAGTAGTCAAAGTCACATCTCTTGGCGTTGAAGAACTGTAGGAAAGCAAGACAAAGAAATTAGAATATGGCAACACATATAATAGAATTATCATGGGCCAAGTGAAAGACTAATTTAAGTCTTATTTATAGACTGTGGGTAACATTCAAATTTCACTTCATCTTCTTTAAGTCTTTTACTCACTAATTCTTTGAAAGGAAGGCTAATTAAGAAAAGCATCCACTTGGCAACTTATTAGCTTTAAAATCTTTCTTCTATACAGCTTCGGTCACTACTGCTTCCATAGTCTTTCGGAAATTTTTCTTCAGTTTATTGAAGAGACTTCAGTTGCCTCAAACCTTTTTATTTCAGCTCATTTAAATATATCAGCCAGTTTCAAGACTTGATAAAGATGAATGCAATTAAGCTTAGAGGCCTCATAAATGCTAGGCAAAGAGCTTTTATTTTGACAAGACAGCAGAGCCAAATTAAAAGAATATCTGGTAACCCTCTGAAAATACGAATGTGGGAATTTCTGACTGTAATTATTTTGTATGGGGATTATAATGACTTACATTTACATACAACAAGGAATACTAAAGAACTGATGCAACAGAGTTTGTGTGTGTGTTTATTTGTATGTGCATATATATGTAATGCAATATTATAATGTGGCGGTGTACGTTTTATCGTTAAGAATGGTAGTGAGTTTCCATTGCCTCTATCCACCTCTCCAATACCAAAAAAGAAACAAATGCTAGCAACAAAATCAGTAGTCAAGCTAATCTCAGTGTGCACATTTTCAGCTGAACATGAGGTCAGCTAGAATGGCAGACCCTAAATTGTCATACTCCGTGAGACAATAGCTTAGTGAGGTTGGCTTTTCATAGAATCTTAGAATAATAGAATGGTTAGAGTTGGAAGGGGCCTTAGAGATCATCGAGTTCCAACCCCCCTGCCATGGGCAGGGACACCTCCACTAGAACAGGTTTCTCAAAGCCTCATCCAGCTTGGCCTTAAACACTTCCAGGGAAGGCGCATCCACAACTTCCCTGGTCAACATGTTACAAGTGTCTCACCACCCTCACAGCAAAGAATTTCTTCCTAATATCTAATCTAAATCTCCCCTCTTCCAATTTAAAACCATTGTCCCTTGTCCTGTCACTACAGTTCCTGGCAAAGAGTCCCTCCCAAGCTCTCCTGTAGGCTCCCTTCAGATATTGGAAGGCTGCTATGAGGTCTCCCCAGAGTCTTCTCTTCTCCAGGCTGAACAACCCCAGCTTTCTCAGCCTGTCTTCATAGGGGAGGTGTTCCATCCCTCTGATCATCTTCATGGCCCTCCACTGGACCTGTTCCAACAGGTCCATGTCCTTCCTGCATTGAGGACTCCAAAGCTGGATGCAGTACTCCAGGTGGGGTCTCACTAGAGCAGAGTAGAGGGGTAGAATCACCTCCCTGCCCTGCTGGCCACGCTTCTCTTGATGCAGCCCAGGATGCGGATGGCTTTCTGGGCTGCCAGTGCACATTGCCGATTCATGTTGAGCTTCTCATCCACCAACACCTCCAAGTCCTTCTCCTCAGGGCTGCTCTCCAGCCATTCTCCGCCCAACCTGTATTTGTGCCTGGGATTGCCATGTCCCAGGAGCAGAACCCTGCACTTGGCCTGGTTGGACTTCATGCGGTTTGCACGAGCCCACCTCTCAAGCTTTTCCAGGTCCCTCTGGATACAGGCATCCCTTCCCTCCAGCGTGTCGACCATGCCACCGAGCGTGGTGTTGTGGGCAAACTTGCTGAGGGTGCACTCTATCCCAGTGTCCATGTCTCCAACAAAGATGTTGAGATCTCAATCTCAAGCCGCTGTGCAAGGCAGGTCATTAGTATTGTATCAAAGGGGAAACTGCAACAGCAGAGTTAGAAACAGAACCTGTGACCTCTTGAGTCCAAGCCTGGCGTTCATACCCACCTAGGAAGCCACACTTCCTCCTAACACATGTTTTCCCCTAGCAAAACCCCAAGTCTGGTGGCCGTTTTAGCACTCTCAGCTGCCTGAGAAGGAGGAAAAGCAGCAAAGAGGTGGGGGGAACAGTCTGCTCTGTGGAGGACAGAGGTCTCCATCACTGAACTTCATTAATTGAGGTTTGAGGAATTTCGTTAACTGACATCCGAGGTGCAAAGCTGATTTCAGGACGCTCTGATTTTTGAAATAAAAATACTTTTGAGAAACAAACTATGAAATAACATTCATAAGTAGGGGAAATGCCAGACACAATAGATGTAACTTGATGGAGACCTAGCTTTTTTTTTCCTTTTTCTTTTTTTAGGAAATAATGTCTACAGCAGCTTGGTTAGAACAGAACAGAATGACAGTGGTCTTATTTTTTGGTTTCTTTAAAAGAAAAATGCTTTTCTTTGGACAACGTCTGATCAGAATTCACAATAGAAAGTAATAATTAGGAAGACTCTTGCCCCATTGGAAGTCATAATAAGGTCAGGAAAACTCACCAAACTTGACTGGGAACATTTGTCCCTTGACAAGCACAAAGGGGATCATAAAAAGACCTGGAGTCTGGCTTGGTGTTCATTTTTCCTGCCTCTTAGGCATTTCAAGTTGCTGATGATCCAGTCTTAGCTTGTTAAGGATTAAGCCTTACAGAAAAACAAGGGCTGTTCAGGGCCTGAAGAGCATCCTTAGGCTAAATTTGCCATTCACAATTTGTTAAGCACATAGTACCTTTGTTACGGGAACAGTAGTGGTACTGCCCAGCAAGTAGAGAGGAGAGGACTGAAAACCAGGAGATGCATGCTGGTTTCTTTACTGTGCTGCTAAATAGCTTTGTGACTGTGGGTCAAACCAATTCTTTTCCCGCATGTCAGGTCCCGTAAGCCCGATTCTCCTGACGTTTTTAACAATCTTGCACCATTGCCTCTGCAGCAATAGCAGTAAAGTTACTTCTTACCCCATCTTCTGTGAGTGTGCAGCCATCTCAGAGCTCCATTGGTACTGGGGCTGAAGGCATTGGTTCTACTGATACAGACACTCTTTGACGTGCATGAATGCAGGGTGCTTTTGAGGTGATCTTTTCAGAGAAGCACAACAGCAGTATGAAGCATTAGGATTTTTTTTTTTTTCTATTTGTCATTTGTCTGCCCATCTGCTTTAGCCTTACCTTCACAATTTAGCAACTCAATTTGCAACTGAAATTCAAAAACTTAAGGAGGGAGGTTGCTGGACCGGAGTGTGGAGCAGAGCTGACCTTGAGTAAGACATGCCAGCTCTGCAGAGAGCATACAAATGTGTTACACTGTATAATATGCAGAAAGGTCTTGAGGTCTCTCCCCTCTCTTTAAACATCAAAGATGGGATAATGTGTTTTCATCCTTTGACATTAAACATTCTGTTACAGTCTTGGCAAAGGCGGAGAATTTTCTCTGGGATCCGCTGCCACGGGAGGTCACGGAGTCAAAGAGTATGGCTGGATTGGAAAATAGAGAGGAATAATTTTGTGACCAGTAATAAAAAGTGTAGCTACACATGCTAAATAATGATAGGGCCATAATCTGAATGCAGAGAGAGTCAGGGAGGAATTCCCCTCCACGCCATGTGGAAGCCTGGCACACATAAGCTGGTGGATTTTTGGGGTGAAGAGGCTGGGTCACCTTGTCTTGAGGTAGCAGATAAATCAGGCTTGATGGACAAGACCACTTCTAATTTCTGAGAATACTTGTCTCAAAGTGGGAAAGTGGAAAGCTAAGAGGTCCTAGTAAAGAGTTTCTATGCAGATCTCCCTGGGGACAGAAATAATTTTTGTAAGAGGGGGAGAACATTTCATGGGGGTGGACTGAAGGTTGGATTCCTTTTTGTGGATTTATAACAACTTTGAAATGCTTACTGTTGATTCTGGGTGTTTGTTAGAAATCGGGAGGTGGAACTGAAATCTCAGCTTTACAACTTCTATAAAAAAGTTTGACTGGCTTACATTCATAACCAAGGAGGAGAAGTATGGAAAAAATATTTGTTCAGCAGAGAATCAAAATGGGATGGATATATGGTGAAACAGAAATCTGGAACTGCTGTTCAAGGGAAGAGGGGCATCAGCAAAAGAGGTTGCTGCTCAGTTTTGTAGAGGCATGTGGCTGCATTCTAAAGAGGCAGCGCTGGCTCCACCAGGCTGAGTATGGCCAGGAGAGCCTTTTGCCGCTCGAGGGAGGGTGGTGACCGTGAGAGTGGGAGCAGACAGCCTTGATCTCTTGTTCCAAACCACATGCCAAGTAAGCTTTATTATTGTTTTCCATCCAGACCTGTTGGCAACAACTCTAGCTGCTTCATGCCCTGACATAATAGTGATCACATCTTCTCCTTGCACTCCAGTCAGTTTTTCTCCTGTCCAGTGGGATTCAGTACTAGATATTTTATCAATGTGATAGTGTTAGCATACATTTTTAGACCTTAATTTCTTGGAGGGCTGCCTCCAAGAGCTGTAACATTCTGTAATTGTTCAGCACACCTGTTTCCAAATACCTCAGTGTGAAACTATTTGTTTTTTCCTGTGAACAGACTATAGTACAAGTTCTGTTAAGTCTTTGACACCTAGCCAACAAATACACCATTCATTTAAACTTGAGCATTAAAGGCTCTATTCACACACATACAAAAAAAAAAAGAATATTTCACACTTTTCCAGCAGGATTTTAAATGGAAATGAGAGTGCATTTAAAGTATCACCTAGTCCAGCATTGCAATAGGTAGCTATGGGATGATGTGTTGAAACTGAATGCAAAGAAGATGGAAGTAAATTAATATTATACATAACATAACATTTCTACATAGATTTAGAAAAATTGAGAACATGAAATATAAGGGCAAGACTGTGGCTCACAGAACAAAGTACTTTTTGATGGCAACTTCTAGAACCACCATAGCAGCTTACTGTCTGGGTAAGATGACACAATATCACCTTCCCATCACGAAGTAGGTCCTGATGTACAGGTTATAGAGTCACACTAGCATTTTCACTAAGTGCCAGGCTTGCTGTGCATCTAATGGAGTCTTACTTTTACTCACCAGGGCTGCCTCAGAAAAGTTCAATAAGTGAAATTATCCTTATATGCATATCGGGAAGGTTTCAGATCCTCCCATGCAAAAGATTTCACTTAAACAGAAGGTGGCTATTAGTAGTAGCAATACTCATAAAGTTATCCAGCCTTTTCCATATTCACTCATGCTATTTTGTTTTATCACCTCCTGATATAACAGAAGAAAAGCTATATCTGAGAGGATTACAATTAGTTTCCCCAATGTTAGGCATGCTGATGGCCCAAGGGCACAAAAGGGGTTAAATACCTGCCTATATTTGCTTCTTCGATATAAAAAAAAAAAAAAAAGTGAGCTAATTGGCTAGCAACATTGCTTAATTGCAGGAGTTATTAGTGCAGCAGAAGCTAAACCAGGTTGCATTTGAAATGTGCTTGTTAAACACATGTATTTCTTCTGGCTGGGAGGGTGACTACGTGTATATGATGCATATTTATATGTGTCCTGGAGCTCGTCCTCTTCCATAGGGGAGGTGTCTTTCAAGCCATCCTAAGCCTACTTACTTCACCCTGAGGGAAATAGTTTTTCCTCTATGTTCAGTAAACATATTGATATTTCAGTCACTTCTTGAAGACATCAAAGGTAAAAGGAAGAAGGGGCTGCAGATCTTCTGTCTTCTTAGAGCACAGACGCTCTACTGTTAGGTGCAAAGAGAGAGCAATATATATGGCATCACTTGAAGTGACCTTTCCTTTAGGTTGAGAAAAGAAAAGAAAAGAAAAGAAAAGAAAAGAAAAGAAAAGAAAAGAAAAGAAAAGAAAAGAAAAGAAAAGAAAAGAAAAGAAAATAAAAGAAAATGTAAAACCTCTGTGGAAAGTATTGAGTACACATCTCCGTTTGCAGTCCATGTTGAGCTTTGAGACTAAAATGGTTTCCCAACTGATTAGAAGTACCATGTATAATACACAAAACAAAAGGTGTCACAATCTGACAACTACATACTCCTTTCTCTATTCATAAAGAGAATCAGCTCAGGTTATCATCCAGAAATGCAATTGAATAGCTCACCCTAATTTGAGCTTTATACTGTACAAATTTTTAGAATGATCCTAATAAATATGTGCCTGGCAGCCAAATTTAATTGTCAGGTGTTAGTTAGGTCAGTATACTGCCAAATATTGTAGGATAACATGTCAAGATTATGGCTGCACCCCAAAATTTCAGCTCGTGTTTCATATATCTTGGAAGTAGTATAGTTGGTTTTAATTGCAAAGAAAAACTACATAGAATTTGAATTGAGTGCAACCAATGTGGAGTTTAGAACGTATTTTGCATTTCTATCTGTGAGGTTTTAGCTCAGATGATCAGTACTTTAAAAATACCTTCATTGATAACGAGGTCATATCTTTTATAAGAAATTAGAGGGATGATCACAGACTTGTATAACATATTGCGCCTGGAGTTATTTTATGATACAAGAAGCTGGGGGAAGGGCAGATTTGAGACATCATGCAATTATTTTCTTGACTAACCAAGGAGTCAAGCTCATGGAAAACATAAGAGGGAAACAAATTCAGAGGACTCAGTTTCCAAGCCAGCCAGCAGCACTAATTTCACAGTCTATTTTGAATGGGTGCATTACATGCGGCCATGGGATGCAGTTTATTTTTCAGAACTAATTCTTCCTGTTTCCATTTTTGCACCCAGGAGATACTCAGATGCTAATAGAAAGTGCATTCTTATTAGGCCCAATGCACATATTCACTCTGTTCTGACATATTTTTTAACCCGTCCTAAAATATTTTGAGGTTAGAAAATACAACCTCATTTCAAATAGAATGCATTTCAAATACAAACTCATTCCAAATAGCATGCATTTCACAGCAATGTTTTTCAGGAACAGTCCTTCCAAACAAATCTCCAGTAGGATGGAAGCCATTTAGCAGTGATTAAAGCCAGATTGCATTCTGTAAAAGGGTCCTATGGCTGCTTCTACAAAGTCAGTGAGAAAGTAAGAGGAAAGCAGGAATTTCTTAGATGTATCATGGCTCCAAGTCCCAAATGCTGCTGGAGATATTTCCTCAACCTCTGTTATGTATACCTCTGTTTTCTAAATACATGCAAAAAAATACATCTGGAAAGAACACAGTTTTCTTAACAAGCAAACTAAAGTTTCGATTCTTTATTTGTAAAAAAAAAAAAAAAAGAAAAAAAAGAAAAAAGTAAGACTCTTGAAAAGGTTTGGCATGAAGGTGATGAAAGCTGAAGTCATTTGTTTAGCACCAGAACAGGTACGGTACTGGTCCAAGAATGTACCTCACTTTTGAGCTGGAAGGACCACCTGTAGGGATGAAAAGCAACTTCAGGACCTAGGTCCATTCAGTCCTTGGGTTCCCCACTGAGAGTTCCTGTATAGGTGCCAGTGAGTGCCAGTCAAGCTAGCGGTTTTATGATGTGGACAGACATCCAGCAGGGACTGGACTGAGTTAATATTGTTTTAATAAAATTCTTCTGGTATATAAAACTCTACTGAAAACTCACAGTGCTATGGAATCAGCACTTTGAGTTTTGGTGTATCTATGGAGAAATGAACATTAGCACAATAGGAAAAAAGCCACAGTCTGCTGAAAATCTACACAGCTTGGGATCAAATTTTTGCTCTATATCTTTATCAGATAAAACTTATACCAATACAATACGTTTTTAGACTGAAGCAGAGAATTTCTTATAGGAGAAAGGTCATTAAGTCATCCAGCCATTAGCAAATGACAATACTTTGTGATGCAGTAGAAGTCAGGAAAAAAAGATGAAACAATAGAGAGAATGGGGGAAAAAAAAAGATTCTTCCCAAACTCTAAAGCAATTGACACATACCCAACAGCATGGACATTTCTTGACTTCCGTCAAAAATGAAAGTTGGTTATCAGAAAATGCCTTTCTCCCCTGTGATACACAGTTCAAAGCTATTCCATCATTCTACTCAATTAGGTTAGCTTCCAATAATCATAAATAATAATATTCACCATTTTTCAGTTTCCACTTACTGAATAAACAATCATTCCTATGTCCCAATGTGATGTGTGCATTGTTATATTCAGTAGGGAAACTGAGTCATATCAGTTTTTATTCGAAAGGGAAAAAAAATCATGGAGTAGAGTCAGAATTTAATGCTGATTTCTCTCCTTTAATTCTCTCTGAAAAGCAGCGATTAAAGCAACACAACAAGATTTGAGCATTTTACTGTGATGACACTGAATTGATTTAAATTCCATTGTTCCAACTGGATACTTGTACGACTTCAGTCAGATCACCAAATTTAGCCCTGCTGTGAGCTTGTGCAACTCCCACATAAGTCACTGGGAGTTATGGCTGGGTTATACCAGGCCTAGACTTGGCACTGAGAAAACATCCCTCATGATAATGGAGCGAACTGATTTCAAGTGAATGCTAAAAATTCCTGGCAAAGTAATGTTTCTCTCCTCCTGCCAAGCGTCATCAACATTATTTTTTTGGGTGGATTCAAATCTCTGAGAGCAGAGTTTTCCATTACACGTTCCTAATTGTTAAAAATTGGGCCTGCTATAATACTTGAGAACTAGTCTGTTTAGTTGTACTTGTTACCATAACACCGGGGTGAAATACTGCTTTTCTCTCAGCTGGTTAAGCCGCAGAATACAGTAGCAGCCGTCCTAGCAATGTCAAGGCATTAGACGGAGGCAAAGCAATCTGCAGTCAACAGAATGAATGGAACAATTCACACTGTTGTACATAGATATAGAGGTTAAACCCAAACACATGAAAAAGTGATGCTGGAAGCACTTGGGAACAGCTGGGCCAGATGAATAACTCAATTGGATGCCATGAGGAACAAATTAAACAACTGACTGGAGACCAGGCTGCTCCTGTGACAGACACTTTAATCAGGAAGTCAAAAGCTGATTGACAAGATGAAAAGCTGGATGACATGAAAAATGGAAACAGAAGGAACAACACAAGAAAAGGGCACCCTGGGTCAGCATGCTGACAAAAATAATCAAGTACGACAGGCCATAATCCAATCTTCGAATGTTTGGCATGGTGCTAGTTATGAGAGTCTGCAGCCAAGAGGAAAGAAAACTATTATTAAGTGAAGGAAATTATCTGCCTTTCTAGAACTCACTAGTATATGTTCATCAGAGATTCTCTTCCTACCCACAATATGTTATAGATATATACTAGAAACAACTTATGTTGAATAATATGAAATAAAATTTAAATAAATCATTTATGTAGAAATAAAGTACTTTTGCAGCAATATTAAAGTAAGTCATTGCTTTTTCAAAAATCTCCAGCTAAACAGGTGTTGACACTGAGTAGGTGTGAAAAGTGAAGCCTATCACAGTATATGGGCTTTCTTTTTTTTCTACAGCTGAATGTAAATCTATTGCTTTCAAGTTTTCTACAGGAAATTATTCTCACCAGACTTTGAGACTGGCTGTGTCTGGTGCTATATTTGCAAAATGGAGGGAAATTTGAATTGCCCTGATTGTGTTCATTTAGGAAGATGCTCTGCACATGGAGTTTGGTTAGGTGCCCCCCAAGACCAAGGGGGAGATAACTGTGTGATAACTGAATGTAGAATTTAGCCTTTCACTGACTCAAGACCCAGAAGAAGGGCACCCTGACGTTAGTGTCCTAAATTCATAATTTGATACCTGAAAACGTAGCTTCTTTTTTCCAGAAGTGCTGAATAGATTGTGGCAAAGAGCAATTTCCAGGTGCTGCTACTTCTGGAAATCAGGTTACCTGGGAACCCTGTTTTGTGCATCCCCCACCTCCATGCCCAACGTCACCCCCCCAAGCTCTAGAAGGTTTGTGTAAGTTGCTCTGAGGGGTATGTGAAATCAGATTCTGCTGTGAACATAGTAAATTCCAATGAGTTTACATCAGCATGAGAGGAGTATTTGATGGCAACTTCAGCGTGACTTCTTCCAACATCAGGGGAAGGGCTTTCATGAGGGAATATTGGATCTTGAATTTTAATGCTGAAAACAGGGAATGAGACGTAGGATCAGGTGGCCTGGGCAAGCAAAGCTTCTGTACGTCAAGTACTCATGTGCATCATTGTACTCAAAGACTTGTTTATATTGGCAAAGAAAGAAGCATTACCTTCAGCAGGGCATGCCTTGCTAAGATCTCTTTTATTGTTGTTTCAGCTTCTTATCTTTGTCAAAAGGGATGTAATATGTTGTCTCCTCACTGAGCTAATGACATAGTTTTTGTTACTGAAGTACATCTCCTTATTTTAAAAAACAATATTAGAACAATACTCTGAATGTCAGGCTGAATATGGAACACTTTCTGCTAGAAAGACAGTTACCAGTAAAAAAGAAAAAAGCCACCCACCACCAAAAATAGGTAAAAAAAGAAAAATTCTGATTTGGAGATTAATTTACATATAGGTCTTTTTCTCTGATCTGTTTCCCCTTTTCTTGCCTGTTTGTTTGGGATTTTTGTTACAGTTTTGTGGCTTTTTGTGTCTCTTCCTTTTCCTTTACTTCCCCCTCTTCAACACTGGTCTTCTGTTTCAGTGACAGCGCGGACCCAGGACCTGGTTTCATCAGTTCCCCATTTGTTTTCCTAAACAATAGCAACAATCGCCAGAAAACAAACCCTCTGCTGATATTGAGCCCTGACCAGGTTGATGTTTACCACAAACAGTGGCATCCTGGAAGTCCCAAAACTGCTGTTGAAAGCAAAAAATGGATGTTTCAGAGGGTATGGTAGTTTAAATTCCTTCCTTTTTCTTTCCTATTTTCTTCCTTTAGCTTTGTCTGCTCTTGTATCTTCCTTTGTGATGTCTTTCTTTAAGGGTTTTTATTCTTGCTTTTCCTGTAATGTGTTGCAGAGGCAGGACATGCTATGCTCTCCTCTAGGAACTTTATATTTGTTCTTTTCTTGTTTTGCTGCTCTCTTACTTGAAGATAAAGGTCATCCTGACAGGAAGCATGGTATGTGCGTGCTGCTGGTGTTGGTAAAACTTATGATAAATGAGCTTTGTTCTTGATTTAAATTATGGTAGACAGATGTTTCTGTTTTAAAGGGTCCCACTGTACTTGAGAAAAGTTGGGGTTTTTTTATATCCTTTCTGCATGAAGAAATTAAATATGAGTTCATATACACAGGGAGTGAATAAGCTGTTTGCCTCTACACACAGATCTGAGAGCTTATGGGTACAGTGTAGAAAGGATTGTGATATGTTGCACTATATCTGCCCTGACTTAAAGATGAGGAGAGTGAAAGAAGACTATAGGAAGGCTCTTGAAAGCAAAGTTTATCAGCCTATAGCATATCCTCATGAGATAAGAACTGCAAATGTCTGAACAAATAGTATATAACATTATTTTGACCAAGGGTCCAGTAAATTCATGCTGTAGTAAAAATTATTCCATTTGCTGGACATAATGTCAAGCTCCCATTTCATACAGTTTTAGGGTTATGAGTCCTGTAGCCTGAACCAGCATGAAATTTGCATTTTAAAAAATGAAGTGGCAGGTTTGTGTGTATGTATGTACATGCATGTATACATGTGTGCCTGAGAGGTAAGGACGGAAGGTATTTGTTTGTAAAGCTTTTCTGAAGATTCATCCAGGGCCCACTCACAAGAAAGAAATGTTCCTGACTATGATGAGTTCAGATTAGGCCAGACAGACGTTTTTTCCCAGTTAAAAAATGCTATTTTATACAGGTGCTACATTCCAGAATTTTTAGTTTATTAATAGTTTTATTCGATGAAAGTGAGTACATTCTTAGTATATTATATTTTAAAGTAATTTCCAAAAAAGATAAGAATTTTTATTAAATTTTGGTGTATGATATATTTACTAAAATGTACAATTCACATACTTTTACAAATAAGTTGTATAAAGGGACGTAGATCCAAGGACATTCCAGGCTTAGTCCAGAATGAAATCCTTGCAACATGGCCCAAGAGCAACATTAGGACCGGAGAAGTGACTCGGAGCCAGGGGACAAACCAGTGCTGAAAGGACACAGAGTCTGTGCTCGGCTCAGATTATCACCAAGCTTGCAACCAGCTGCGTTGCCAGCACGCCACCAGTGTTCACACAATGAGCAGGTGAAAATGTGATGGTCAGGGAAGAGATGAGGTGTCAGAGCAGCGCAGCCCTGCACATCTTTCCTTTGATTTACAGATGTTAAAGGCAGGATCACCAAGTCTAACTTGGCTGATGTGTAATGAAAAATGTACTAGAGAGCAACATTCACGGAAATGAAAAAAAGAGCATTATCCTCTAAGGGCAGAGTTACTGTCTGATATTTTAAGGTCTTTTTTACATTTTGAAAATTAAGCAAGGTGCAGTAGTCCGTGTTAAGCAACGGATGGAGATCTTATTGCAATGGAATTGTTAAAGCTGAAGTTTTATGTAATCATGTTTTATCACAAAAGATGTCTCTATAACTATCTGTCTATCTATAAATCTTTATTGCCATTAGGCAGTGTGGTTAACATTAACCGTGAAGGATGTAGGAAGACATATGTTTTCCCCCCTAATAGAACACAGACACCTCTTTGTTAGATTGTATTCATAGCAGGTCTGATTCATAGCTCTCACCCAGCTTAGAAACAGAATAGAAAGTGTGTGCTATCAAAGCTAAGGGAAATACAGGTAGCCATTGACTTAGCTGCAGTTTGTTCAAGATCTCCTTTATACAGTTTTTTTGTTTTTGTTTTTTTTTTTTTTTTTAAAGGAAGTTACTACCTGATTGGGTGTCTGGCCACCAGTTTTAAGTTTTCAGAGAGTGACCAGTATCCAGTCCCTGCTTCTGGCTTTGGTTCTCTAGTCTAGATACTCTGGCAGGAGCATCCTCTACTGCATTCCTTCTGAGAATGGGCATCTATGTTTTGGCTACCACACCATCTGGCCTGAGTGTCTGCTGTAGTGCCCTACACCACCATCACAATCACTTACATGCTGGATGTTCCAGAACCTAAAAAGGCATGAACTTTCTGAGACAGGCTCCCTTAACCAGAATAAAGTAGGTATAAGGAAACAAAATCTGCAGATTTTGCAGAACAGTCATGTGGATTTCTTACCCTGGTTTTGGTAATGCAAGAAATATACCCATGCTTATGCTTCAACACCTCTGGTCCTGCAACATGATGGGGTATTCGTTAAGCTGAAGCTAGCACTGCTGAGGTGCCTTCATTTTCTATGGCAATCCAATATTTGTTGATTGAGGGACCTTGCTTTTATGTTTGGCATACTTGACTTGAAAGTCTGCTTTTATACTGTTAACTTTTATGCCTATCTTGCATGGATTTTGTTCTGTGAGGCATTTATTTTAAAGCCACAGTTGCCATTTGATATCTTTGTTCTACTCTTAGTAATTGTCACAAATACGTAATAACTAGTCCACTGCCCAAAGGGCTCTCCGTAATGACATTCAGTTGTTCCTGCCTTACCCATATATTTATGTCCCTGCTAGGTCAAAGACTGGATAATTTTCAGACTGACAACTTCGTAATATCAGCCATGATTCATAAGCTTCATGATTACAGATACTCCTCCCTAAAACATTGCAGCCACCATGAAATAATTTTGAAACTCCTAGCAACGTTATCACTTCAATTTTCCTCTGAACTCGCCCATCTGCTTATTAGCTAGACACAGATCTGCCTAACTTGAGAAATCAAAGAAAACGAAGAAAGTATGGTCCAGAATTTAGGACTCTGCTGGGCCTGAAAGACTGGCCTTTAGCAGGTAACTTTTGAGTTGGTTGCAGAAAAGAGCTCAGGCATCGTAGCATCCAACACTTATTCAATGTAAATGGCATCTACAGTTCTGCACTAGGTTCCTGGAGGGCTGGTGCAGTACTGCCCATACACTAAGGGAGGCAAGTTAGGTGTTTGAGGATGGGAACCATAAACGTCAGCTCAGGCTGAGAGGCTGCCTAGCAGGTACAGCCGAGGAGGAGCCATTGGGGTGAGAACACCATCCCTTCTTGGCCTGGAGGCACTCAGCCCACTGAGCTCTAACCACCAGGTTACAGCAGACTGCAGGGCCTGAAATTCTCCTATCAAAAATGTTTTACTTGGGCTGGAATAATTAAATGTTAATTGGCCAGAGAAAGTGAGAGTGAGAGAATAAGTATGACTTCATAGTCCAGTAATTATGGCACCCCCTGAAGAGGAGGTTAGAGGAAGAAATCTGGATCCCAGTCTCCACTTTAATGACTATTTTATGTTTTTTTTATGTACATGTGTATATATGTAATATAAAGTGTATTGATCTAATATGGTATAATCTAATGATATAACATTAAATAGCCATTAGAGAAGGGACAAAACTAAAGTCTCCCCCCTTGGGGAATGCTTTAATCACAAGTCAATGGAGTCATGCTTATTCTCTCAACTGTACTCTCTCCTGCCCAATGAATACTTCATTAATCCGAGCACACTGGAACCACTTCAAAAGAGGTTTGCAACACCCTCCTTCTGTATACAATGTGATTCCATGGTTAGAGAATTCACAGTGGCAGATGTGGGTTCAAATTGTAGAATCATAGAATCGTTCAGGTTGGAAAAGACCCTTGGGATCATCGAGTCCAACCATCAACCCAACTCTACAAAGTTCTACCCTAAATCTTCCCAAACAGAGAGTAGAATTAAATCTGAACCTACTAAAGCCTTAGTGGATAACCCCAAGTTACCCCGTAGTTACGAGGTGTTTGGGGAAAGGTCAGGCAGGGTTTTCTTCCAGACCTTCTTTGGCGGTTGTGTGGGAAGGCTCAATCCAAGAGGGGTGCTCCCAGTTCAAACCTCAATGAGCAGTGCAAGAGAAAGTCCTTCAGCACTTGGTCCTGTAGCGGGCCTGAAGTCCTGGGCAAGCCTGAAGCAGACTTTCAAACACTTAGCAAGGTTGCTGGGAAAAACATAGTCACCCTGCATGCCTTTCAATTGTGTAAGGACTAGTAGCCAACAGGAGATTTTGTGGACAGAGGCTTCATCATTCACAGAGGCAATGAAGCAAGATTTAAGCAGCTAGATCCTGCTGAAAGTCTGCCATCATGCCATGGACAGACGTTAATTTAGCAAACAACTGTGTGCTTTAACAAATTGCTATCATTCACCTGTTTGCTTTTTCCCTTTGCCAGTATTGCTATCCTCATTAGTTTCTTCTTAACCTGGAACAGGCAAAAATTCCACTTACGGAGCTTTAAGTAGTGGTTTTGGATAGTGTGACTGACCCTAAGTACCACAGGAGGTGTGAACAGCCAGTCAGCCAGTAGTAACTTTTGGGTTTGGTATGTTTGAGAGGAGCTGGGGCATGGTACCACAACACATCTGAATTTGGAAGACACTGTCTGTTTTGAGCCTTACTATATCTTCAAGTTCTTCATTTGCAGAGCAGGATAATTGGTCTTTCTGATTTCTTTTACATTTTATAGGTGCTGAGACTTTTGTAGTATTAATGTTTTGGGGACAAAAATGGATAATAACATAGTTCAAGCTGCTGTGGAAGGACACATTTTTTATTGGGAATGGCTTTGTATTTTGTACAATCTTGTGCCCCCCTTATCGAATACATTCAACAGAGACATCAGTAGAACTCCCCACCTAAATTGCCAATGTGGCTGAAAGATTTAGTCTAGGAATCCTTCCTGAGAAGCTAAAAATAGCTCTGTATATTGCTGCTTCTACCACAGCGCCTGCTTACTGCCAGCTGAGCTGCAGACAGGTATCCAGTGAGACCAGGAACATGGGAGCTGCCCGTTTCTGATGGGCTCCCAAGAACCACCAAATGGCTGAGATTTTCAGTCACTTTGAACTACTATCAGTGAATGTGGAGAAGCTGCCTGGCAGAGCTGTTCTGGAAGAGCTTCCCCAGCAAATGTGCTATGCTGAAATAGGCCTGACTTTCTTCCAGAATAATGACTCTACCTGAAGAGATAAATATAGCAGAATAGACGTGTAGTCTCAGGAACCCTTTAAAGTCAAGGTCCTGAGTGAAAAAAATCTCTCCCTCTCTGAATTTATTTTGAGTAGATGTATCTTTTCATTAAAATCAAGAAGCACGTGGCCATTGATTTCAATGAAGGGTCTTGTGTTTTGCCTATTTTGTGAATTAGCAAAAAATTCTGGCTGGTGGTTACAGAAAATGTTACAGATTGTAAAACAGAGTCCAGTCCTGAATTATTTTAAGCTTTTGCTGTGATTATTTTATAGTATTTCAATCTTGAGTGGGGCTGGCTGAAACATATGGCAGAAGGGTGAGATAAGAAATACGCCAAAGGTGATATGAATGCTAGCTTAACAGCCTGCCTAGAAAAGCTGCCTTTGTTACATTCGCTGCATCTTCTCTGTACAAAGGACTGCCCCATTCCTGTTCTCCTTACAGTAGCTGACCAGAGAAATTTGTATTTGTTTAAGTTAAAGAATTCAGAATATGTTTCTGCATTTGGAGGACCAAATTGAGACACTTTGGGCCTGATTTTGAAAGATGTTGAGACCTCCTGGGACCCTGCTATCGTGTACAAGCAGTGGGTGCTGAAACCCTCAAGAGAGAATTCATAGAATCGTAGAATGGTTGGGGTTGGAAGGGACCTCAAAGAGCATCGAGTTCCAACTGGCCTGTTTGTTCTTTGAGCTCTTATCTCTGCACAAACTTCTACTGAAATGACAATATTACAAATCCATTGTAACTTCTGAGAATTTTGCAACAGACAGACAAATTGAAGAATTGCTTAATAAAATCAGGCCCAACTTCTATACTGCTTTACTCTCAGAATTGGTCTGAACACACAAGGAAGATGAAACTGCTTTAGTTCTAGTTCTGGAAACAGATTTCTTAATTATCCATTGCAATGGAGTCGCCATCTAATTAGGTCAGAGAAAAGTAACACTAAATAACTTAGGAGAATGAATATAAGATTTAAATTACAGAGGCAGTGAGTGTGGGAAGGCAAAGGAAATGACCTGAAGTGGAATTTTGGCCAGGACAGCTTAAACTAACAGTCCTTTTCTCGTGAAAAAATACCACAGGACTTATAATTACAATTGTTGGGAGGAGGGTGATGGAATGAAGTACTCATAGTTTTGTGCCTGTTCCAAATTAAGGCATATCCAGCTCTCTTAGCGTTATGCCAGGGCAGTGGCTCCGTACTGACTCAGGCATTATGGCATCAGTCAGCGCTTAAGGTTCTATATGCCAGCCTGGCAGACAGTTCCCTCTTGCTTCAAACTGTCAACAAGAAATATGCCTTACCATGCTTGAAAAGTTTTTTTGTGCAGAAAAATCACAAGCAGTGCAACACCCATTGGGGATGTAACTTAACCACAAGATGTGGAGCACCAGCTGTGTCAGACAAAGGTGCCAGGGCAGATGCGGTAGCCGGGAATGGCAGCTCTGGGACGTTTAACTCCCTTGGCGACCGCCTGACGCTGCACCTATGACATTTCTGTGACATTAGAAATATGTCAGGAGTGGTAGACTGGACCAGTGAATGTTTTACCTCTTCTGGCAGGGCTGGAGAAGTGTTGCTGCCCTGGCTTCCAGAAGAAAACTTTGGCCAAAGTTTTGGCTCAAGCAGAAGTTCCCGCTTGTCAATGCAGCCTGTTTCTGTATGCCTGTGAGGGAATATCTACGAGAACAACAGTTCAGCAGTTTTCCGGTTATAGGATGGGCTAAAAGTTACCTAAGCACTTCAAGAAACTTACTCAACTTGACCAGCTATACAAGGCCTATTTTTTCTGTGTACTTAACACAAATTTAGCAATTGATTAGTTCATCAGATAGTACGGTCTCATATAGGCATTCTTAAACATTTTCTTAATGTGAACCACCCCTACCAGACAAAAATGTACAAGCCACTTCCTCCCACAGCAGTTGTTTACATGGAAAAGGAACATTAGGAAAGTATTCAAGGTATTTTTAGCTGCCTTTTAATGCAGTTTAGAAGCTGGAAACAAGGAGCACTGTGGTCTAGCTATATGATGCTGTGAGCTGATGTATAGCCATGCAGCTGCAAGTAGGCGGAGATGGCCAAGATCCTTGGGCAAGTCTCATCTCCAGTTATTCACTAGCAAAGCGGTTTCCAAGCGGTGAGGCAGCTCAGCAGGGAAGTGTGAGCACACTGCCGCGGGGGTGCAGGGCAGGACCCCGCTGCTGGGATGAGCCTGGGTCTCGCCCACGGCTCCCAGAGGGGGACCAGGGTGCCGACTCGCCCAAGCAGCTCTGGAAGGTGTTACCATGTTCTGGGTGGGCGCAATCGGTCAGGCTCAGTTCTGGAACCGTTGGAGCAGACCACATATCTGGCAGGAGTGGAAAGGAGGTGACGAGCATCCATGGGAGGAGGGAAAAGGCAGCAGCAGTGGCATCTTCAGAGCATATGAGGAAGGGCAGAAGGCTGGAGCAAGCAAGCCATACAGTTTTTTCCAAGTGAGGTCTAGCCACAGATCACCCATCTGCACGTAATTTGTATTGTAGATGATTAGCTGTAGCAAAATCATGCAGAATTCTCAGTGAATGTAAGTGATCTGAATATATACATGGAGAAAAGAGGTTCACAAGAAATGCTAGAATTCTTTCCAAAGCTAAGAATCTGACGCTTTTATCTGAATGCGACTGTCTACCTTCACCTCTTCCCCAATACTTCATCACCTCTATAGTAAAACAGCAGAAGATACTAGAAGGGGAATAAAAGACCCTGCAGAAACTGAAGTGGGTATTACATTGGCAAATGTAATTACCCGTGCTGGAACTGACTCATGAGACTCATAAAGTGACTCATAAGGTGGTTTTTCCAATTCTTACTAGAGCAGCGTGACATCCCTTTTACAAGGTGGCAAGCTCCGGCTGCATTGTTTCACATCCAGGCATGTTGTTGAAGGCAGTTAAAATTTTTAAGTTAGTTTCTGATGAGTTGGGAGGAGAGTTCGAAGTGATGATGGAGTAATCCCAATCGTTCACCCAACATATATTGTTCTTTTGTTGTTGTTGTTAAATCTTATGAGTTTTGAGATCAACTGTCAAATTTGGAGGAGGCTAAACTTGGGTTTTTTTTAATATGTGACAATACTGATAGAAGATGGAAGTGCATTTGTTTTTCTATTCTTCTCAAAGGCGGTACTTCTAGCAGCCTGACATTTAATCCACCCACATCAGATGTTACTGAGAGCATACTAGCACAGTCCAAGGGATTTTGATGCAAATAAAACTCACAAGCAATGTTACAATTTTCTAAACCGCCAACACCCCTCATTGTGAAACCAGACATACCATAGGATCTCGTCACCAGCTTAGCTTTTGAGCTCTGCCAGGATAGCAGCATATTGGGGGTACTGTGCTCAAATACACTTGTCTTATTGCTTATAGGTACCACTGCTCTGTTACAGAGTGTATGAAACAGCAAAGCTTCAGTATCAAAATAGGCCTTCTATGAGAAGTGGAAAGTTATACCTTCCAGTATCTGCATCTGTGGTCTTTTTTCTTTCAAGTCTTCTATTGTTTTCAAAGTAAAAGTTGTTTTTAAAGGAAAAAGTGTGCTGCTTTTTCAAAATCAGATGAAGGCTGGAAAGCACTTGAAGGACAAGGTGTATACAAAGAGATGTTTTCTGGGGTTTTGTCTGTCAATAATTCCTGTAGAAGGGAAGCAAACTCTAGTGGCAGCTTTTATGTTAGAACAAGTACCTCGTTATTTTAAACCCTGGCGATGAAGTTATAGGAGTTGATAGATCAACAACTTTTATCAAGCTGCAACAGCTCCTTCCATTGCTGTCTAAAAATGCGATCAACATAAATTGGATAGGGAGGGTGGGATCACATATTCCAACAAGTTAGATTTGTCAGCCTGTAATGCACATAAATGACATAAAATATAATTGCTTTTGAATTTGGGCCCCTTCAGGCTTCATGTTGATTGAAGAAAAAAGAACCAGATGTTTCTTCAGCAGGAATCACAGAGGCAAGATAAATATTCTCTGGTCCATGACATTTTATAGAGTTTCCAAAAGAAACCAATTCATTATTTAATTATTGGGTGTGTTGATCATGTAAAATATAATTGGCCCAGAGCAAATAGCAGTACAACCCTGGGAGCTGGCTGTCTGAGCTTGTACAATACACTTTTTGCCAACTTTTTTTTCTGCAGTGAAAACATTGTAAGATGAATTAATGCTACTTAATCTTTCTTCCACTGTTTCATAAATAAAAAAGGCCCAAAACATAGACTCTCCTCCTTTCTGATCACCACCTTGCACTAGCAAGTAACTTGGAGACAGAAGAGCTAGTAGCAAGCATAAATATTGTGATAGGAAACGATAGCTTTGTTTAACTAACATCACTCTAAAGAAAAAGCAATCTGTTTAAAACCGCCACATTTAATCCTCAGCTCTGTGAGGAATTCCTCACGGTACAGACAGCAAAGAACCAGTTCTTCCCCTGTCAGCAGCAGTGGGGTGGGTCTGGAAAAAGAAACACAGTACAGGATTTACTGGGACACCGTGCAAATCTAGGTAATCGAACCGATTACATTTATTTGAATTAGCAAGCTGACATAGAGTTTTCCTTCATGGTGTTTTATAAGCAAATAGACAAGAAATAATATGTAATTTCTTTAAATCAGCAGCTACTTAAATAATATCTGTTGTGTTCCAAGCTTTCTCTGTGTCTATGGATGTTCCTGCACTTAATCTGTGGTAGCTATTTTCCTGTTAAGGGGCAGGAAGTAATTGAAATGAGGATTGAAAGAAATTCATGACTCATGTCCTCATGACTCTTCCATCCTAGCTTTCTTTTGTGCTTGTTCAGCAGCTTCTGACATCTGGGAAAGGCATGCTACTTCCGCTGGGTTTGCTATGATCAGGCAGACTGTGGGGGGAACCCCATTTGTAGCAGTTTCGTATTGGTGGGATCTTCTTTTCCTTGCCATCCCTGCCAGAAATGTCCTCAGTAGTCTTTCTTTTCCTGGTCTGAGTCAAATCATTCCCTCACCTCTCTTCCAGTCTCCTCTCCAGATCCACTGGTTCTTGTTGGATTAGATTTGTTCTGTAATAAAGAAATGTGCAAAGCCACAATGACCTGAAAATGAAACAGCAATCCCTACCAAGGGAAGGATTGGCTTCTGGCCCCCCCCGAAGAAAGGCAGAAAGTGTTATCCACCTGGCTTTGCCTGTCTTGTGCCCACTCTAAAAATAACCCCATGGCTGAGTTCAGCAGTCCTAAGCTGAACAAACTTCCCAGAAAGTCAGATCTAGTTATTTATCTGTACCTAGAGTAAACTTGGGAGTTTTTCTTGAAGGACTTCAGCCAGGAGGAGGTTGAAGACAGGGGATTTAGACCAACTGGGATACTCAGCTACAATCTGAGGGCCACAACTGAGACCCTCAAAATCCCCATTTAATACTAGAATATACAACAATACTTTTCTCCCAGTGCCTGGAGCCACGCACGCAGATGGTAGAGGCTTAAGGCCCAGATTTTCTTGTGGCTGATTTAAATTTGCTGCTTGCTCAGCAAATCTCATTGACAGGCACCTTGTTCTCCCCACCACCACCGCCATTGAGCTGCTGAATCCCCCCAGGGTCAGGGCACCAAGAAGTTGGAGGGACTAACCCTGAACCTAAATCCCATTTGTGAAGTGAGCCCTGGTACCCTCAGCTTACTCATGTGTGCCGTTCCTTCCCTTGTCTTTATAACACAGGAGCCCCTTGGCTACGAATACACAAGTAAAATATTTTCAGTGTAAGAGATCTTTCAGGATGCATTAAAAAATGAAGTTCTGCCTTCCACAAGACTGAACTTTACATCTAAAATAGCTTTCATTGGCCACGCAAATAAAACGTTTCCAGTGTAACAGCTTTTTCAGGACTCAGAAACAAGATGGAAGCCTGCCTTCTAGATGGCTGAATTTTATTCTCCACCTAAAATGGCTATCATCGACTACATCATCTGCAGCTATATTGAGGAAGGAACTGCTCTCCATTTCACCCTATATATCATCTTACAGCAACATTTTCTTAGCTGGGAATTGCTTGGTGATTTGCCAGCAGACAAATCAGTGCAGGAAAGGGATAAATTGATCACATTCATCCAGCTCTGGAGGTAAAACCCAGATCTCAGGCAGAATCCTGCTCACATTAAAAACCTGCCTGTCCAACTGGTAAAAAAGTGTCTGAGGAGCAAAGGATATGAAAGTGGGGTGGAGACAAAAATATAATTCATATTGCTATAGCTAATCTCCCTCCTTAAATTATAAGTCCAGCAGAAGATATTATTTATGAGTTTTGAGCAGTAGTTCATGGCACTGGGCCAATTTTCTTCTTTTCTACATATCCTTCTTCAGAAACCTCAAAGAAATGGCACTGAGTTTACTAACTAAATGTGTCTCTGTACAACTGGACAGTAGGCATAGAGCCAGGTAGAAATAATAGCTGTCTGGAGTAATTTAACTGAAAATGAAAGTTAGTTCAACCAGTCTGAGGATAAAAGAAAGGTATCAGGTTTAAAAACCATAGGTGGTGTTACCATTCACAAGTAATAGTTTTTCAGTCAGGCTTTGGTCACTGAGATTCATTTAAATTAGGAAAAGGGGCAGTAATTTGAATGAGAATCTGCACCTCAAGTTTTAGCTGCACCTGGGTAACTTTCTGACAATTTGTGCTGATTCAAATCATCACTTTTAGTAATTAATGCTTCCAAGGGACTCCGCAAATGCAATTTCTTATTATTAGTCCTCTGCATGGTGGGTTAAAACTCATTGAGTCCAACTGGTGTGCAATTACTCTGAGGAACAGCAAAGTTCAGTGACTTGCACGCAGACAACAGCAGAGGTGGTCCAAGAGCAGAGATATTTCTAGAAGGCAGCAATTCCAAGGCTTCACAACTGTTGATGAAGCTTTACACAGTTTCAGCATCTCCAGTGTCCAAGCGTGGAAACTGAGGCACTGTGCAGGAAAAAGTCAGGTCTAAAATTGCTGCAGTCCAGCAACAGAGCCAGGCCAAGAGCTGAACGTGGGGTTCCCAAATCTTAGCACAGTACCCTGTCAGCATTTCTTTTTGAAACTCCCAACAGATCAATATGCTAACAGATCAATATGCTCTTCTGTGAAAGTTCAGCGTACGAGATTTGCACGGTCTCGGCAAAGCTTTAAACCTTGTACTTTCGCGGTAGTCAGAGAAGCAGGGCTTTTCCCACAGTTAAAAGGTTTATTTGCAAAACAGCCTGTTGGAAAGAACGTTTCTGGTTCTTCAGCTTGCTGCTGCTGGTGTGCGGGTTAGCTGTAACCCTCCTGGCACCAGGGGGGTTTCGCTGCTCTACGCTCACTGTAACACAGCCCGAAATCAGGACCCAGCACACTCAGTAAAGCAAACTGGTAACGACTATCAAATCGACACGGTTTCATTTGAACAAATTAAGCAAGGGACCTATTTGAACTTGGAATTAAAAGAAGCTATTAAAACATTCCCTCTGGTATTTTTATTTTGTTTACTCATGAGACCTGGCTCATGCCCCTCCAACTCGTGCTGAGTCCATATTTGGAGAACTCTGCACTCGTGAGCATACTTACACTCAGGCAAATTTTAGAGAATTTTTTTTTGTATACACAGTGATCTTTTCTTATCATTTTTCTTTTTTTCTTAAACAACTTAAATCAGAAGGTTGCCCCTTGCATTTTGCTATCAAAACATGACCAAAAAGGGATCTAACTGCTTTCTTCAATTACTTGAAGGAAATATTTCTCTAGTACTTGTTATTGCTCCCTGGCCACCACATCCCATCCCGCATCTCCTCTCGGAAGAAGGGAGACACCCACGCTGCCCTCAAGCTGCAGCATGGTGGGGGAACCTCAAAAGTTTGAATTTGGGTTGGTTCAAAGGAACAGCTTGCAGCCTGGGTGCTCTAGTGAGATGCAGTGGGGCGGGGCTTCCCAGCCTCCTGGGAAGAGGCTGAGAACCTCAGCATCCAGGATGTTCTGTTAAGACCTGAGGGGTGGCTGTCCCCAGAGCCTCTGCTCTTACCCAGCGACAAGCCTCTCCCTGTGGAAGAAAGGAAAACTAACAATTCTGTTGGCTTTTTTGCTCTGGTGTGATGGCACATTCTGTAGCCTCGGTGTTATGGCTATTACTGTCTCATGCAAGCCATTCCCACCTATTAAAGATACCACAACTGTATTCAACCTGAATAAACTTAAGATATAAATCAATAGGATTCCTTAAGTGGTAGGTGAACAACTTAATGTGGGTGTATATTTAGGACCATCGTGACAGCAGTGCCAGGTTGGCCTTGCCCTGCAGGCAGGTAGGGAAGTCACGGGCCCCATCACCTGCCACCTCCACAGATATCTGCCCAGCCTGCCTCCTCACTGGTAGAGGAAAACAAAAAAGAGGTTTTTTGGGATGCGGCAGTCAGGCATTGCCCAGGAGTGAGCTGACCTTTGACAGCAGCCAGCACCTGTCTCTCACGCCCCTATGCAGGGCAAAGGGCCATTCAGGCAGGAAAGACCTGCAAGTCTCCAGCCAGGAGATGGATGAGCTGCAGCCCCAGCAGCCCCAGTGTAAAATCCTCACCAGTATGCAAGGCCCTGGAGGAGGGCGTTGTGCTTGGGAGCTGGCAGAGGTGCTTACTTTACCCTGCGGGCACCAAAAGTCTGCACCCAGGTGCAGATTTGGAGGCAGGAGAGGTGCTGATTCCCTCTCCAGGACCCAGGGAGCCTTGTTACACCATGGGATATGGGCACATCTCACTGACATGTCTATTCACAGGAGCTGCCCTGGAACTTAGGTCCCCACAGCAAGATTTGAACGTCTTCTCAACCCTTGCTTGGCAGACAGTAACCTCAGGCACAGACCTGAAGGTATCTCCCTTTTCACCATTGACCCTTGAGTCTCCACAACCTGCTTCTGCTCAGGCCTAGAGGCTCCTGAGGTTGGACTGGTCTGGCCCACTTAGTGTCTAGCTCATTCTTAAACTGAATATATAGCGCAAGCTGCAGCTGTGTGCAGACAGGCGTTCCCAGCAAGGTGCCAGAGGGGCAAGTTGGGTGCAGACCATAGCCGTGGAGGGTGTTCTCTCATTAAATGCCAGTAAATATGATGCCTTCCCTCTTCCTCTTTCCACTCCCTGGGTTAGGAACTAAAGCACTCAGTCATGGTGTGGGAAACTTATTTTCATTTTTGCTCTTATTCTTAAGGGATTTGAGCCCACGGCTCCTGCTTCTGAGGAGAGGTCCTGACTTATTATCAGGGGCACATCTGTGGGCAGTTTAAAGCTAGTCAGGGAATAATATACATAAAAATAACTGGGAAACAGAGCATGCCTCTGAATAAGCATCGTACGATACATATGTTTTTGTATATATCTATCACAAAGAATAAGACTAGATACAAGAATGTAGCCTAAAGGTTAGGATGTTTGGCTGGAAGGAACGAGTCCTGTTTCCAGGAATAGTTCTTTACTTTAATCAATATTAGATAAATCATTATTGGAGAAATGTTGATATAGTCATTGGAATAGGGGCTGCAATCCAGAAGCTTCTGTCCGATTGTCTAGAGGGTTGAAATCTTTCCTTTCTCTAACTGTGTGACCCAATGGATCTTCTGTTGCAGGGAACAGTAGGCCAAATCCAGCAAGACAGGGCTGCTGAGTTTTTCTCATTACTAAATATCCTTTAGCCTTGTAGTCAGAGCTCACTCTGCCTGTAGAGATGCAAGTCCCTCAAATCTCCAGGCAAGAGGCTGTAGGCAGCTGCCCCAGCTTCTCCTCCTTTCCCAGTCTAATCACTAAATGGACATAACACTTCACTGTATTAAGACTGTCTCCCCTGGCCCCTTTTTTTTGGGGGCGAGCAGGCCAGTGCTCATGCCTCACTCCATGGCAGAGCTCCAGGTTGTGAGTCGGGAAGGTGTGTTACTGCCTTCTGCCTGCCCTGCACAGCAACCCCAAAGCAGCTCCTGGTGTAGCTGGTCTGTTGATACTGGGAGAAAAGAAGAAAGGTGAGTGCTGTAACCGGCTGCATTCTCCTGCTGTATGTGTGGACAGCCTGGTGTCCCACCTCCTTTGAGAATATTTTCTAAAGTGTTCCAGGTATTGCTTAAAGCAAAATTTGACCTCCAGATTTTTTCTGTTGTTCAGCTTAATTTTTTTCTACAGGGAAGATGAGTATGCACAACTGTCAGAAGAAAATAATTTAAAAAAATTATTTATAGATTGAGAAATTTTAAACTGTTAGGTACAGGGGAGCTGTTCACTTAAGCGGTTCAACTACATGTGAATATACATACAAGCAAGCCACCTCATCCATATTGTTAGTATAAGGTAGTGTTACACTTAGTCCAAGTAAAGAATGTGGATATCGTATTTTCAGATGTGTTTTAAGAGACTTTACAGCTGAGACTGTAGTAGCCTGGATGAATTATTTAATTTAGTACTTACATATTCTCATTACAGTAGTCTCTGATTGCCTCACAATTTTGAGTGTGTTTTTTACTCATGTTCTACTTTTTGTTCTGCAGAAAGGGTTTATGACTTCTTATTAGACTCATAAGGTTTCCCTTAACCCAGCCCACTGCAGTCAAGAAGGAAAATGTCCATAGTATTCCTATCCTGCAGTTTGGGAGCAGGGATGGAGAGACACTATATTCTGTAATAAAGTGTCATAAAGTGTCATAAAGTTCCTGACAGAGCAGGGCATGAATTCAGCTCTTTTGAGTTTATACTTCTGTACTAGGGTAAACTGAGCCATTTTCTTTTTTCCACTTTACAGCTTTTTTCTGTGATTTGTAGAAAATCTGATTATTATTTCTTAATTGAGTGTTCTGAATAACTTGATAGGTATTGTTTCTACAGTATTTAAAATAATGTAAATGACTTGGAAGAAAAGAAATGGCAATAGAGCATGAAGATGGCGATGTAGAATCATAGAATCATAGGATGGTTAGAGTTGGAAAGGACCTTAAAGATCATCTAGTTCCAACCCCCCTGCCATGGGCAGGGACACCTCCCACTAGAGCAGGTTGCTCAGAGCCCCATCCAGCCTGGCCTTGAACACACATGTAGATCCAAAACTTGTCATCCTGGCTGTCTCTGGAGTGCGTGAAAAAGCAGCAACTGGAAGATGCTTTTTTTCACATCCTGGCATCTGAATGTCATCACAAGAGGAATGGAAGAAATTAGAGAAGGGGATAAATTCCCACTGCTACATTCTTCCTTTGTTTCATTCTTGTTGAAAGCAGGATAGGACTGTAAGGGAAAAAATTATGATGAGAGTGGAAAAGAGTTAAAACCACCAGCAAAAGCCTTCCTTCTCTGCTTGCTCCATTTCCCGCCTCTTTGATCCTTTCTCCTCTCTTAGAGCAGAGCAGAGAAACATGTCCCAGTGAAGACTTTTAGCATAGAATCACTAGTGTGGGAGAAAGAAAAGTTTATTATGTTATCCTACTGAATCAGTACAAGATTGAACTTGTCTTTTGCCTAGTGCCTTTGCCAGGGAAAATTGAAATTGCTCATGTCATGGGGGCTTCCACACCTCCTCTGACATTAAATTTTGGATGGACTAAGTTATTTTTCTTAGTTGTTCTTGCCATTACAGCCATGTTTCATTTAGGTTTTGACCACCGTTGTCTTAACCCAATAACTCAGTCAAATCCCTATGTGGTTTTAAAACTGAAACCAGAAGCAGGTCAAGTAAGTCTGACCAAAACCTGATGAAAATTATTCCCTGTAGGAAGTGAAGTGTGCAAAATTGTACTGACAGTGGTGCAGAAAGGCTGCTTGTACTTGGGTACCCCATCCTTACAGCATCAAGCTGTATTGCCAAACGTTCATCATATTGTGTGTGGCAAGCTACTGGTTTTGCATGTATTTTACTGGAGACCCTGTTGTGTTGTGGGATGCTCATAACACACTACATAAATTACCAGGAGCTAGGGTGAGTGTTCCAAGCACTTACTTCATTTTCCTTTCCTTCATCCTTTCACAAAGCTGCGTAAACACAGGTTTAGAAGAGTTCTTAGCTGTGTAAAGATGCAATAGATGTCTAACAGAAACTAGGCTAAACACCAGTTCACATGATTTTCAGTGGAAGTTAGGCATCTTCTGGCCTGCTTCTTTCCATAAATCTGACTAGACAGTTATTTTCACTTTTAGGCATACGTGATATGTTAATTTTCATCTAAATAACTTGAGAGCTTTAACAACAATGGAAATCAGACAGATATTTTTGAAAGTGTTGGCTACTGTCAGGTAAAAATAGACAAGCAGGTGCATTGGTGAAGATCAAAGTATTGCGACAAAGGAGTATTAACTAAACCATTTCCACCATGTAGTCACAGGATCCTGACTGGTTTCACCAAAACTATTCTCAAATTAACATTGTAAAAGCAGAAGGGTCTGTGCTCTGATTTTATGAGGCAAGGACAACCTTTCCTTTGTATTTTGGAAGTGTCACAATACAAACGAGATTTCCACCCTTGGTGGAGCTCAGAAGCACTGTTATGTTACCACGGTGAGTACTGCTACAGAAAGTCTTCCCACTGATCTCTGAGCAGCACTTCCTATATTTTTGAAGTTTGTGCTATGTTTCAGAGGACCCTGCCAACATATAGCATATAAAACCTAGATTTGCATGATAAGGTGACAGAAAAAAAAATCAAATTCCTAATAAGATCACTTACAGAGCTTTAGTACAGCAGAAAACAGTGATTTCAAAACAAAACTTCAATTAAGGATAAAAATAATTCTGCAAATAATACTGTATTTGCATGGGAAATATGTAAAATATCATCATGCAATTCTTAATCAACCAGAGAGCTGTCAGACACACAAAAATAAGTTAATTCTGCTGTTAATATTGCTGCACATTATAAATTTTAATTGAATGCCATTCAACATTAGTTTCATTATTGTTTAGCGACTGTTTTAACTCCCCCCACCTTTTAAATTGTTAAATAATTGGCTTTCTTCTGCTCGCGTCTGTTCTCATAAAGTGGATTTATGTGGAAAGAAAGAAAAGATGATATAAAATAACTGAAAGGACAAAATAATTATATTTCTAAACACACTGTAAGATTGCCCTTTTTGCCTGAGTTTGATAAACCATGAAGCAAAGTTTCGGACTGCTGGCCAACCTCAGTCTGGCTCTGGGCATCCTTCTGCACTGAGGAGAGTATCTGCCGTCCTGAGCACCTACTGTGTATCATGGGCTTTCTGACCAAAATTCATGAAATGCCTGAAGAAAGCTGACAGACTGCCTGTGGGAGAAACTGTCTGGTTTTCTCATTAGCAAGAGCTAAAGGGTCTGTATCAGGGCCTTTCATGTGGTAAAAAGAACTCATTAATTGCTTAATTCTGTGGTTGCTATTTATGTCATTATTTATTAATATTCTAGATTCTGACACTGGGGCAAATTCTAGCCTTAGTTAAATTAGTATGTTAATAGTAAATTTAAAAAGTGGTTTGATTCACTATTGTTCTTTTGGATTTCTTCTAATTAAAATAAAAACCTGGCCCATTATAGGGTTTCTTCCCTGTTACCAGAAGCCCATGTACCATTTTTTCTGTAAGCGCAGGACTACATTGAAAATTCCTTCCAGGTATTAATGGTTTTGTATTGAAACAGGATGCGAGGTTGATAAATACAGACATGAAGATGAACGTACCTAGACAGAAACTTTGCATGCTAGAGGGCACCACACTGAGTCCATGCAGAACGTAGGAAAGAAACCAGAATACCAGCCCTTGCTGTAATCACCAACACATTTTCTTCATCACTGGACTTTATAAGCTCCTCAGCAGAGATAGTCACATAAGCCAACCTTGTACAGCTGTAAACAACTTGGCTTTTATTAAAAGCACATGCAAAACATCATGTTTCAGGTTATGTATGTTTTTATGTCATTGAGAAATTCAGTCATCACCTTGAAGAATGGGTTACATTTGTACAACAGTTCAGTCAGTGACTCTTAGACATCTAGAGATCTAATCCAAAGAGCTGAAAAAGACTGGACAAGATAAGAACAACTTCATGCAATCTGATCAGTGTCAGATGGTGCAAGAGTTGGTCCCCTGTCTTCAACCCAGGTAACAATTGGATACCATGCTTTAGCCAAACACATGTTATTGAGCACCATACAAGAGCACCATACAACTGGACGAAAATTTCATAAAGTCAGGTGATCTTATTGCTCCTTGTCCAAAGGACAAAGGCTAAGGACCCCCAGACTCAATGAACTGGCTTCCATGGAAGAGCAGGCAATCACTTTCTATGAACTGTTTCAAAAATGCAACCAGAGTCTCACTGCTCTGAGAGTTAATAATCTTTTCTCATTTTCAGCCCAAAATTATTCAGGCCAGACTAGAACAACTTTTAACTGTGTCGGTTTTATCATTTACCTAATGAGCTCTTCTCCCTCCTAGTGTTTATCCTCAGATGTAGGCAGAAAGGAGTCATCTCCCTCATAGAATTATTTTGCAACGCAAAAAAGAATTAAGATCATAGTCTCTGTTCATATGATGTGCTCTTCATTTCCCTCATCTTCCTGGTAGTCTTTCTTTGCTTGTGCTTTAGTTCGTCTTTGAAGACTTTGATGGTCCAAAGGTCTGTTCTGTATTCCTGATGGAGCCTCACCAATGCCTTCTACGATGGCAAAGGTAATTCACTGTCTCTCCTGGAAATCGCTCCCCTGCCACATCCAGTGATTATCTTCACTTTCTGTCACCTTGCACGTGCTGTCAGTCCCAGCCTGCTGACTTTCTTACAAGTTGAGATGGGATCATGTGGAGAGACCAACTGCTTTGTTAGGAGGACAGTAAACACCAACTTACTCTTTTCTGTGATTGCCAAGGTTCAGAACAGTAACAGACTCTGGCAGGATTTCAAACGATCATTTTATATTTCTTTAAGACAGCACAGACTAAAATATGCTTGGGAAGGTGAGCACAAGAGAAGGAAGAAGGACCGCAGTTGATGCCTGTGCTATGACCTAGTTAACAAAAGTTACTTGTGAGAGAAACTGAGAGGTATGGAAATTGATGGTTATCTTCTCTTCTGAACTGTCAGCCCTTCCCTGAATGGCACAGTGATCATTATTTTAAGCACAGATGGGTATGGATGCATGCTTTGGAGAGGAGCAGGACTGTGCTAATAACCAGTGTATGTTGTGTGCACAGTGGTATTAGCATGGAACTGGAAGGATGGAGGCATAACGCCTCTGCTCACTAAAGCTCTACATGTGCAAAGATGCAGCCCTTTCAGAAAGATATTTAAAACACATAGAGGTATTTCCTACACGTATCTATGTGTACATCTACTTGGCACTCACTGCATAGTAATATACCCAGTGGCTGTAAGAATTAAAGGGCTGTGTGACCAGCTTGTCTGTCAGTAACAAACTGAGGACTTTGTCTCCTTTTAGTTGGAAATAAATAAAAACAAGAACAGGAACACTGTGGTTAAGGCAACGAAAATAAATACCTTAGAAGTCACAGAGTTCTCATCATGAGTTCTACTAAAGCACAACGCTCCTTCACATGCGTATTTTGCTATTCTTTAGCTTGTGCTTCCTTCCTCTAACATAAAGGGAGTGCAAATTGGTGAATGTGACTTCAGCTGCCGCCCTAGCTGCCAGCGTATCTGAGCACTGCCTGACCACTGCGTGCCCAGCACAGAGACATTGACCTGTGAAAGGTACACCCGGGTCAGGGTGTATTGGTGTGTACCCCTGTAGGAGCCAGAAGGTCACTTCTAGAGGATTCACGGAGAAACCTTGATTTGGGAGACATGTAGGGATCAGGCTGGGGAGAGGATGTCTGAGTTAAGTGCAGTAAACAGCACTGAGAAATATCTGGGCAACGCAGAGCCCAGGAGGAAGTTTAGTAAAGCTGCCAGTAACGTAGATATCCCACAGAGCAGATTTCAGCTAGATAAGAAGTCCTCTCCTGAGGTTCTTCATTTTCTCAGGGCTTCTGTACTTAGTGGAGTGAGACATAGGTATCATTTGCTCCTCTCTCTTTGCAGATAAAGATATCAAATACACATGAAAGACATTGAAAACCCCAAACAACCAGGAAAAAAAAAATTAAATTAAGATACAATAAGATGCCTATTTAAACCTTTTTTGTACTGATTATTGTGGAATCAGATTTTCCTTAGACTGGATACATGGGCTTTGGTTTCGTGTGAGTTTGCCCCCCATACCATTAGCAGGAACCTCTCCAGATGAGCTGGTCTCAAGCCGAGCGAGCGGGATGTGGCATGTATCCCAGCGAGGCCTGGCAAGGCTTGCGAAATGCCTCTTCCCTTTTTGAGGCAGCTCGGGTGGGAACAGCTGGCGGCGAGAGTCCCAAGCCCCCATGCCACCCCCTGCCCTTTTAAAGCATCCTGCTACGCCACGCGCCTTCGCCCGGGTGCTGTTCTCAGACCCAAAGTATGCTGGGTGCTGGACTGAGGTCTGTAATTGGAGTCATGAAGGAAGAAATTTCAAAGAGTCCAGCAATCGGCTCAGAATGTTTTCCTTTGTGGAGATGGATCGTTTATCTCCGTTGCTTGTGGCAGGGGAGGGAGGGGGGAAGGCCGTCGTGGGATCGGCATACAGTGACATGAAGCAACAAATAAAAAAACCTGCTGGTGTTCTGGGAAACTTTATTCTTTCAACTCCCAGTTAAGGACACATTTTGCTTGCTCTAGTTCTTTATATTTCTTCCTGTCACACACTTCTTAGCAATATTTGCAAAAACTTTGAGGCAATATTGCCACAAATACATATTTAAAATTTGATTACTCATTCTCATCCACTATCATGTGCCAGACATGCAGCCTACTCTAACAGATTACTGTTCTTAAAGTTGTTACAAGAAGGTTAAATAAAATGTTACTTTTATGACACTGAATATCTTTATGATGTTTTAGCTAAATCATAGGCCGTTTGGTGATGCCACAGATGTGCCAGGTATTAAAATCAAACTGGCAGAATGTCATCAGTCCTCTACTCAAGCTATCGTGTCTCTGATCTCTGAAGCGCCTGCCATTTGTTGTACTGCACCTCAGGAGCCCGGCTCTGCTGTGCTTCCTCCTGCGCCTCTGAGGATGCGAGGCAGAATCAAAACATGCCAAAACCGCTCCAATAGTAAGATCAGTCTGAACTGAGGCCGCCAAAAATATCGATTTTTCCAAATTCCTGTCTGCGGTGGTTATTAACCATCCCCTCTCAAGAGCTCCCTTCACTAATTTATTTCACTTTTGAAGGCTCGGGAAAAGGCAGGCACCACCCCAAAATGGTAGCTAAGGGTGGTACCGTAGCTATATGGTACCCTATATATGTACCCTATGGAAAAGAATAATTAAAAATTAAAGATCTAGCTTCCAAGCCAAAAGCAGCACAATGAAAAGCACGACGGATGCTGCAACCTTTTTGTGAGAACAGGAAAATTCAGAAAATGGAAATCAAACAAGAGAAGGAAAGTTCAAAATCTCGGCATTGCGTCACTGGGCTTATTGTTTAAAATACAGCCAGATCTGGACAATGATGTTGAATTGGACATTTTGACATGTTCTTGGTGAAAATTTCATATTTAAATAATAAGAAAAGAGACTGAAACGTTTGGAGATACTTTTATTCTATTTGCTGCCTGCTCTAGTTCTTTCTACTAAAAAATATAAATAAATTGTTAGTCAACATATGTTAAATGAAAATGGGATTTTTATTGATTATATAAGCAAGAAATTACAATGCAAATTCTTTAAGGAGTTTTAGGTCTCAAAAAGTTTTGAAGAGTAAATCAAGCACAAAGAAAATGAGCTTACTTGAAATATTTTGAAATCTTGATATTTTTTAATATTGCAACCTATTTTTCAGCACATTTGAAATGTTTCAAGAGATAAAACCATCTCATTTTTAAATCATTTACATTCTCATGCCAAACTGTTTTGTTGTGTTTTTTTTTTTTTTTTTCCCAAGACTTAATGGAAAGCCTGGGCTGAAGGTGGCTGGTTATTAAAAAAGGTACTCAGAAAAAAAAAGCCAACAAAAATTTCAAAGTGCTTTGATATACATTATTTTGAGAATATGAGAACAGCAGTAGAATTGTCAATGTAGGCATAGACTGTAAAGGTCTCTGCATCCACTTTCAACCCCTTTCCCTTGATGTATTGGTGTGAATTGGTCCCAGTATGTATAAAAAACAGGTTAAAAATATTTATTTTCCAGCCTTAACTTAGTTACATGTGTTGGGCTGTCTTCAAATATTTGTGACTGTACAAAATATGTACGTAGTACACGTTTTCCTTATACCTTATACAAATAATACGGAAACATACTTTAAGTAAAAAGTTGAAACGAGAAACATTTTCTACCTGCGGCACTGAAGTTACACACAAATCTCTCATTAATGTTAATCCCAGGTGCGCAGCTAACTCTTCACACAGCTTTTAAGACTCCAGAAAAGATAAAGGATGCCTCACTTTTATAGGACTTCTGCCAAATTCAGAGCACCGAAGCAGAGTGAGGGTAATCATGCTTCGTGTTTCAAAGTAGAAGAAAATTGTCTCATGGCCTGGAGATGATACTTTTTCCCCTCAGGTATTACACATTTGGGCTACGACGTTATAGGTTTCTTTCTCTGAAGTGCTAAGTACTTGAGTGCTGGGCACCATGAAAACCACAATAGGGAGTTGACAGACCACATATTCTGAATGTCTGAAAGCTGTTTTTCCTTGGTTTGCATGAAGAAATAACCCAAAAAGTCTTTCTCCTGGCTTTGACCAGCTGTCCTGAACTGCCCAGCACCTGCCTCATTTATGGCAGGTGGCTGCTGAGGGTCCTGTGCCAGCTTAACTCCCTGACCATCTACAAAGCTGCAAAAATCTTGTTGAAGAATATTTTGCTGTTCTTCTCCCAGCCAAGAGAAAAGATACGAGTAGGCAGGACCCATCTTGTTCTCTCGTAAACCAGGGAAACGATTTCAGCTGGGTGCAGTCTGAGGGGTAAGTGGATGCTGACAGCTGTATCACTAATGAAAGTTTTACCTAAATGAAGATGCTGCAATGTGGAAGCTATTTCTGGTTAAATAATGGGTGATCCCTTTCCCTATCACGTAATCAAATCAGAACTCAAGTCGCTAGTAGCTGCAATGAAATCGGATCCCTGTTTTCACGGAGGATCTTCACATGTAAATAAAATTAAAGAGAGAGGGAAAATCGAGCAATGAGGTGTTAACATTTGGTTGGAAACTGCTTGGATTTAACCGGCCTATGAATTTTGAGATGCACAGGAGGTTTCATCTGAACATTAGGAAACTCTTTTACTGTCTGGGTGACTGTGCACAGGAACAGTTTGTCCAGAGAAGTCGCAGAATCTCCATCCTTAGACATATGCAAAAGCTGCCTGGACACAGCCCTGGGCAACTGGCTTTCAGTGGCCCTGCTTGAGCAAGGGTGTTGAACTAGATGATCTCCAAAGGTCCATTCCAACCCCCTGTCTGTGATTCGGTATGGGTCACAGCACTGCTCAGAAATTATTTTTTACCTTGTACTAGCTTTCAACTAACATGTCTCTGTACATAGAGTAGGCTTCTGTGATTTGGTCTTTTCTTTACTATTTACCATTCTGATTATCTTTTGCTTTGACTTTGCTGTAGAAACGCATGTTTAAAATAGCTGAAATGCTGGAACATCAATGTGAGGCTCCAGTTTGTGGGAACTTCTGGCTTCTCTGGTTTTAATTGTATTGTTCCCCCATTGAATTTCATGTCCACAGACCTTGTAAGTGTATGTTCAATCTCACAGTTTTTCCAAACTAATTTTAAAAAAGAAAAACAGAAAGGAAAAACATATGCCATCTTCAGTTAACTTTGAAGTATAATTCATTGCTTTTTCAGGAGGGGCAAATAACTGCCTCTTGCCCAATGTAACAAAGATGCATATTCACAATTACCATTACAATGATAAAAAAAGAGATGAGGAGAGGCAAGGCTGCTAAAGCAGACATCCTTTATTATTTGCAAGCAAATTTTCTCAGTTTTCAACAACTCATATTGCATTATTAACTAGCAAAGATTTAGCAAAGCCACAGCTATAACAGATAATACTTTGTACTGAGAGCCTTTCATCCAAGACTATCAAAACACTTCAGAAAGGCAGGCTTTGTTACTACCAGAACACAGATGCGGAAACCGAGACCGAGGCTCACAATTTGTGTGGCTTGATCTTGAGTGTAACACAAACTCAACCACAAATTGAAGAAACTTAGGGTTTTTTTGGTTTCCCGTCTACTTAGCTTATTTTCAATAGTGTAACTGTATTTACATACTGTCACTACTACGCAGATTTAGGGCTTGATGAATGTCTAACACAGTATGTAATTAATAGGGAATTATCTGTTGAATTACAAACAGTGGCTACAATAATAAATGATAGTTAATTATGTGTAATAGATTTGACCATTTATTGCTACAGGGTGTTAGTAACAAAAATAATTTTAAAAAGCTAATCAACTGCACAATATTACAAACCACAACACATTAGATATCTATTACCTTTCTTTCATGTTTTGTTATTAATTTTCTATTGTTATCTGAATGCAGGACACAACACAAAACCTATTCTTTTCTATTTAGAAAATGTCCTTGTATTTCAGGTAGGTACATGATTATTGAATCATACTAAACACTGAATTTTCAGTTATTTTTCAGGATAAAAGAAAACATTGAAATAAGGGAAAGGGGAGGTGCTGGGTAGAAGCAAGAAAAGAAGCAAGAATCACCAATAAGTTAATAAAAACAGGTGGAAAACAATAAGGTATGTAGTATTTCAATGTCTTCCAAAGAATCATTTGTACTACAAATCCAGCAGTTAGTTTTCATTTTTACTTTAATGCTTTAAACTTTTTGAGTCAAAATAATACTTACCTGGGGTCACCCTTACACACTCAGGATGCTAGGAACCCACCTTTTTGCAGGTGAGAAATCAGACCTAAAAACTCTGCATATTCTTCAGGTCTCTACAGTGGCCTGCCCAAAGCTATCAGCCAAGTCATATGTTTGGGTCAAATGAGGAGTTTTCTTTCCACCTTTGCAGTAGTGGACATTTTTGGTTAAAATCAGTACTATTATTCTATGAGGGTCTTTTTTTCTTTTCTTTTTTTTTTTTTTTGTAATGTCTGACAGCTTTTGTGACAGGGTTTTTCAAACAGGACTTCAAATTAGCTGTAATGTATAACTAATATGGCTAATAAAGTGGTATGAATTTACCCAAAGAGCAGCTATTTTATGTTGAAAGTCTCTGGTTGTCCATAAACACTTAGAAATTAATTTTAGAGAGACCTATGAATGAGACAGCACCTAATAGTGTAGACCTGCCCTATATTGTCTTGAGTCATCTGATTAAGTAGCTTTTTATTTTAGAGTGCTTCGAGTGAAAAATGTATTGGTTACAAAATTTGGACAGTTTTCCCATTTATGATAGAAATCCTATTAAAATTAATCAGCCTTTCAATTTAAAGCAGCCTGATAAAAATTTAAATCATGAAAATGCTATGCTACATTTAAACTATCGTTCAGTTAGCTCATTAATGAGATCAAAAGTTGCCACTTTTTGTGACACTTGATCATTTGAAAGCATGTCAAGAACTTAAATCAAAGACCTTTCAAATGCAGTACATTTCTATGGAAATTGTCATATCTGAGCCACAGTTAATACCTTTTCTCTCAAACCAGTGCATTTGTCCAGAAAATAAAATACTAAATGGAATAGGAACTAATTCTTCACCCCAAAGTTGCAAGAACTCCGCACAACGAATATATGGCCTGAAAGTTATACATGGTTTAACACAAGCACATTAGGAGTACAGTTCCTAATCAGGTCTGGTTTTATAAAGAGATTCAAGTGCTCTTCTTCTTACATAGCACATTTACTATCACTATCACAATATTCGTGTGTAGTGGCCATGGTTATAGAGGCACTAGATGGTCTCACTATTTATGAGGAGCAATCAGAGGTGACTAATAAAAATCTTCCTAATCAAGTGGTAATAATAACTTTATACTTCATTATCAAATATCTTATTTCTGTTATCAGCCTTCTATTTTCTCATATCTCTGTGAAAGTCTCACCCTATTCCCCATTTAAAATGCATTCACTACTATAGAAAAATTTCTACTCTGCTTCTGAAAGTTCTTTATTTCTTGATTAAGCAGTAGTTAAAAATGTGTTGCTTAACATGTGTATAGGTGCCAGACTCTGATCCAGATGAATATCAGTGTTGCACTGGTGTGAATGCCTTTTAATGAAAGTCTAAACCTGAGATTAATTTTTTGGTTGGGGTCACTGGTTTGCAGCTTATTCTACTGCTGCTGAAGTACCACTTTGTCTGAGAGCAGTGCACATCATTGCACTTTGGTCACTGTATAGTATTCATGGGGCAGAAGTAGGTTTCCTGGAAACCAGGGTCCCCCAGAGTTGAGTGACACTGATCACGGGTTATCGTTTGGTCAAGTGAGCCATCAGTTTGGGTGGTAAGAGGCAGAAGAGCCCCAAAAAGGAGGAAACAGGAGCCCGTGGGAAAAACGGGGGGCTGGGAAAGCTCAGGGGGACTGGCCCTGCAGTGAGGAGGAGACGAGGCCACCCAGGGACACGCTGATCAGGGAGGGCAGCTCCCTCGCAGTGGGCAGGCTGAGCATCTGCTTACCACCTGTAAGAAAACCCTGTTCTTGTCACTGTCCTTTTGGTCATGGTGCAGAGATGGAGCACCTTCCTGAGGTCCACTGTCAGCTGGACCTGGAAGCAAGGTTATAAGGGAAGAGAAATCTGTGGGGGTCTTCCCATGGGCCAGAACTGAGCTGCTAAGTTAAAATGAGGGAAAACCAATAGTGTGACCCAATATCTGGGTTTTTCAATCTGTAGATAAATCTTTACCATCTTTACCATTTTCTGTCGTAAGTTATGCAGCAAAGCATTATTCATTGTCCGCAGGACACCCTGGGATTCTTTGAAGTAGTGCAAAATACCATTCCTGAGGATAATCACAGAGCACTTGACTAAAAACAACACATATGAAGACACGGTGCATACCCTAAAAAAACCAAACCAAACAAACCCCCCGACAAACTAGAAAATGTGCCATCATTTTGATGTTTGCTGTGGTTTCCCTCTGGAACACCTTACAAAAAACAAACTTTGCAGCTGACTCCTAAAACGCAGGCACGTACCAGAGCCATGTTGTTCAGTAGGTTTGTTTATATTGGGTCGAGTTGATTTGTTGCAGAAATATGCTAGACCCTTAATCCCAGTAGGAAACTGAAACTGTGAGAAAGACAAAGTCTGGCTGACCCCCTACAAGAGCAAGCAGCAAATCCTGCTGAGAAACAGCAGTAGCAAAAACAGAGGGTATTACCAGAGAGTTTTGTCTTGGAGGATGACAACTGTTTAAAAAATGCAATGACTGAAGGAGTAATTCTTCTACACCCTCCCACTTTGTCTGTATTAAGCATATAACAAATGGTGAATTGAAATCTATACTGGTAATAGTGTCAATGAGGGATCAGGATTATACATGATACTTCCTCAATTTGTTATGCCTCATTAGCATTGTGGCTTATTGCAGAGAACGACACAGTTCCCAGGCATTCCCTCATGGCCTGTCCTGATGGATAATGGAAATAAAGAAAGGCAAGGCACGGGTGACACACTGCTCTCACGACATTTATCAGGGGCATAGTTAGCTGGGTTAGGTATGCTTCACGTTCTCCATCAGTCACATATTGATCTGAATTAATAGTTGTGCTTGCTTGGTACTTTTCCAAGGAGCACCCTGTGTGGAAGGGGCTGTGGTGCTAATGAATACACAAGTTTATTCTCTGAAAAAATATTTGCAATGCCATGAGAAAAAACAACAAACATGGTTCTTTGCATCAGACACGCAAACCCCCCTCCATTTACGCTAATCCTGCTGACCTGGTTTCACTGGAGGCAAAATACTGCTGTCATGCAAATTAAATGGATATATTTGTCTTATCTGAGCTTAAATTTTAAGAATGGCTAAATGATCAGTTTAAAAGATGAGGATTTGTTTTTTTTTTTAGTTCATGTGGAATCCGGTTTTAATTCTGCAGCATGTCTTTGCCACACCTTGACACCAGAGCTGAAAAACAGCCTCAGTACACAATATTTTCACTCAGGAATCCCTGATTTCAAGCAATATGGCAATCTAGGTAGAAGTCAGGGACTGAAGCCCTGCATCAAACAGAACGATGCTGAAAACTAACTCAGGCTATGTTCACGCCATTAATTAGCACCAGGCTTCCATCCAAATGAGAACCTGAATTTTCTGACCACCCAGACTGCACTGACTGTTTCCCATGGGACTCTCTCTGCTCAGAAACCTGCCAGGATGAGGCCTGGCCTTCCCAGGAGAGCACCAGAAGCACCACAGGGAAACTCCTGTGACCAATATATTGTGCTTGGCTGCCTCTTTCTGCTCCCCAGCTGAGATTAATGCCCAACTGTGTGGGCATTTCCCCACCTGCCCTCTGTTCCAGCCCAAAGTCAAACAGCATAGCCTGAGCCTTGGTCAGAGGAACATGGTTCCAGCTGCTGGGATCAGCCAGTAGGTAGCTTAAAAGTCATCTTCTGTCCTATTTGCTGCTTCTCAGACAAGAAGTTTGCTTGATTGCAATCCTAACTGCATCCTAGTTGCAACCTAGTGCAGGTGGGCTGAGACGTTCTCTTGGGGCTGGGCCAAACATGCAGTCGATTGGTGCAGGTCTTAAGAACTGCTGAAAATAAGGTTTGGGGCTGGATTTCCTTTGATGTTAGTTACGCCAGTAGATGAAAGATTTTAGGCTTCTGACTTTTCAAATGCTAGCTAAAGTGACTGTCATAGGCATAATAGCAAGTTATGACAAGATTTTGTATTCAAGTTCAGTGCATTTAGTGGCAGACCCAGACAGTAGTGTGTCAAGTCACTCTCAGAAAACAAACTAGCTAATGTTGTGGTGTATACTATTTTACTAACAAGTCACAAAGTAAAGGATTGAGTTTTAGGAGAAAGTGAATTTTGTCTGTATTCTCAAGATTTTGGGGAGAACCAGCACTGGAAGTTGTTAAGTGTTAAAATGAGACAGAGGGGGAAAAAGACCTAAAAGAACTGATTCATAATTAATGCTAGTTACCAGTAGACATCTTGTAAGAGAAAGAAAGTGGTAAGCAGTTTTTGCCTTTATCTGTTGAGAAGGCAAAGAGCAACAGTGGTGTGAAACCCACTTTGGAGCAATAGAAACCAACCAAAAAAAGAACTCCCTGTTCATTAGCACAGAGCCTGTAGGGAAAAGAATGGAAGTAAATTGAACATGTATGACCAGCAGATACACAAAGAATTTGTGCTCAGGTTGGTCCACAGGATGGTTGTATGACATACAGAAACCTCTTTTTTTATCTAGGTTTTCAAGACTCTGGGGATGGTGCTTCATTTCAGTGATCTGCAGGGGTGAAGTCTGAGTAGTGAGAGAGGCTCAAAGGGTAACAAAGCCACCTTTCCCATCATATGTGAGTTTTGCTGAGGCACCAAATATTTGAGGTACTTTCAACACTTCAGCTGATTGCTGAGACGAGGTTTATAAACTTTTTGATGTCAACAGTGCCCACAGGCCTGAATACACAAAGGGATATTATTATTATTATTTCTGGAGGTAGTGTACTTGCACTCTTCCCTTCAAGACACCTTAGAACAAAGCCTGAATCTTCGTGACAGTAAAGCACAGTTTCTCGGCACTGATCGTGTGCTGTGAGTTGGTCTGTCAGCAGCCTGGCTGTGCTTATAGAATTGGAACTGAAAAGTTTCAAAAAAGGTAATTAAAAAAAACCCAACTAGAACCAGAAAAAGTAGACAGTGAAATATCTTTATTGTGCTAGAATCACCATTCAAAGCCAGTTCTAAAAGTAGCAAGAATAGCATTAAATGTATATCTATATATCTTTTTAACCTTTATACAGACAGCAGGAGCACTGCAAGCTAAATTTGCATTTCATAGTGGGAAACAAAACCATCCCACAAAGATACGATAAATCATCAGAGGAACAACGAGGTGCCCTGACACATGCATATGTTTTTCTAAAATCACACAGAATGAAGATACGAGACACACAACCCAATCTCCATCTCAAAGTTTTATTAACTATAACCAAGCCTGACTACATCAAGAGTAGTCTCACTGAAATTTGAAAGACGGATTTGTTTCCAACAGTTACTCCCTGTTCTTTTTTTATTATTAATTTTTGGACAATTAACTGGCCTAGTTTTCAAATCACAAGATTTTTTAAGACAATCTTTGTTATATAGGTGCAATGCCAACACAGATTTACTTCCAGTAATATTTTGGTTACAGGGAGGAACAAAAGGCTGTCATTTCTGCAAAGCATGTCATGTAGGAGGACTATTCATTCTGGTTAAACTTTGTTGACTTCTGTGAACATATAGCAGATTCAAGTTTGGATAAGTAAGGTTATTAAGTGAAACCAAATGAAAACTGTTGATAGAAATTGCATTTTGACAGAAGAAGCAATTTCTACAAAAGAAATATACACTGAAAAATTTCCATATGAAAACTTCAATTCATATTTTAAAAGTCTATTTTTTGCTATAGAAAACCAAAATAAAACATTTCAGTTTGGCTTTGTTTGACCCAAATTAGAGTATGGGGGGGGTGTGGGGTGTGTGTGTTTAAGAACGAAGCCAGATTGTTTTAAATCAACTGACTTGGCATAAAACTGCATTTCCTACCAATATATTTACTTTGCCAATCATAGTTTCAGTCCCCCATTTCTTTTGGGCCAGCCTTCCTAGAAGACCACATATCCTATAAAGTAATAAACGGATTTCACTGACACATGGCTTGTCTACAAGATAATTAATTCTCAGTAAGCGAGGATATGAATTTACAGTGTACCAGCTATGCTGCACTGACTCTCCATATGGACATCCTAATTGCATTGTGGCTTACTCTATCTAAAGCACATTAAGGATATAACTACACAGACTTGTTACTGGAAAGAAAACGAGGATAAGGGTTTACTACTCTGCTATGGCACTAGCTGCTACGCTTGAATTGCCTTGGTGAGCTCTCCTTTCTTGCAGTAATAGGAGAGAGGACTGAGTGTCCAAGCTGGACTTCCTGCAGGCTGTCTCATATGCTACAAATCCACGTCCTGACTCGCTCTTCCTCCCCTGGCCTCCTCACTGAAGGGCTGATCTGTGTGATGCGCCATACTCCAAATCTTCGAATAGCTTACTTGCTCTGTGCACTTTGAATTCCCTCCTGTGCTGCAGCATATGGAAGAGAGACATCTACACGGCATCCCTTGTCAAGATGCAGTTCTGTGTTCATTCACCGCCCAGTATTTTCGTTTTATCAACACATACCGCATGAGGGCTGTGTTCACCACGAGAGCTTTAGTCCTTACTGTGGTTTGATCCTGGGTACAACATCAATACTAAAGCCATTTTAAGCAAACCTCGTGAGAGAATTGGTTAGGTGTTTCAGCCTGGATACCATATATTGATTGACAGTACTCCAGGCTGCACTGCTGCCCCCATTTCCAGTTGTGTTGATGGAGGGAGGTGGTAATTACCAGCAGGTTTGGCAGGAAGCATTTACCTGTCAAGCTCAGGGCTTTCTCCACTGCAAGAGCAGCTACGGAAGCTCAGTCTCCCAGTGCCAGGTTATATGCTGGCACTGGTCTTCCACCAACAGTTGGTATCTGGCTATGTGAGTGGCCTGTGCTGCTGAAGCCACTTTACTACAGCCACTCCTCTAAGGAGGAGTTTGAAGGCCATCCCACAGATGAATCCAGCTCATCTGCACAGGTCAGTACAATATCAATTGGAACTCTTGCGGGAGGATTTCTTGTGGGACTTCCACAAGTGCTGGTTTCTAGCCAGGACTAAACTATCCAGGAGCAGACTTCATTGCCACTGAAGCTGCTATGACCAGAGTTCAGAGATATTAAAAAACGGAAAGCCTCTTCCATCACCATCTTTCAAACAAATATTGTAAGCCCAAGAATAGCAAAGCCCAGTTTTCTGAAGATCTGTGTCCACTTTCTTGTGTTCCTCACCCAAACCCTGGGATCTTCCCTCATCTCCTGTCCCTTATTATCCAAGAACCTCTCGACTCCTGCAAGACTCGGTGTTCTGTGCCACAAGATCTCCTTGCTCTCCCATGCTCCATACACATTTTCCTTTCTTCTGCCAGGGCACACATAATGTCCACAGTTACCTCCAGGTCTTTTCCCTCCTTTTTTTTTACCCCTGCCATTCAAAGGGCTGTCGGTGTCGGATCAAGTTTGAAGCTCGCTTTTCCTGTATGTGTGTTACCCTTCATCTTGCTAGCCGTTGCCTCTCGGCAGTCAAATGTCATGGAAAAGAGAAGTGTTCGCTGTATCTGGCAGTCAGTGGTGGCTCCTTTACTCCACTGCTGATTTTCACTATCTCACCATCTTTAAGACTTTTGACAGATTAGGCTGACAGTAGGTAACATGTTCAAAACTTATTGGGGAAAAACATGGGGGTAGTGACAGACAAACAGCTGAACAGATTCACATACGGGATAACGTGATAAGCCCCATTTTCTGAATCAGACCAAAAGTTCCCAAGATTCTGTTTGTTCCATGTGAGTTTCTTTGTACATGGTAAGGACTTTCAGAAGTTTGTGCTTACATCCCTGATATTTCTAGCCAGCAACTGGCATCTACTATCCATGTAAGGAAAATGGACAAATTCCACATCAAAATGTATTTACAGTGCATGATTATCCTAAATATGTAGTTAGACCCAAATAAATATGAATTTGCAAGGTGCTTTAACTCTACAATTAGATCTGAATTTTATACATGTATATGTATGTGTGTGCATACATGCAAATATGTATAGCTAAGATCTACTGTCAATTTATGAATAGTGTAAACCAGCATTTCCAAACTTTGGGACAGCTTCCTCGTATTAAAAAAAAATATAAAAAAATAAAAATCTGCAGCTAAATTCCTCAGCAACAATTAACCTCAGATTTAGACCACCTAAAGCATGCAGTACCACACTGGGGAGACTTGATCAGATGTAGCCATTTGATACAGCAAAGACATGCTATTAAATCAGAAGTTTTCTACTTTAAGTAGATCCTTAGATGGATTTTTAAATGTTACGTTGTTTTGTGGGAATAATCTACATAGTGAATATTGCACTTAGAAGTCAGGGTTTGAAGCAAGAGATTCTCAGATAAATTAAAATGCCTTTTTTTTTTTTCCCTTGCAAAATTTGACTTGTCAGTTTTTCAGCCTCAGGAGAAGGAAGGAGTCTCTAGGAATTAATTTCTAATGCACTTGAAGAAATTTCTGTTCATGATTCCTTCACAGAGAAAGAAACAGTGAAAACCTTTTTCCACATCAACTTGCAACTCCATTCATATTTATCAACCGGTTCCTAATCCATTTAATCCAGCCAGAGTGCCTGTGAAAAGGAGAGAGGTATGGTGTGAAATGTGACAGCCACCAGAGCAGCAGGAGGAATCTTTATTTCATACCCATCCTTCCATGTCGCAATGGTTTGGCGGCTCCCCGTGTGCGGGCGCTGGCACAGCAGCGGTTCCCGGGGAGCTCATGTCTCTCTGCAGCTTCACCTCAGCCCTGCTTCGCCCACAGCTCCCCCAGGAGTTTCCTGCCCCGGCTACCGAAGTGGTGTCAGGCATGGGACAGGTGCAGCGTGGGTGCTTGGAGGTGGGAAATATTTCCTTTCATTAATTATTTTTTTTTTTTTTTTTTACTCAGTGTTCCTACTTCCCCTACCTCTTGGCTTCGGAGCTCTAAGGGACTGGCTTTGTCTCTGTGCCTGCCCTATGACCTTTATGGTGACACACCTGTAGAGACCAGCTCAAAGGGTGGGCAAAGGTCAGCTGTGGATCTTGAATTTTGTGGATGTGCATATTTGAAGCACTTGTGTTAGAATCATAGAATCATAGAATGGTTAGAGTTGGAAAGGACCTCAAAGATCATCCAGTTCCAAACCCCCTGCCCTGGGCAGGGACACCTCCCACCAGACCAGGTTGCTCAAAGCCCCATCCAGCCTGGCTTTGAACCCCTCCAGGGATGGGGCAGCCACAACTTCCCTGGGCAACCTGTTCCAGTGTCTCACCACCCTCACAGCAAAGAATTTCTTCCTGGTATCTAATCTAAATCTCTTCTCTTCCAGTTTAAAAGCATTGTCCCTTGTCCTGTCACTACAGTTCCTGGCAAAGAGTCCCTCCCCAGCTCTCCTGTAGGCTCTCTTCAGATATTGGTAGGCTATTATAAGGTCTCCCCGGATCCTTCTCTTCTCCAGGCTGAACAACCCCAGCTCTCTCACCCTGTCTTCATAGGGGAGGTGCTCCATCCCTCTGATCAACCTCGTGGCCCTCCGCTGGACCTGTTCCAACAGGTCCATGTCCTTCCTGTGTTGAGGACTCCAGAGCTGGACACAGCGGTCCACGTGGGGTCTCACGAGTGCAGAGGGGTAGAATCACCTCCCGAGACCTGCTGGCCACATTTCTCTTGGTGCAGCCCAGGACACGGTTGGCTCTCTGGGCTGCCAGTGCGCAGTGCCGGCTCATGTTGAGCTTCTCATCCATAATGTTAATAACATGTTTAAATAATGAGCCTCGTCTCAAACTGTAACGCTGCTGCGCTCAGCTCTGTGCTTTGATGACATTGCAAGCTTCATTCTAGGCTCTTAACCGCAATCTGTATTTTCTTGGCATCAAATGTGTGAAGAAATTTGGGATTTGATGGGTTTTTTTGTTGGAGAGGTGAATTTCATCCTGTACGAGAGGAAAAGTTAAAAGTTATACTTTTAATAATGGAAACTCATATTAAATGTGGATGTTTGCAGCGGAATTTTGGATTAAGTGTTAAATACCCCAAGCCAGGAAAAAAAAAGACAAAAAAAAAGACATTCTCAGTCATCCAGATTCTAGTCATGCTAAAATCTAGAGTTGGTAAATACTGATCACAACAGTACAGAATCGTTCCAAGGTACAGGCTATGCCAGTCACAGAAGTGCATACAGTGCAGGAGAAGAAGTTCTTACCATTTCTTTCATTTGATTTGCTTAATCCCCAATGCCACAGCAGAGCTCCCCAGGACACCAGGGTTAACCCTCCCGCCCAGCCTGCTCCTCTCCTCGGTTTGATGGATCCCTTTGCTCTCCTGCTGCCAGTCCACCACGAAGGAGAGAACTCCTGGGTCCCTGGACAGAGAAAGAAAGCCATGGCTTTGTCTTGCCCCAGTCCTCTGCCTCAAAATTGTCCCATAAAAAGGAGCAGCAGAAGGAAAAGGACAAAAACCGGAGTAAAAAAAGTCGGGGGAAGGGGAGAGGTTCTAGGAGCAGCCCAAGCTCAGTGAGGACGGTGAAGGGAGCTGCACCTGGCAGGAAAAGAGGCATTTCCTCTCCCGCCTGGTGGCAATCCCTCCTGAAGTGCAGAGACTTAAAATGAAAACAGAGACTCCATTTCATGCGGGTGTGCAGTGTCTAATGCTGGCTTTATAGAATTATGTGTAAACACCACACAAATTTGCTGTCAGGCTTTTCTGTGGCCTCGCACAGGCAGCTTTCTCCTCCCCATTTCAATGTTTAGCTACTTATATTTTACTAAATGACAAAGCCAAAGTATTAGTTTATCCAAACTCAGTGCCAACTGATTCCAGTGCACAACTACATTCTATTTTACATGTAAGCAAATGGTACGGAGGTGCTGGGAAATTTTCACCTGGGCTTCTCTCTCCCAGTACCAGAAGGCTCAAGTACAAACCACTGCTTGCAGTAAGGAGATGGAGTGATTCCAGGGTCTCTTGACTTATTTCAATTACCCAGCCTAATACAATCCCCTTTCTGATCTTCAAGGTGTCGCATTTGCAAGAAAGCAATAGAGTCAGGAGGAGGTATCTTTGCTCACCAGATTAAAGAAACTAATTAGATTAAGGATTTTTTAGTACTTAAAAAACAAGAAGTGGGTGTTAGTTCCATGTCGTGCTACAAAATATCAACATGGTGACCCCATTTAATTATTTCCCTCGTTCACACATCTCCTAGATCTGCAAGACTTCTTGCATTTCACAGGGACAATGGAATACTCCAAAGACAAAAGATGATATTTAAAAAAAAAATAACTAATTAGATGTCAGAGCTTTATTTTAAAAATGCTCAGTGGAAAATCAGTGAGTGATTTTTCTCAGATAGGGAGACCAACAGGAAGTGTAGCTATTAACTATATACCTTCAATCCATATATCCACATGGAATCTAGTCATTTCCCCCATGAGCTAGACTGGGTTGCATTAAGCCAGGGGGTGTGTCAAAGTTCGAGTCAGGGATGTGAATTTGTATGGTTTACTATACATTTTTTACTATGTGGTGACTTTTCTGCATGAGGAGCTTTCCCAAAATGATTGCTGAAATGGAAATTAGATAGCACAGTATCAGTCATTCTGTATGTCTGCTACGAGTGCTTCTACCTCCATAGTGCTGCTGCATTTTTTTTGTAATGCACAAATTCATGCAGTTTTCATTATAGGTCTGAAGCAAAGGTAGAGAGAACTGGAAAATAAGAAGGTACCAGTCAACACCTTTCCAAGCACACACATGCACAATGTAAGTTAGTAAGACCCAAGTGCCAATCTAATATCATTGTAAGGTATAAAGTCTTGGAACTGTTTTCCTCAACATTCAAGGTGTGGCTATGGCAGAAACTTACTCGCTGGTGGAATATGACATATGTTATCAGCAGTTCTGTAGCATACTTACAAGGAAAATCTTTTGCATATCATTACATCAAAAGAACAAAACAGAACCTCCCTCATTCAGAAGACATTCCTAGGAAGTCACCAAGAAAAGCTACAAGTGAAGGAATAACATATAAGGTGAATAGTATCTTTTTCAGGGAAAAAAACCCACCCAAAACCAAAATATAACAAGTGCTTGAGACTAAGGACTTGTGAAATGCTGGTAATACACTACATGCAGATTCAAAAGTGCAAAATGCTACTAGATAGAAGATGATGACAGATCTTTGCTCTTGTCAGCAGAGAGACAGTGACTGTAGCAAGTCATTATCACCCAAGTTGTTACTGTGAAGTGTAAATAAAACAAAAATAGCGACGCAGAAGATTGTAAGATTGTTGATCCAGATTCTGGGTATTTGGAAACCAGTAACAGAAGATTCAACCAAGAAGCACCTTCAACGTAAACTGGAAGCAGAGTTTAGAAGAGTGGTATGTTTTAAGATGAAAAGAAAAATCATCCTGTATCTAGACAGCTTGAGATAAACCTGACACAGATAATCTAGCACTAAAGACAGTCTAAAGCAGCCAATTCAAAAGAAAAATACCTTCAAGTGGCTCTGAGTAGAACAGCTTTACAGATGAGAGATGACATCAAAGTAGAAACTGTGAAAGAGTTGTTGTCTTCTTGATGCTGAGAATTCAATCACGGTTCACTAATTATACCTATTTCAGTCACAGTCTTTCCTGCATTAGCAGAAGAAAGATTTAAACCCATCAACCATAATACTTCACTCACTTGAAGTTCTACTGCCAAGATTTAGTTTATGCAGTCACCTGCTGAAAGAAATCCATCCACCAAAGCACATTTTGCTGCTATTTGTTGTTCAGTCTTTAAGAGGCAATGTGGAGCTTATTTGACTCTGATATGGCAAATTTCAAACTAAAGAGGCTGATGCAGCCCTTTTTATCTATAAGCTAGGATCAGCCTCAGAAGATGAGCTGGTACTGTCACCATACATTGTCTCCCATGTATGGTGTACTGGCTTGTGATCATGCTGATAGACTTGAGTAGACAGTACACAGAGAAGACACATCACTGCTTCTCAGCCTCTATTCACTAGGTAACAGCAATAAAACCTCCTGGGTAATGCTTTGAAGATCAAGAGAGCGCAATTACCATTGCTCTGAGAGACAGCAGTGTCAGGTGAAGGACAAAGGATTGCAGTGCTTGTAGAGCCTGGTTTGGATACTTCCTTGCTCACACACCAAAACAGCCCTTGAACACTTTGATCCTACCTTGAAATGCTGTTTGTACACATGGACTTCTACGTACACTTGCCAATCCACCATGTACAAATGAATTTTCTGATTATTTGCTCTTCTTTTATCCACACCTATCATAAATGTGGAGAATTCTTGGTTTAGACAGGTTCTGTAACATTCCTTGGGGAAAAAAACCCTGTATATTTGATCATTGAGGAGACGATAAATAAAGATACTCAGATTCAAAGATGTAAAGAGATTTACTATCAAAACAAGAGTAGCCAGTAAGTACCACAACAGAGAGACATAATATAACTTTATAGTTGCAATTCAACTCAAGCATATTTTTAGATGCCTAGGATTCACTGAGACTGAGCAGATGTTCAGAACTTGCTGTTCTTGAGGATAGTTGGATATGCACAGATAATGTTAATTGGGCAGGTTTTGTCTATTTGTCAGCTGGTCAGCTAGATTGCAAAACAACATAGATAACCTATAGATAGCCTATAGATAGCTACTGAAAGCACAGGAAAAGCAAGCGTACGCTGGTTGCAAGAAAAGGCTGCACTAATTATGACTTATCTCCATAGAAATGTTACAACCAGTTGTCCAAACAGACATTTCGATGTTTCAGACATTGATGATAAGAAAGGGATGATCTCAGGAGAGGCACACACCTTCTGAGCAGACAGGAATTCATCTTGAAAGTTGACTGCTCAAAGTAGAGAATTAGATAGCAGAGAAGTACTGTCATGCCCACGTAGATCCTGATCCCTGAGAGCTGGCAATATGGAAAAACTATAAAAAAAAAAAAAAGCACAGCAACTTTAGGTACAGAGAAAAAAACGAAATGTGGACCCTGCTGAAACCATCCTCAGGCCATCTGTCTGCATTTCTGTGAAATGAATGGTTAATACGACATTTGCAGAACATGTCCTGTGATTAGCCCTCCCTGGCAGTACAGAAAGCTACAGAACGGGTGCACTTCTCATTATACCCTGGGAGATACCACAAAAGGTCTGAGAGAAACAGCAGAGGATCCAGTGCAAGAATTAATTTTAAGGATATAAAGCTGGGCACGGCTTCCAACAAGAGAAAATATTTGGGTAGGGCACCAGCAGTCAAGCTTTGTTGAATTCTTTTAATGGAATGGTGGAAGAAAGATTGCAGAGATAAGCTGTGCAACACATGTTCTCTGTTTCCCATGAGATCTTTGCTCCATATGTACTCCATGTTTCAACTGGTGAGGACAAATAAGACATAATCATTTCTGAAGACAAATTTCTTTGTACTCCCACTTCCACAGACAGCTTTATCTTGTCTGATATACGAGCAGGTTGGACCATGGGTGTAAACGAGTTCCAGTTCCTTCAGTAAAACAGAATGCAACACTGAAACAACTATGCAAAAAACCATGCATGAAGTCTGTCCAACCTTTCCATGGTTTTAGTAGTTTTAGCAACAGGGGAAAGCTGGGAGCATTAAATCACCTGCAAAGAGAGTATAGTAATTAACAAATCTTCTCTGAGCTTGGACAAGCACAGGAGAAACAGATTTCTTTCTGCGATTAAAAAATCCGTGTGCTATCTGTCTGTCCCTATAATACAACGAGCAACTTCAGTGAATGCTGTTACCAAGATCTCATCGTCACCTGGAGTTAAGCAGTTTCCAGCCAGTTTCCCAACGTATGGACTCTCTTTTCCAAAAGGCACTGTGTGTGTACTCTCAAGCAGGAGTTTGAAGAGAATCTCTTCTCCGTTAACCCCCTTGTGTTGCAACCCCCAATGCTGCAGCATTCGCCAGACAACTGGTGCCAAAGGGATTCTGAACCATCCGAAGCTGTCCTTGAGCCCAGGGAATGGAAGTCCACCCTGTCCATGCCACACCAAAGCAGGTATAAATCATGAGAATGACCCCAAGTGCTTCAACTGTCTACTTAGTAAAGCTATAGTAAAGCAAGAAGATTGGCGAAGAGCTCTACAACGTTGTTTTAATGAAGATTTAAATGATATCAGTGTTTTTAGGATGTGTGTGTCTTTTGTGTCCCTTATAATACAGCTAGCACTCTTAATTGAGGGTAAAGATTCTTGTCTTTCTTCATGACATTTTTCCACATTCATATTAAAAATGTTCCCAAATAATAAATTGGTGACATCTCACCAAGTAAAATTAATTATAAATACAGACATAATTGCTAGACAGTCATTAACAACAAAATTGCAACTACTAACCTACCAGTCGCCGAAGATTATCATATTTAAATAAAAGTAAAATGGATAGAGTTGCTTTCAAAAAAGTATTATTAGAATTTGCCACCTTACATGGCAACAGCAACATGGCAACAACAGGACTCCCAGCTTTGTTCATAGGCTTATCTAGTAGAGATTTCTTAAAGGCAACTGCATATACAGAGTAATTAAAGACATAGATATTTCTATTTCAGGAAAAAGCAATGTTGCTTTTTTTGCAGATAGAGAAATACTAACGGGAGAGGGGTACAATCCCTAAGCAGTAGTTTCAGAAAAGCTGAAATCAAAAGCAGTTTAATTTCATAAAAAACTGCATGGTTTCAAAATACATGTTCAACCTGCATCAAAATAACTTGAAGATGCTTTGAATTTAAAATCTACCTATATTTGCAAAAGGATCACATCCCTCTTGCCAGTTTAAGGTGAGCAGAGGCTTGGGCAGTGCCCAGAGCCAGGTGGCTGGGCCACGCTCTGAAAGTTTGGTCTGGGCTCTTCCAGTTCGAGAAAGGCCTGGTTGAGGTTTCATCAATTGCTCTTTCGAAGGCCACCAGTACCTTCACTAACTTCAGCCTCACTCCACAGTTCCTCAATGTCCATTATCACAGACTGCTAAGCATATTCCAGGTGATTCTTACTGGAAGAAACAATGAAAACATTTGCTGACATGGAGCAAGACAGTGAAAAACTGCTTTCACGTTCTAGAGCGGAATCCAAATCCTGATTTTTAAATTTTCCAAAGGTTTGTGGTTTACTTCTAGTCACTGTAAAGTTTCCTAGATTTGAACCACCAACCCTGTAACAAAAAGATTTTTTGCTCCTTTTAGTACATTCGGGACTTATCTGGAGCAGTGACTATGATCACTTATAAAAATTAAGACGGAAATAGAAGATTTCTGCTATATTATGACTCAGATCCAGAGTAGTACAGAGGTCTGACCAGGGCAATTCAGTGGCAATACTACCAATTCCAATGATAAAAATGTCTGAGGAAGGAGTGTAGAAAAGGGACATTCTACATTCATTTCTAACCTGTAGTTAACACTACTGTGAATGAATTTTAAAACCACTGGAAATTTGGCTCAAAAGTAATAAAGGAAACACTGGCAAAACCAAAGTTTTGTCACTGGGGATAGTCTGCAGTCAAAATTATTCTAAAGATAGCTTGATCCTAGTAGAACAATTCAAATACAGAAACTAAGATTTTAAAGTCATATTTAGTCTAATTCAAGAATTTTTATGTTTCTGCTAGACAATCCTTTGAACTACTGTAAAGAATAGCTACTTGGAATTTACTCAAATTTTGCTGTGCCTGAAACAAGGAATTTGAACTTTCTGGGTTTTATTTTATATTTCTTTCTATTAGACTTTGCAGTCTAATGTATCATCAATGAAAAATGTGTTGCAAAGAAAAAAGGCTATTGAATACTACTGTTCTCTAATTACTTCCTCTAGCAGGTGGTGAGATTATTGTCTTCTGTAACATTATCTACTATAAACTACAAATAGCAAAGTTGTAAGTTAATATGACAAGAACATTAACGCTCTCTCCTGATGTTCTGATTATTATTATTTTTTAAATAATTGTGAGAGTAGGGGACACTAGAGTATGGAGCACAAAGTTGAATTTAATAGCTACATAGCTGAGATGCTTTGTTTCAAGTATCTTACATATGCGTCTCATTATCCTATATAGTAGATTATTAACAGTGTATATTATACTTTTTTTACCACAGGGTCAAGAAGAGAATAGGATATGGTATGACCTCAAATTAGACTCCCTTGATGTGATTTCAAATTAAGGTTCCAATCCTACAAATATTACATCTAGAGAAACTTTACTTCCCTTCGGAAACCTCAAAGTCAGTAGGATGACCTTTGTGCCCACAGCTACATATAGATCCAAACTCCAAGAACTTATGAACATGCTGAACTTGATATTCTTGACACTTTTTGTGTTCTGAAAATGAGATATGAGATTTTTGTTAAAATTATACATAAAAACAGATCAGGTTTTAAACTGACTCAACTCTCAACACTTCAGCACTGGATTTGGTGCAAGAAGCCGCCAAATAACAGCAACAATAATAAGAGATAAAAGGATGCAGTAGGCAGACATATGTGTCTGTAAAAAACAGATATTAAGTTCGTGAAGGGTATATTCCAACTTCGGTCCACTAAAATCAGTTACCCGACTCCTATTTTGAATGATGTAGCTTGTTACTGAATCACAGTGAAAGAATTAGAGTAACAGGGTGCACAAAGTCATCAAAGTTCTTTAAAAATGTTGAAGAAAACTCAGCAACTTAAACCTGCGGGCAAGCAAATTCCTAGTCTCATTGTTTATGAAGGTCACAGCTGTGCAATTCTCCATAAGATACCAATGAAAATAAAGTTGTAATAATTGCATCAAAATTAATCATTAGTTACAACTGCAAACTTCATTCAAAGGCCATCATAAAGGATGTAAAGTCAAACATTAAAAAGCTAGGAGATGCCAGAATTAAGGAGGTCTGTGTAACCTCAGTTTAGCCCCCATAATGAATACACCATATAATGCGATCTGCAATTATGTGATAATACATGATTTTCTGTAGGATCATTGCCTCATTCAGTTCACAGCACGGATTAAGTACATGAGAAAACCAAAAGGACTAGGATTTGAGAGCTTTGAGAGCTTGGATCTGCTTCAGTTGAACTCAATGACAAAATTTTTCAAGACTTCACCCCAGAAATGTTCTGAAACAGGACTGTTAATTTTGTTGTGGAAGCGGGGCTAGCAATCATTTGGAAAAAACCCAAAGACACCAAAGTGGGACCACCCCCCTACCCCCAGCCTATTATCCTTCTTCCTGCTGCTACTTTCCTGTCCCCTCTGCTGGAGTTATTTGCCTCCTCAATTAAAACAAGCCACACAGCCAGCTGATTTGACGTTGGGCCCAAGGGAGGAGGCAGAAGCTCTGGAGGATGCACAGGGCCGTGCGGCCAGAGGCCAGGGATGGGTGAGGACCTGCAAGAGTGGCTCTTCTGCCAAGCAAGGACCTCCTGCTGTATTCGCAGGCGGCATGCATCTTCCCTCCCCATCAGCCACCCATTTTCTGACCTCTTCCTCCCTGACACAGTTTTCACACTCTCAGTTATGCCAAACACAAATCATCTGTTTGTGTAGCTGCAGTCTATTGTTGTGGCCTCATCTCACCGCAGCAGGAATGAGCAGCCAGGGCTGCAACCTCTCTAAATTATTATTTGTCTGCTTTGTAAAAACAATAATCAGTCGGCTAATTGCTATTTCACACTGCCACTTCCAACTACCACAGATGTCAGAAATGCAAGTTCAGAACTGCAAATATTATTGCCGTATTGCACTTTGAGAATAGGATACCAGGAAGGCAGAGCCCCATACGGTGCATCGGCCTCTCCTGGTGCAGGTAGCACAGGAGACCTGGCTGCTACAAATAAATCCATCTTGTGAAGGGTGAACCTTGTCTAAAAAAAAACCACCATAGCATTTTTGAAAGGAGATAATGCTGTGAGCAGCTAGAGGTGAAGTTATGAACATAATCTGTTTGGATTATGAAGATTAAATGGCATTTGGCATACTTCTGCATATTACACTGTCACATAAGGTCAGGAAGTGCAGGACAGAAAGCACCGTCCTTGCCTGCTAACAAAACTGTCCAGAGGCAGATTTCCATGATTAAGAGTTATTTGTTAATAACCCAAAGAAAGGTAGGGAGTGGAAGGGCACATATATATACTGATTGGTGAAGTTTACAAGACCTGATTGAGGTGGCTTCCTTCATGGGAGTAAACTCAGGTGAGCAAATCCCGCACCAAATGCTGGATGGGCCATCTCCCGTGGCACTGGGGAGAGGAGTGGCCATAGCATCCCTCCAGCCAAGGGGACGGTAGCCTCTTCCTGGGGCATAGCAAATTTTCCCCAGGCTGGCTGCAAAGCTACTCAGTGGCTAAAATACCCTCAGTGTTTACATCCCACTCTTTCTTTCCAACCACCCAAATCCTCCTTTTCTCTCAAGACGTAGGGAAAGCTGCCGGAGCATGGTTGAGGTTAGGGGTTTCTTTGCATTAGGAGGAAGGGCAAGTTATGCCAGAGAAAGGGGTTAGATCCTGGAAGGCCCGAACAACAAAGTCGTGCCACTCATAGGTTTCATTACCTTCATGCAAGAGGCATATTATATGGTGATATAAGGAGGGGGGGTCTGAAAGGCAGACGCTGCATCTGCTATACAATTGTAAAAAGGATTTCCAACAACTAGAGAGAAGAAAGCACCTTAGAATGACTGGGAGGACAACGGGAAATCAAGGAAAATTAAAGGAAAATATGGGGATATCAGAAACATGCTGGCAATTAAAACACTCCCAGAAAGTGTGCCCTATTTCCTGAGAGGAGCTGCACGCCACACTTACGCTCGTCCTGGGCTGCTCCTCTAGCCAAGATCTTGTCTCTTTCTCATCTGTCAGGCCCAGACCAGTGTTACAAAGGGGGACGGGTCTCCTGTAGGCTGCTGGACCACAGGAAAAGCTGGGGCAAAAAATTTCAAAGCGGAAGCTTTAAGTTGGATTTAGCACTAATCCCCAGACCAGCACAGGCAGCGAGAGGCAGCAAGCACACAGCTCTCCGGGGCGGCACGTGGGCACCCAGCAGGTTTTCAGGGGGTCTGCATCTCCCTGCTTTTCCCCCGGAGTTCTCTGGAAGCTGGCAGATGCCCAGCTCTTGTGAAGAATCAGGCGGCAGCTGAAAAGTGTAAGAAACTAATTTTAAGTGGCCCTTTTTAGAAATTTGGCCTTTGTTTCTCCACGAGTTTTTAATTTCCTTGTACATCTTTAACAACAAAATATGTTTAGCAGCAAGAAGAAAAAAAAATCTTAGCAGTAGATGGGGATTTTTCTGGGATAATTTCAGTGACAACTATGTATAGTCCTAAACAGTATGAGGGCATGATTCAGTGATCCAAACAAACTTTTGGGTTGAGACCAGCTGTTACAAATACTTTTTTGCTCTTTTTAGGAATAAAAAGAATCTCTGTGTATATTACGCTTGGGCTGAGACTTGGGCTGCTTCTTGTTTGCTTTTCATCATGTTCATGCTTATTCTCATTGTTATTGTATTGCTTTCATCTTCGATAAACAGAATATTTTTTTTTAAAAGCCCAATGCCTCTGGTATCTGCAATTCAAGACTCCTCGTGACTTGGCGTAGCTCAAAGAACTGCAGTCTAAGTTGCTGACCTACCTCAGATCTGCTTGCTTTCTGGTTGCTGCTTGCATTTTTCAGTGGTAGAAAAGTGACAGTAATATATATAACCTGAGTTAGCATGTAGCTTTTTCATTCTGCTCTGATAGTTGAGCTACCAAACAGTGAATGACAGGAAGCAAACAAAGCTAACAAAGAAAAGAAGGGGAAAAAAAAAAAAGAAGGCATGACATAAAGTAATAAGAAATGAAAAAATATGAAATTCAGGCAAGAATAATAAAAGCAAATCCTAAAATAAATGGCAGGATTTGATTTTGCAGTGCTGGCTTACAGCCAGGTAACTGTCTGAAAAGTAAAACAAGTGAAGCAGATACACCTAAGGTAAAAATAATGTGTGCATTCTTTTGAGGGAAAGATGAACTAGAAGAAAATAAAAAGACCCATCAAGAATGATAGAATTGTATGACTTTAACCCCTTCAGTACCACATTGTGTAGAAGAGCTGCTTCTATTTCTCTCTGTTGCTTTTGAAAGAGGCAAATTAGTAATAGCATGAGCACTTTAGTATGTTGTGAACAGAGGGAGGAGCTGGAAACATTTGAAGTTGGATCCTACCTTCCTTTGCGTGCCTCTATGATTTATACCAAGGCATGTCCTCCCCGCTCTGCTCCAGCTACAGCTCCTCTGGTCCTCTTGATCTGGTCAACAGGCCTTGTGAAACCATTTCAGGAGGACAGTTTTAAAAAAAATAAATATGATCTGTTCTTCCCTGAGTCAAGTACTTTTCTTCTTGTTCCAGGAAGCCCTGTAAAACAAAATGTCTGCTGAAATCACTCTCAGTTACATGGGTGAAAACAGAATCTGGCCTGTAACAGGAGGAACCACTTCACAGGAAAAAGTGCTTTTTCACCCACAAACTTTCAGTAGTAGTTTGGCTGGATTTTGGCACAAATTTTCTAAACCAATTTTAATCTTAATTCCTTCTATCCCACAGGGATTTTATTTTTTTTTACTGCTTGACTAGGAGCTATATTTCCATGACTATGCTTCTTGAAATGCTTTAAAAAGCATTCAAAACTAAATGGTCCTCATGATTTTTTTAGCAAAAGCCAATCCTAATGTGATAGTCAAATCTAAAGCAACTTTTCTATAGCTGGGAGAGCTCCTCTCTAATCCCTGGAAGGTGTGAATTTTACCACTGTTACTGTGAGCTGTCAACTGATAGGAGTAAACGGGCTAGAAGGAAGCAGGCAAAGATGAATAAGGTATTTTTCAGTCGTAAACTCATCCTTTACATACAGGTCAATGGAGATGGGAATCATCAGTCACCGAGCAAAAGGAAGCTCCCACAAACATCCTTCTCACAGCAGGTTTTAGCTCCCATTTTCTGGGTGATGACTGGCCACAGTTTTGATGCACAAGGGACACAAATCCCAAATGAAGTCCCTCCCTGAAGGAGCCTGCACAAATACCCTTCTGCTGTGAACTCTGCCTGCCGTTACTCTCCATAACGATAACAGAGGCCAAAAGAACTCTTACAGTCTTGTTAAGCTTATATGAAATAAAAGCTACTTATATGTCTCTGAAGCCACTTCATGGTGAAGGTGGGTAAACATTGGCTTTTTTATGGCTACTGCTGTATATGTTTTTCCCCTTATCTTAATGCAGATTCTCAGCATATCGGTGTATAAATAAAGGCAACCTATCCATTTCCCTTCCAGATTTCCAAGAAAAGTTACAAGCCAATTAGCTTTGTATCATAAGCTGTATTGGTGGCAGAAAGCCAGAATCACAGGAACATTTGGTTCCCAGGAATTTGGATCTCGTAAGAGAGGGCCAGTGCCAACATTAACCGGAGTGTCTGCCAGTTGTTGTTCTTCACAGCTACAGCTGGCTGCCATTTCCAGCAATGCTGTAGATTAAAGATCAATACCTGATCAGATTCACTTTGTGAGGGGTATGGCATCAGCAGGATGTAAGGCTGTTCATGAGAAAAAGATGTGACCACCACTCCACCACCCTCTAAGGACAGACATGAGAGAGAGAGGAGAAAACTCCAAAACCTGGAGGCGATGCTGAATTTGAAGGCAGGCTTGCAGGGTCACGCTAGTAGATGATGTGATACCTGTAATGTACAGATCGTGAAAGTATATTAATCCTTCAGAAACTAGATCATGTGGCTCTCAGCAATGAATCCTGCCCAGTTTGCCACCTTCTGCCTTGATCTCGGGATCCTTTCTCCCTCCCTCTAGTCTTTTTTTCTCACAATAAAAGAGTGATATTTCTGAGACTGTCATAGCCCCTGAAACATGTCAGAACATTATTGTTGTAATAACTGCATCTCAATATTCTTCCTGTGCGGTCTCCCGGGATATAGAAAATACTGCCTAGGAATCCTTATTTATGTCTCTAAAGCAGAAGGACAAGGTTACAGCTTAGATACATGAAGCGCCCTTCTTCTTTGCCTTCAGTGTCCCCAGCAATTGACTCAACAGAGGAGCCAAAGAAAACTAAAGAAATAAAAATGGCCTTGGTCTTGTTTAACTTTTTGGGTCACTCTTTGTAACACCATTATATTCAAGAGAGCATTCTTTGGTTCCCCCCACCCCCCCCACCCCGCAGTCACAGTGCCCGAGTAATTGGTGTATCTCATCTCTGAAAAGAGGGTAGTAACACTTCTCCAGCTCACTGGGATATTGCAAGGGAAAATTAGTCAACGTACGTGGCATACTCCGAACACAAAAATCTTTGTGTAAGCACCAAATACTATTAGGGTGTGTGGATATTGCTGTTCCATGGCACAGCACCTATCCAAAGGGGAGCGTTTTTGTTCTTTTCATAATTCATTTCTTGCTAGACACAGCTAAGACAATCCAGCCAAGCAATATTTGAGTTGTGCAGTTTAGTGCAGATTTCAGGAGGCCTTTCTTATCACTTTTTCAAGCTGGGTTACTTCAGCAATTTCCAGGGAACCCATCTGCCTCTGTAGCGTGGTTCCCTAAACCTTTCCTTGAGCAGCCAGGCCACCGGCATGGAGCAGGGAGCGGAAGAAGCGTGCCGTTTCCCAAATGCAGTAATTGATTTAGCAGCAGTTTAAAACAATGTTGAGCATTGTCAAGGATGTTCCTTTGTGGCACTAAATCAAGTTCCTCAAGATGGATTACATACTAACCACATACTATCTAAAAATCTCAAGGGCTGTTTATTGTTCAAAAATTTATGATAGCCTTGTTAGAGTACTGCATATCAGGTGTCTCTGGAGTATGAGAAGAAACAGAGACAAATAGCATGCAAACTATATTGAACAATTCATTACATTATATTGTCGAAACCTAAGCACAGCATGCAGATAACCCTTTTATGCATGCTGCCTTATTGAACAATAATCACTCTGTAATGTTTGAGATATTTAAATCATATTTATAATCACACATTTTAATGCAACATCCCTCATAAAGTTCTCAAGGCATTTTACAGGATGCATAAAGCATGGAAAAATAGAAAATTTTAAAATGCAGATTCACCTACCACAGGCCCTGGAGGCAGGCTAATGAGGTAGATATACAAAACTCTAGGCTGACAGTTTAACTGTTTAAGTAGTGTATATAATAATTCAAACACATTTTAGAATATCTTTAGTTATAAACCTGTTCTTTAACTAAATATTTGGGCTAGGTTGTATAAGTGCTTATTTTCAGTTTACAATTATGGTGAGAAACAGCAACATTTTTTGGTTCCTTATTTAGAATCTTCTCCTTAAAAGCTTTCACGGATACCAAGCCGAAAGATAAATTACTGGGGGAGGTTTCCAGTGCCTTTCTGAGCAATGTTGTATATAACTACACTTCTCCAAAGAGGACCAAAAACCTTGCCTTTCTCCATGGGCCACAGGACTGTGAGTCATGTCTTCACAGTCACAGCTCTGCTAGTGATGTCCTGCATTGGCAAGAGCATGCCTTTCCATGCCTCAGTTTCCCAGATTATTTAGACAGATTTAATAACACTTGTTTCGAGCATTTGATACACGTGTGCCTGGATCATCCCATATTCATGGTCACTGATGTTATTCAGCCAAGGATCTCATTCATCTTTGTCTAAAACAGCACTTAAGGATGTTTTCCTGAATTGGTGACCAGCACAGATGGCGCTACACTGGGCATGTGAAATGTGCAATCAAATGATGATCTTCCAGTGCTCCACGTCATATAGGCATCTGAGGTGCACTTGGTTTGCCCAACGGTATCTTAATTCTTATTAGAGAAGTGCTGTTCTTCCTACCAGAGCAGATAGTAGCTAGACTAGTAACAAATTCGTTCCTTCTCTTTTATTCACATTCTTTTCATTAGGCCACAACTTTCAAAAATCAAGATGACGTTAATGAACTGTCATAAAAGTTTTTCTGAGCAAGCACTACGCCTCTGTCTGAAGAAAATTCTGGAGGTACTGGCAACTTTGTAGTTTTTTTATTTTAACATATTTCACTATGACCAGAAATTTTTTTTAAATATGTTGTAATGTGTAAAAAGTGTGGGAGGGTTGAAGTATTTTTCTTGATGGCACTGTGTGCATGTGTCTATATTCTCATGGCATATTTGTGGCTTGCATTCAAACTATAGATCAATTCTCATTTCTGTACTTCCAGACGTTTCCCCCTTCTTTTAAGTTAGCACTTAAGAATAAGGATCAAATGGCAGGGAACTTTAAATAAAAATACATGGTATTTTGATGTTTAAGGATCTCAAAAGCAGTACCTCATAGATTGATGGAAGATAATTAAGCAAATAGAAAAACAGAAGCCAAAATCCTTATGGAAGAAGCAGAGCAGAGAGCAACGTGCGATGGAAAAAAAGCTGGCTGATCAATGACTGATCAATGAAGTCTAGGGATAGGAACAAATTTGGAACATCTGTGATTCTTTGTGATTTTTTTTAAAGATTATAATTCTATTTTTGCAAACCACTTGTATCCTGAGAGACGACTAAGGAAACCCAGTGAGAGGTGGGACAACTGTTTTTGGCTAACACTCCAAAAGGACAGCATCTTCCCCTGGCTGCTTTCACAGCTGGACACTCGGTGGGAAAGCAGCCACCAAGAGCAGCAGGTGAGGAAACCTGGTCAATGCTTTTCCTACTTCACTACATGCCCCTGAGTCAGGCATGAAATACAGTGGTACACAGTGTCATGCCACACTGCCACACTTTTGTCTTGACCTTCAGCATGTACCGTGTTTCTTTTGGAAAGGGCTGTGTCTAGGGTAACAGGAGGAACTCAGCAGGAGTCACTGCCATGCATGGAGACCAGGTACACACAGTCAGCTGCTTGCACTAGTTTCCTGCAAACCCTGTCAAGCTGGTTGGCTTGGAAGACACCACCTTTCAAGGGCAAAACCAAGCCAATCTGCTTTTCAGTGGTGCCTTACCTCCCTGAGAGACAGCAGCGCTGGCCCACAAGTCTTCGTGGATTCCGAGCTCACCAGGATCCAGGATCTCCAGTCAGGGCTGTAACTCGTAATTATGCCTTAAACTTTTCCAAAGGTAGAGTTATGACCTATCCTCACCCTTCACTTCAAACGCTGTTTTAGAGAAGCATTTTCTCATCCTTGCAAAACATCTGTGTTCAAACAAACAGGGGAAAGAGGGAGAAAAGAAACTGAGAACGGGCTTACCTGGAGTCTACTGCTGGCACCCAATAAAGAAAGCTCATGCCCATGGGTTGCACCATCTCACAATAACCTGAACTTGCCTGTGCTTAGGAATCCCCTTATGAAATGCATGTTGTGTTACAGACAGCAAAAAGGGCTGGAAAGACTGTTTCTGTGTCGGCATGAAGGTATAGTTGGAACTAAAACACAGGTCATCAGTCATCCGCAGGGACAAACTGCAGAGACAGTCTCAGATGACTTTCCACATCGTTGTACTGACACTTCCTCATTTCTGTCTGACTCAAAAAAACATTGCTATTTTGGATGTAAACCTATATTGAGCCTTCATGAGAGAAGACTTTTCTACATGTTTTTGTTGTCTCTTTTCCTGTCTAGTCATAATTTTCACCAAAAACAACATGTGAGGATGAGTTCTAGCTAGTGGCTTGAGCACATGGTAGGTTATAGAACTGCGAGCAGTCGGAGACTGTCAGCCTTACCTAATGGAATAACAGATAGAGGGTGAGAATAATAGCTCCCTTGTCTGCTAGTCTATTAATAGAGGAACCATCAATATTGCAAAATGACTGGTAATAAGAGTATTTTAAGGATGGGGGTGAGCCTTGGAAATAAATGAACTTTCATTGCTAACAGGATTGTTACAGCATAAATTAAATGCTTTCAGAAATAGTTTGTTTGGTTACTGGGCAGCAATATAGTATCAAATGTTAGTTATTGTTGTTATTTTTTATTATTCTGCTTTTTAAATGTTTAGTCATTCTTTTTTCCCTTTAGCATCCATGTCCAAAAAATACATAGAACTTCTGACCTAGGAATATATTTATACAACATCACAAAGCTTTTCCATGGCAACAGGCCTTGTCAAGCTGTCACAAACACCATAATGACAGATTTCCAAGCAGTTCCCAAATAAATATGATCCTAGCATGTAAATGGAGAAAAATGCTTTTCTTAAGTGACGTGTAGTTCTGAGCAGCAGGGTCCTGAGATAGAGTGCAGGTAGAAGAGTAAAGAACCAATATTGCACCATGAAAACTAGTAGGAAATTCAATATCCAGTTAAGACTAAAGTCCCTATATTTCCAAAACAAAGGAGAATAATGGCTAGTTCTTGGGACCTTTTGTCACGAAACTAAACATGACTGACCTCAGTCAAAAAGACTTCTCAAATGATTAAAGACCACTTCTCAAGAGTTGAAGGGCTGGGTCTTGCCAAGTGAAGAAAAATTTAGAATGATAGTTAGTACTGGCTCTGCGGTACATAGATTTTCAAAAGTCCCCAGAGAAGTCAAGGAATTCAGGATTGGGCACTCTGATCTAAAAAATTATCTAGAAGTCACATTCTGCCTTGAAGTTTTTTTTCGGCTTCTTCCTGAATTCCACTGAGGTCAGCAGTACTAGTAGGAATAAGGACCTTGGGAAAAAAATTTATTTAGAAATGAGCTGCAGCTATGACTTATGAGAAGTGGGTTTAAGCTGTCCCTCCCCTCGATGTTTTATGAGTGCTTACATTTAAACAGGATGTCTCTTAAGGAGGCATACTGTCATCCACCTACCTGTCACCAAAGTACCTGAGCATCCCAAGCGAAGCCAGATGATGTTCTATGTATTATTTTAACTTAACGGTCATAACAGTGGAACTTTAACACTATCTTTTTTGTACTATTGTACATTTTTTCTTCCATCTGCCTTCTCGGAACACCCTCTAATAGCCTTACCTTGCTCTTTTCCTCCCCTTACTCACTCTCAGCTTTATGCCTTCACTCATGCAGCTTCCTAACACATTAAGCAGTCTCCATGACCTCATCTGTCAAACGTCCTTTCATTCACTTCCAAAAATCTCTTTAAAACCCACCTCTTCCAGTAAGCAAGCTTTCTCCTTTTATCATTTATAATTCTGTCTGTCTTTTTTTTCTTCTTGTCTCTCTTTATTTTGCACCTTGTAACAGACAGAGCTGGTAGTATCATCAGTAGCTAAAATTGCCTGACATTTCCCATTACAAGATTTTGTTTTTAGTTGCTTATAATTTTGCAGCTTTAAATTACTTGGACTGAATTTTTCCATGCCAGGTGTCTCAAGCAAAATTTTTCTGGAAAGTTTAAGCTAGACTGGTTTAGACAGTTCTGAAAATGCAATTAAGGAAAAATGCCATGGTTTAGCCATTTGGAAGAATTCTTACAAGCACTTTGTTCAAAAGCACAAGCAGCGCCATGTTTTGGTGTAGAGATTTCAAGGATTCAGTGGATCCCTTGCTTTTTTCCTGGGGTCTGCTTCTGTAAGCACCCCCAGAAACCTGTTAACCCATGGCCCTCCCCCAAAACTCACTTAAACTCATGCTTAATGGAGAATTGCAAGTCTTTGGCAGCTGAATTCTCTAATGTAGTAGAGGTTAGAGCAGAAAAAATTAGGAAATCCTAGAATGAAGGTTGCTCTGGTAACCTTAATTAGACCTTCACCTTGTGTGTAAACCTTAGCATACTATATTTAATTACATGATCACATACAGACTTTTTTTTTCCCCGCTGGACCCGGCCTCATGCAGGGCACAGGATGGCATGGGAATCAAGAAAGAGAAAAATCGCTTGTACTTTGCATAGTTGAGCACTTCCCAGAGATTTGGACGTTGCCTCTGTCCCTGCAAAAAGAGGGGAGATTTTAAGAGGTATTTAGCTAGGTAGGTCTATGGAAAATATTCAGTACCTACTGTTCAGTGAATGAACTAGGGATTTCAGAAAAGTTGGAATCTAATCATAGATACAAGGGCAATATGAAAGTATACAGTTGAAAAAAATCTGAACTGAAACTGCAGAGACTTAGTATCTAGTTTTGCATGTTGTGCTCTATAGCTTTTAGCCTTCCTTTCAACTACAAAAACCGTGTATTATACTGTTAAGCCTCCACAGCAAGTTAGATCGGGATCCCCATCTTTCATCCCTGTCAAGGTAAATCAGGTAAGAAGTTGTGCTTCTGAATTACAGTTTCACTAGTGGGGCAGCTCTCACATCCCATACATGCTGAAACATAATTATTTTCAGAATGCGGCCCTTGGTTAAGACAAACTGCCAAAGCTGGTGTTCAGAAAGCAGATCATCACAAACAGGAGATAATTTCAGCATTTTCACGCATAATTAAGGCTTGGGGGGAAGATATCAAGATGTCACAAACACTGAAATGAAAGTCTCATTCTCATCTGTGTAAATCCAGCTCTGGCGATGAAAGGGGTTGCCAAGGTGGGGTGCAAATAGTACTGCATGCTGGGATGGAACTGGGATGCATACTACAATGGAACCTTTTTGCGTAAATGGGAAACTGTGCCATGGGCACAAAAATGTTCATTTCAATAAAACATTTGAGAAAACAAATAAGGAAGATGCTTGGCGCTGTGGCAGAGTTTTATCAAACTAGAAAGTTTTTCAAAGTTTTCCATGAGGCCCTGGAAGCGCTGCATATACAGCAAAGAAAACAACAGCTAGTAATGTTTGGTCAGAGCAAGAGCTATATTTCAGTAGATACCAATTAGTTGCCAAAAACTACTGTGTATACATGACAGAGGTTAAAATAGCTTGGGAGGTTTTATTTCTGAAGCTGTTCTCTTTATAACATAATTCATTAGTCATATCCAGTTAGCACTTCCCTAGAAGTGAACCCGACATCATCACATCAAGAGCTGAGAGCAAAAAGGATAATTAACGAAACAACTAAACTGTTTCCCACAATTATTATTCAAAACTTTAATAGAGGATTTATGTTTCTTAAAACACAGTTAATGCCTTTTATCTTGAAATAATTTATTTTCTTTTATACAGAAGTAGCACAAAAAAGCTTTTATATGGGTTGGACTCTACACTGAAGTCAGCTCCTTGTTTTAGGAAGATGTGTGGATTGATGTACCCCTCACAGTCACATTTCAACACAGGAAGGCAGAAAAGCTCACTTTGAATTAAGAAGCGGTAAGCCTTGTTTAGAAAGGTAGAAGTTTTATGAGCCTTTGAATTTATCTAATAAATATTTTCCCTGCGTTTCTTTTCAAGGATTAATTACAAAAGCAGTCTAAAAGAATCCCCTGAAACACCATCATCAAATTAACTCAGAGCTGTACATCTCTGCTGTGGAAGAAAGATCCCTTATAAATGCTAGACATTTTGAGAGGGGTCTTTGTAAAGAAATTATTCTTGCTGTGCTTAATATGACCTTTTCTTGACCAGCTTTTTAAATTGTCTCTTATGCTTGTTTTCCAGAACCTCTCCTAAGCAGTCTGAGAGCTCAGTATAGGCTGAGCAGTGCCTTAGACTCCACAGTCTTCCACTGAGTTTCTAACTAGGTTAAACATATTTACCCACCCTTGTTCTGAATTGCCATATGCCTGCAACTTCAGTAAGCTTTGATGGATATAGCTGAGAGGAGGCATTTCATAAAGACTCCCAGCTCTTATGTTCAGCTAATTCCCCGCCAATGGCCAAATTGTTTACCCAAATAGCATTTTGCACTTATCAAGAATTTTTGATCAACTGTGCTGAAATTCCCAGAATTTTTGCTTGTTATCCCCATAAGCAGGAAATTGGAATAAAAATTTGATTAAATGATGCTTTGCAGGTGACAAGACTGAGGTATAAGAATTAAAAGGCTTGCGCAGTCATGCAGTGAGTCATTTTTGCCATCATCTCCAAGATTTCTGACTTTCAGGACCAGACTCTGGCTGCTACATGATTACATACTGCAACTTATGTCTGTTCTTTGATCTCGGTTAACTGGCACTCTGGGCAAGCAGGGATCTTGTTCCTGTACGTTTCCTCCCCAAAGATGACACAGAAGTGCCATGTCCTAATTCCAGCTGTGACAAACTCCTGTTTGTCCGGAGGTCATTGCAGATAATCCAAAAGATTGTTGTGCAGTGGATTATCTCAGATGATGTTTTCAAAAAAATGCTCTGTATCACACATGGGCCAAAGGTCTCATAACCCTTCCTCTGGACCCTTCTGTTTGTCACATCGCTTTTGTCATCACCAGTAGGTTAGTATCTAATGGGAAGTGGTGGAGGCTGACGTGTTTTGTGGGGCATTGCATGTGTAACAGGGAGGAGAAGAGAACATGACACAGCTCGTGTCTCTTCATCTGAGGTGACTTACGCACAGCCATTGCTTTACCTAAGGGGTGGAATATTTTGTCTGCCTGACACAGTCTTCATTTCAACAGATTTCAAGAGAGTAGAAGCAACATTTGTGCTGTGAGCTGAAAGTGCCAGGCTTTTGCCTGGGTAGATGTTCTCTGGGAGATTTCTGCAATCCAGGCATCATTTCTGTCTCCTTATCTGGAACGCAGAAGAGTCTGGAGAGACCACATTTCCATGAAGCAGAAGAAATAGGTCATTAAGTGCTTGCCTCACATAAGCTGTGTAGAAAGGATTTTGACTTGAATGAGTCAAGGCAAAATATGAATAACTGAAGGTCTAAGTCACCGGATGACCCTGTAATTCTTGTACTTCGGTTTGCAGAATTCCCCTATGCTATTACATGTAGTTGAACAACTAGCTTAAAAACCTCCAGATATGCATGTTGGCCCCTCTCACAGGACACAGAGATCAAGGGATGTGAAGTTTCTATAGGAGCCCACGCTGACCCCCAGACAGTGCTTTAAACATGAGTGCCTTCCTGCCTCATCTGTGAAGAAGTCTCTTGCATGCCTGTAGAAAGATTGATGGACATGCTTCCAGGATGGAATGCAAACGCTGTAAAATATGTTGGTTTCCATAACAGAGTGAATATTATCAGTAAGATGATGATGAAAGACATCATAAAACCGTTGTGGGAGATTTCCTATGCCATGAAACAAGGGTCCTGGCCATGGGCTGTCCTTTTTGCACATATCCTCCTAGAGGCCCATACACTGTATCCAGTGCCTTCATCAATGACACATCCCCTCACATTTGTGATTTTGTGTCCTATTTGCTGCTTGTTACCACCATGCTCCTCCAACCCACACTCCATAAATACAAACCAGTGCCTTGTCTTCAGCAAAGCCTGACGAGGCATGCATTGAAATGCTCTCCCCCATCTGCCCAGCCCCTCGCTGGCCCCTTGGGTTGATCCTGGACCAAGCGCTGGGGGCAGCTTTGTAGCACCTTTGGCTCTGCATCCCCTCCCCATCTTGTCCTTGCACCTGCTGCAGTTCATGGATGCAGTTCACAAAAGGTTTGGGATTTGTTTCTTGGATTTTCATGCTAGTATGCTGGTACAAAGATGATTTGTGTGGGGATTTTTTTGTGTCAGCCATTTTTATTGTTTTACTTTTTAACAGGACCTTTCCCTGTGCCTCCACAGCCTCCACAGGCCAGGCTGGTCCTGTACATGGCGATGGTTAGGCAGACGCTTTTCCCTGTTGGTGCTGCATCTGAGGAGACACAGTCTTCTTGCTGCATAATCTAGGATGCTCTGTGGTCTGTTTCCCAACCAATTTTAGTGTGGAAAACCCCCATGTTTTCTCATATTTCCAAGGCATTCACAAGGAAAAGAGATTCTACTCTAAATTTAAGCATCAGATACAAGTGGGCACTGCCAGAAGACGTGCATACCACAAGCGTAGTTTTCAAACTGCCGAATTGACATCCATTTCTTGTTTTCTGTAATGGTCTGGCAAACACACCACATATGGACCACAGTTACCTTAAAAATATACATATGCATAATGTGTTTTAAATCCAATCAGCTATCCCTGCGAAGCCAGCTCAGACAAATTTCCTTCCTACCTCCTCAAATGGATGGAGCATCCTGCTTTCTGGATACTCCTGGAGCACCGCTGGAGACGGACACCTCACTTGTCACCAGCCCTCTTCTGCTTATGCCCTACTCCTGCTCTACCTAGCAAGGTCCTGCAGGGCCCAATCCCCCATGGGGGTGCAGGGCTGCCCCTGCCTTGGAGCCTCCATCAGCAGGGTTTAGGAAGGGGGTAAGAGCAGCTGGATGGGGGTGGTAGTGGATACAGCTGGGTCTTATACTCCCCAGGAGGACTCTGGTGTGAACCACTGATATACAAAATAGCCAAGCTGGAGGCTCTGTGCAGGAGAGATGCATATTTAATATATATGCGCTTTACTGTAGAATTCTTGTGTATTAATGCACAATATATTGACATTTACTGTGAGAATTCATGCTTCATAAACATGGAATTGTTCTGTTTTCTCGATTTGTGCCAGTTTCCTATAAATACAGAAATTAGGTAGTTATCCCTAAAGCTATCTCATAGAATTCAAAAATAGATAAACAAAGAATAGCAATGCAATTCAGTCATTAAAATTCAAAAAAAAAAAAACAAACAAAAAATATATCTGCCCATTATCCTTTTGATGAATCTGGCCTTTTGCCTCAAAACCACTACCAATTTCAGCTGGCATAAGAGGAACATTTTATGAATACTACCCAATGTTCACTGCACTGAACTGGAAATGCTAGTCAATAACAGCTCATTATCATTATCCAGATGAGAGGCAAATTAAGCATGGGAACACTATGCTAACATAATGTAAAGGTTGAAATGCAAAGCAGCAAAAGCATGAAAAATTTGGGCTAAGACTCTCTACACAACAACTTAAGGACTATTTTGACTGGATCTGAATTTTTATTTTTTTTAACATGCTGGAGCACTCTTGCAAAGATATAGGTGGAGCACCAGCTGTATTCCTACAGAATTTATCTTTCCCAAAGAAAGCTGATTATCAAAATAAACATGTGTTGCAGGAAAGATGGAATACAGTCAAGGCTCTGTCTAAAATTGGCCTTCTTCCTTGATAATTTGTCTTCCCACCACTTAAGCAGCCCACTTGAATGGCCTAGTTCCCAAGATCGTATCAACCCCTCCTGCCAGTTATTTCTGAGACGCTGTCAGTTTTGCACCTTAATGACTCAGTAGACCACAGCTCCCATACCAGCCAAGCTTTCAAAACTCTAATTCTTCATCATTTCAGGTGGGAGGAGAAGGAGCTACTTTGCAACTCCCTAGAAATTTGCCCTTCTGCTGCTGTGGAGAGCTCGTGCTCCTGCAGTAGAGAGCCCAAGTTTCAAAATCTGGGTGTCCAACCCAAAGACACCATGTAAATCTGAACTGTGTGACTGCTTTTCTCCACAATTTCAAAACCTTGTTTTGGCGTCAGCATGAAACTGGCTTTTTAGAAGATAAAAATCTTTGAAATGGAGGCTGCACCTCTTTCTGTGTCTCGAGTCAAAGCAGTAGCACCAGCACTCAAAGCAAATTCCTTGCTTTCCCCTACATGCTATGCATTGGTTTGGTTCACAGCACTGCCAAATATCCATGTGGGATCCCATGTGGAGGCAGTTAACATAGATGACCCTTCTCTGGTGTATGTGATAAATGTCAGTGTCAAACTTGTGACTTCTGAGAAGTCAAAATCCCACAGATGCAAACAAATTAGTGGGCAGTGGACACATGCATGGAATAGTCATTTGTCCAAGGGGAGCAAACTAAATTTCACCCAAAGGAAAAACATTCACCATACACAGCATAGCTGCATGGGCCTCACAGTCGGCAGCTTCGTTCTGCTGATTTGCCCCTATTACACCAAATTAGCTGCTAATGCAGATGTAGATAGACTTGTTGGTGGCCAGAGTCAAAACACTCTTGAGAAGAGAACAGTGAATGCGATAATGTCAGCTATAACTGGGCTGAAGAAGGCAGAGAGCTTCAGTGCTCTCCTTGATTGATTATAATTTAGATAATTGCGTGTTATATTTTAGAGCCTTTCATCAATAAGTGCAGATACTCTGCTTTGCAAAGTAGGGTTTGTGGGGAAATTTAACCTTTACAGTTCTGGGGCTGCTGGAAGTTGAAGTGAGCTGTGATTTAATGAAGAGAGCAGGATGGGCCCAAAATACATGGGAAACATTTCATTTCCCCTGGCAGCTGAAGCATCACTGCCCTAACAGAAACTACATGACAACTTAGGACATGAAGGTTTGCTTGACATTAGAGGGCTGAAGAGAAAACTAGAAATGACTTGGACCCAGAATCTAATAATCTTATGCTTAAGAAAAATAATGAAATGTATACAAATTAAATTAATTTGGACATGAGGCCAGGTTTTCCAGAAGTGTAAATCATGTGAGGTCACAATTGGAGCTTTTTTAGGCAGCAATGCCATACAATTAAGAAAAAAAAATATTAATCTACTTGCCCCTCAACAACATCGGTTCCGCTGAGCAGAGGTGATTAGAATTCTACCTGGGCATATATGTGTATATGTGTGTGCGTATGTATTTCTGTGTATTTTGTAGGCAACTTAATTTTATGTCTGTCTTGAAATTTAGTGAGAGGATAGACAACTAAGTCTTGGAGCTGCTATTTCTAGTGTGGATATAACTGGTGCGTTTTTAGCGGGGATTTTGATTCAAATTTGTTTTTCTTTTAAGTAAAATAATCCAAAGGTAAAAAAGTCAATGGTAGTAGCTTCACTTATGGCAAGTAAAGGAAGTGTTAATGTGGAAAAAAACCTAGATTAGACTATAGGGTAAATCTAAATAAAAAAGACAGTCAGTGTAAAAGATGACAACACATCACTGTGGAAGATGAGAATCAATGCAGCGATTTTACATGACAGATTTTCTATTCAGACTAAATATATTCTGTCTTGAGCATATTGTGTATTGCCCTGACATCATTTTGCCTTTATTCGCATACTGTGGTAATGCTATCTACAGCATATAGACTCCCATTGACAGCATTTTGCCTTTCCTCAAATCATAACAATGTCTACGCAGACATCCACTGACATTGTTTTGCCTATATTTTCCACTATAGACTCACAGTGACATTGTCTGGCATTTCATTATGTTACATCTCAGCAGGATTCTGTGGGCTTTTACACCAATTATTGAAAGTCGTAGCCAGGCTCGGGGGTGCTCTAATAACACAAGTTGGCTCCCACTTATTGAAGGATCACAAAATGCTACTTTCTCGAATATTGATAGGTTTCTTGATATTTGATCAGCCAAGGAAATCAGTCCCAGATGAGGAACTGGAGCTCCTCATCTTCTGGATGAAGAGTGTGGCCTCACAAGCCACGAGACTGGTCTGCCCAGTATTGCTTCAGGTGCTCGCTGCCGTAATTCCTCTGCTGCCTGAGTTACCAAAATACAGGTGCCAGCCAAGGCATCTGCTCTAACGCTTCTTGCGTGTCCCTGGGCAGGGAACAGGAAATTAGTAGCCAAATGAAAATGGCTTTAGAAAGGGGTCCGCAGCTGGAGAGTCTTACTGGTTCCCCTGTGCTTCCCTGGGGAGGAAGGCGAGCTGAGGCTGGGGGCTGCAGGGTCCAGCATGATTCTCTTCTCTTCTTGGCCCACCTGGGCCACTGCTGCACAGTGCAGACCGCTCTGAGCAATGGGGCCCCTCTCTATCCAGCTACACCAATACTGATTAAATTTCTGCTTTTAAATATGTAATTCTCCAGGTGCCTGAAAAAAAGTATTTGGCTAATTGGGGAGTACTTTAACAGTGAAGCTAGTCTGACCATCGGAATTTTGCTAGTTTTGATGGAGTTAATACAGTTATAAATGTGCTTTTTCTTAATTACTGAATTTCAACTTTTATGAGTATACCTAAACAAAATTAAAAATTGCCAGCATTGACTAGTGATTCACCAATAATACTAGCGAAACTGGTCTCTGCCGGCATGTACACTGTGGGACAACATCTCTTCTCCCAGCTGTACAGGCATACCTGTCCAGGCAAATGTATGCAACATGAACCCAGTTTCACTCTGCAATAGGTGTGCAAAACACTTCATGTAAAACGGGTGTTAAGATTAATATGTGGCATGTCATTGTGTCCTGATATTTCTGACATCACTAGAACGCCTTGTGACATACCAAGTGTAAATGAAGGAATATGGGGAGTGTGAATTTAGTGGATGCAATGCTGTATTGCCAGCTTGCCCCATTTTTGTTGTTTTATAATATAAGTGAAGTATTATCATGGTTCAGAGATGCGTGCATCCATGGGTTAAAGAAAAGCTCAAATAATTTTATTCTGAAAAGACTTCTAGGGTTTTATAATGCATTCCTTCTACCTGGTAAACAGGAAGCTGATGTTACTTCTTTTTATTTTCTCTAAGCAAGGAAGCCTTTCCAAGGTATAGAAACCATTTATCTGCTTTAGTCAAGGTGATTTCCTTACCAAGGCCATTGTCCCTGCAGTGAAACTGTGATTATGTGGAGAGTAATTGTGTGTGTGTGCATGTCTGTATACCTTTACATTGTTTCCAGATAAAATTAATGAAAAAGCCAACAGTGAATGCAACGAAATGTGCTTTGCCTTCCTTCAAGAGCAGCATTAGTATCTACTTCATATTTTAATAAATTACGGTCCTGTGTGAAAGCTGTACCTGTCCATCGTTTGCTGAGCCAGAACGATCTTCATTATGCTGCAGACAGTTTGCTCCTGTAAAATGCAACACAGTCTGAAGCACTATCATCATCAGTAGCAAAATAAAAACTTGTCATGTACAATACTGGCGGCAAAATGGAAATGCTTGGAAAAGACGATTATCTATTGAAATAAATAGTCCAGAGGGCAAATGTTCATTCAACGTATTGACAGCAAATATGTAACATCTTTTAGGGAGGCTGTTTTTCCAGTTCTTTCTGTGTCTTTGGATATCTCAGCATGTGTACGAGGCGTTATTTCATCTATCGGCCTGAATCCTGAGCCAACACCAAGTGCCATTGCCCTGCAGTTGTTGCGAAGGCAGCCATCTGACAGCGGTTAACGGCAGGGCCTGGGTTTTGTGTATTGCATGACATAAACTTTAAATTACTAGTCTAAAATTAAAGTTAAAATTGAATTTGTTTTGTTGGTTTGGTTTCTTTTGTTTTCCTAAAAATGTTACCATTAGTAAGATGGTGGCCTTTTAGTTCCTTTTCTAACATGGACTGGAAAGTTTTTAAATTAACTTTTCAATACAGTAGCATGAAACCTAGATGAAGAAACATTGTTCAGCAGTCAATTTTTTTTTTTTTAAATGCATCCACATGTGACTGTGGCAGAAAACTATTAAAACAAAGTGAAACTGTCAGACTTTAAAGTGGGGTTTAATTTCTTTATGAGCTTTGTCTATCATCTGATTTGTAATTATTTTATTTCATACTCTCATCTTGTGAGAACTTGTCAAAAAGCTTTTGAAATCCTAATAAGTAGGTTCACAGGGTCTTCTTTAGCCACAGTCTTATTAACCTTTTCAAAGAAGACAGAAAGCCTTTAAATTAAGCTGATCTGCAGGCAGCTAATTTTTGTAGTGTCAGAAAATCATCGACTTCTGTAGTTTGGGCTATTCTTTCATATATAAACATTTAAGAAAAAAACTGAAACAGCTTTTAATGCAATCTGTGTTTACTAATATGAGCTAATAAAACCACATAATATTATTTTGTATTGTGTTAATGGGTATTGCATTATGCTACTATATGAATGCTGTATTAATTGATGCTATACATCACTGCAGCACTTGCTGTGCAACCCAGAGGAAGAACAATTCTTGACTTTCCTAATACAGTAGACTTACCAAAGCTGTAAAAACGTTTGGAGACACAAAAATATGAAAGACCTATTGAAGAGGTTTATTTGCTTTGCTTGTTATTGCTTTACATTAATCTGGATTCAGCATGCCATGTGAGAGAGGTGTTCAACACTTGTTTGGAAGATCCCAGATACACTTTCACGCAGCTCTTCAGAGCAAAATCTATCCCTCGGCCTGAGCTGACCCTGACACAACAGTGAAAAGGTGGGAGTAAAGGTGATGTTTGTCCTTTTCAGTTACATAAATACATACATATATATGTGTACAATGTGTATAATATGTGTATAGATGTATATATAGATGTACAATATCCTGTATGTATATATCATACATGTGTATTTGTGTGTATACACACATATATAAAAATGCATACATACACACACAAGGTGTGTCTAAGTCCAAGTATCGCTGTAGTCTTGCCACCTGGGGTACTGCTAGCAGCATAACTTCTTGAAGTCTGTGCTCAGCACAGGCTGCAAAACTCTCTAGAAGGGCTGGATAAATACATAGACATCTGTCCCATTCTGGACGTGATGCTTTTGCAAGTCCTGCGTTATTATTCCCCAAAAGAACTAGTTTAAGTTAAGGTGAGATCTACTTCTGTGAGTTGCAGTGCTTTGGGCATAAAAATGTCCCATGGCTCTATTCATCTTGTCCTCAGATTTGGGGCAATAACAGAAAGATACTGAGAGTTTGTAATGACTCCCCAACATCCAGTTAGAGGATTTATTCTTCCTTTGATGAAAAGGAGAGCAGAAAAACAAGGTTCAATTTGAAAATTTCTCAGCAGATGAATTTGACTGCAAGCCACAGCTGCATTTACAATGCTGCAGTCAGAAAGAAACAATTTGAAGGAATAAAGAGCTGGGCCAGGTATAAAATTATCTCAGTCAGTCATTAGCATAGTCTTCAACCCATCAGATAAAACTTTAGCATTGCGCCAATTATCTTTGTATTGAAGCTCTGCCAGGACAGATTGAACCTAGGGCAAGAAATGAGTTCAGACTAAGCTTAATAGGAAGGCAATAACCTGGTAACATCATGAGTATAAGGCCAAGTGCTGGAGAAGCGGCAACGGGCCAGAGGGAAGAGGTGAAAGTTGGGTGCCACTGCAGGCTTCTGTGCAGAGCCAAGAAGCTAGTGAGGGCCAGAGGCGGACCCCAAGTGGTCATCACCTCCACAGGGAATCTCATTTTATCTGCAAGGACAATTTAAAAGATAAAACAAAACAAAACCAAACAAATAAATAAAATAATAATTAAAAAAAAAGAAAAAGAAAAAGAAAGAAGGAACAAGCTTCTTACGTTTTGTCATCTTTCTGAAGTAAAACTTTAAAAAAACAATATTCCTGAAATCAGATGAAGCAAAATAATGATTGTTATCTCATAATTGATTGCTGTCCAACTTGTGGTAACAATGGGCAGAGGGATACTACAAACCAAAAACCCAAAGAGTATGGAGGTGGCCTAAACCTATTTTATAACCCCTGTTGAATTTTGGCACTAGTACTGTTTCTGTATTATATTCTGTATTTGTTTCTGTATCTATGTGGATTTTGAGCAAGCGATAGTTAAGTAGGATTTTCTGAAATTCAGCATGAGTGCAATTTAAATGCATACTTCTGCTGAACAGGGTTTGAGAGCTCCTGAAAACCTATGGTGGCAATGATGCAACCTGACCTATTACCTTAATAATGTTATGTGCCCCACTACGCAATTCATGCATGGAATCACTAGCAACAATTACGGGAGCATCGGGTGAGATATAAAAAGATGCAATGTGACAGCTAAATGGTAGTTTTGTTAGTTTATTATCTTGAAGAGTCTTTATTGAAAAAACAGGTTTTCCACTATCTTTCTGCATAGAGCTGTTGTGACACTCAGCATCCACTTGGATCCGTGCTTTGACCTGGATCTTTAGCTGTGTAGTGGCTGCCTGACATGTTTGACGCACTTAAAATTGGCATTGCTTTTACCCATTTGTTCTAATAGTAATACTTTGCTGTAATGACACCACTTTAGTTCATAGATAGTTTTACTGGGTGGCTTCCCACTAAATGTTTAATCTTACATCTGGAACACAATATTACCAAGAGATACCTGGAGGCACATTTCATTGATTAACTTCTTAGCTGCTTAGTATTCTATTATACTATCTAAATGTTTCAAGAAAAGGAATAGCACAAAATCATGCCAACTTTTACTCCTTCCATGCATCGTCTTCTAGAGTACTTAACCAAGATTTATATTTTATTTCAGCTCACAGGCAAACTCCACCACTTTTTTATTACTACTTTCTGTGGTCCCAGAATGTCACTGTGCTTGAAAGATGTACAAGCTTCCTGACTCCAGATGTCTGCAGAAGGCAACCCTACATGAAATGGGACAAGCGTATTTTTGTTGAGTTTCCTGTACGTTCCTGTGTACAACGAGCCAAACATTTCTGGGAGCTGTCAGGCTTACTGCACTTGTAACACCAAGTTGTCTGCACAAGTGCATTAATTTTAGTGAGCCTGTGGGGTGTCAGGCTTATCCCACCACGTGGTAGAAACACTAAGTCTTAGACGCCTTGGAAGTGCCCAGCTTGCTGGAGAGGTGTAGCAGGGTGGCCTCCCACACTTGGGACCTCTGCATAGCCAGCAGTCCAGCGGGAACAACTGTCCTGACCAAGCTGATGGACAGCCGTATGAAATCTTCCAATTCTAACATCACAAATACTCAAAGTCAAAAATAAGCACCATAACCAGGAAGCCCATCTGTGTGAGAGCTCTGAACTGCATGGCACAGTCCTTACATAAATTAAAAGCCACAGGTCTGTATTTTGGGATATCAAGACATTTTAGGCATCTTGAATAAGTGCAAATTCCTACACCCCAGAATACCATTATTAGAAAAATAAGAATCTCTAGATATCTCCAAATATCCACTATTAATTTTCACTGAATTTCACTGAATTTTTTAGAGTTGGAAGGGACCATAGAGATCATCTA
>JAHREE010000344.1:183671-198928 GCA_033628505.1 Tringa tobata | reverse complement strand
CACTTCCTCAGTTTCCCAATGAGGATGTTATGGGAGACAGTGTCAAAAGCCTTGCTGAAGTCAAGGTAGATGACATCTGCTGCCCTCCCCTCATCCAACCAACCATCATAGAAGGCTATCAGATTGGTCATACATGATTTACCCTTGGTAAATTTTAAATTACTTTGGTTTCTCCTCCCCTTTTGGCAAGAACTCTGTAGTACAGTGTTAGCAGATAAGGATTTGGCATCCCCAGTGATAAAACACAGACCTTTTCTAATTCTGTTCAGCTCCGTATTACATGGTGAAGAGTAAATTAATTTTGCAGCTCCAGATCAGAGATCAGATGGGCGGCAATAAGACGACCTCAAAAACTTTAGATTAAGAAATTATTTTTCTTTAGATAAGCACTCTATCAAAAATACAAACGCTGCCCCCAGAACAGTGATTCATACTTATCCAGATGTCCTTATCTGCATCAGAAAATATGACTGTCCTTCAAACCCTTGCCCTAACTATTTACTCTGTGTATTTTGTGACCTGGGTCCTGGGACTGGAACTGTTTTGGAGTGAAGAGATGAGGTAGCCCATGGGCAAGAGTCTGAATAATTTGCATTAAACAACAGGATGGAGCATGAAATACTCCAGGCCCATCAGTGTCCATCAATCAACTTTGTTTCTCTGGTGCGAATGTGTGTGTTCAGTTTGGACTTTAAATATCCTCAGCATCAATAATATTCTTTCTAACAAACAAGCTTAGGTAGGAAACAAAAGTGGCCTTTACTTTTGTAGATATCACAGTTGTCTTCATCGGTCATACGAGAAAGCAAGTTAAAAATTGCAGCCAATACATGAGTAAATAATAGTGAGAAGATTTGCCAGATAATAGCTGATTAATAAGCAGAGGTATTTATGCTGCAGCTGTTCAGCACATGCAGCTTCCATGAGTATCGATGAGAACCTCATGCATGGAGCCGTTGCAGCACCATGTGCAGCAGAGCCACCACTCTCCACGGCTGGTAGTCCTTCCAGACTGCTAACACAAATGTTTACCCCTCCAAAAGATACATTTTCTTTAGCTCACTCAATCATAAGTTCAAGGCACACATTGCTCAATCTCCCTTACAGAAAATATTAATTCCGAAGTGGCTTGGTTTGTTTCATTTTTATGGAAAAAAAAAGGAACAGGAGACAATATTTTTGGCCGTGGACCAATGAGAGTGAGTGAGCTAAATTAATTTGAGAAACAAATTGTGTTAAGGAGGGGGGGAGCTGATAGATAAGCAGTCATGGGAAATCTATCTAGAGGGAGGACAAACGAGCACAACTTGACTTTCATGTAACCCTTAATCTATTTATAGGAGGAAGAATCGGGAAATGAAGTACCTCTCAACAGCAGTTTAAGTCAACAACTAAAATTAATTGCCTTCACTTTCAAACTACAGTACTTGTGCAGGCTGCACATGAACAGCCAATTTCACACTCCTAGACTCTGGCAAAATGTCGACAAAACAGCTTCCTCTCTGAAACGGAGAAAAAGTCAGCCCTGCCTTCCCTAGCTTTTAATAAGCCTCCTGTTTGTCAAAGGGTGCAGAGAGTGATCTTGCACTGCAGAGACAGGAGACCATCATTAAGATCTACACAGTTTCGCCTCTGCGACTTGAGGATATCAAGTGCAAACATTTGCTCGCATCAGTTTGCCTAGAAGGTTGTGTTAGCTTGTATGCCAGTGTAAGGCTGCACACCTTGCACCTACAGTGCGGAAGGAGTGGTTGAGCACACAACTTGGACCTTGCCCATCATGAAACGGCTCTTTTGAATAAGGACAAATGTGAGTCCCATCCCACTTTTCTGCCCTCCAGTGAGGTGTTGGTAGCCCAGGACTACCTGACCTCTGGACCTAGTCCTAACGCTGCAGAGCCCTGGCTGGCACCGGTGCAACTGCTCCTCTCTGTGGGGCTCCTGCTCTTTGGCTTTGGGATGTGGTGCCTGTGTCAGACTCTGGTCTGTCCTGGGGTAAGCGCTGAGCCATGCCATGGCAAGGCTGCTTCACCTGAGCTCGCCCACCTTGGGGCGAGGGGTAGCCCCTCTGTCACCTCCTGGCTCTCAGCACCCAGGTTGCACCTTGGCACTGAGCTACTGGGCAAAGCACAGGTTCCCGTAAATAGTCTGAGAACTTGAGTGGGTCAGTTAGTCCCACTGCCTTCGGTGGATCTGATTTAATAAACGCAGGTGTGCACTGTAGAGCCCTCACTATTGTGGCTGGTTTTTATTTTTATTTTGGTCTGAAGGTTGGGACAGTCTTTTTGGATTTTTCTCCCTTTGCATAGCTTGATGGCATACCCGCTCCCTGAACTCAGCAGGCTGAGCTGTTGTGGTTACTTCTTATTCACCAGGGATATTTCTCTCTTCCAAATGTTTTAGGTAAGAGGTGAGCTGAAAGCCAAGCAGTGAGCAGACGGGACCATTGGTGCCGCCACTTACCTGCTGCCTCCCCTTGGCCAGGTCACTTGAAAGCTCTCTGCTTCATTTACCACACATGAAGAGAGGGGCTTGGTCATGTCAGGACTGCTCTCAAGCCCAATTTTTACACCGCGTGTGTTTATTTCTGCAGGCTGAGGAAACACAAGCTGGGCGTAAAATGAGATCTTTTTCATTTGGCTGTTAAATGAGATCTTTTTGATGCACCCACAATCTGCAATGGGAAGAAAAAGCTTGTCTGTCAGCCTTAGCCTACCTCAGATCTACTAAGTAACTCTTAAAATAAATGGTAGTAAACATGGGGTATGTATATGCTTATTTATATGCTGTGTTTATGAGAAGTTTTGAATTCCATCCCATTGTTTGTAAATATTCTATATAACTCATCTGTTTTTATGTATTAATTTGTATGTGTTCATTTATTTTTGGTAACAACCTGTTTTATGGAAATATTTTAATAAAAATCTGTGAACATGAGGAAAAGTAGAGCACAATACAGATGCACAAACAAACACTCGCTGCATGACTCTGAGGAAAAAAAAAAAGCGCGTACGTGGAATTCACACATCATCTAAATAGAGAAACGTATAAAACGGAAATGCAGAATGAACCGAGCGTGTAAATAAAAGCTAAACAGGACTGTTGGCAGTCCTGCCTTCCTGCTGGCCTATCCGCCCGCCACAGAAGGGAAGGCTGAAGGTAGAGGTATCCTGGTGGGTATCCTGGTGCTCCCTGGTAAATGTCTGTGGGATGTGGGCAGGACCACAAGCAGCCAAGCACCAGACCCAGCCCAGGAGCCAGATGGTTCGGAGGGCAGGGCCGGCTGGAGGGATGCTTCCCCAGGAGCCGTGGTGGGGGTTTGTGGAGGTGACACCCCGGCAGAGCGCTAGCCCAAGGCGGCAGCATCGCTGCTGCGCCAGTGCCAATCCAGCGTGCCTTGATTTATAGGTTTGGCTGGGTTTAATATGGCTGTCACAATATTTCCAGACTCACTGGGCGTCATGTGTCTTTATTAAAGTTTGCTGAGCATTTTGAGATTCTTTGACGAACTGTGCTAAATGCCAGGTGTTATTTTCACTTTTCCCCAGTCGTAGTTAATACAGTTGTCTGCTGTTTTGCTGATTGCTACAGTTACTGTGGATATAAAGACGTGCTAAGTAATAAGGCTATCAATCAACCAATGCATGGAAAAGCTCGAGGGGTGCTTCAAAAACTACCAAAGACTGTTTTCTTTCTTGATGCGACTTGACCTCATGCAGTGGGGAGAGAGCAGGTAGGAGCTGGCTTTCCACCACACTGCAAGGAAGCAGCATGCAAAGCTCGCAGGGAGGGATTTACCCCACCACACGGGGGGATTTACCCCACCACATGGTGTCCTGCCCTTGGCCTTGGACCTCGGGTTCAGATCAGGTTGGTTCTGCCGGACTGGTGCCTCCTTTTTGTCTCTGCCCATCCCTCACACTCACCCAGGTCCCCCCCAGGGCTCTCTGTGAAAGCCTCGAAGGAGGAGGGAGGGCCATCTGACCCAAAACTGGCCTTTACCCATTTGCTTTTTTTTTTGGTTCCTATTCAGCAGTGTGATGTGGAAATCCCACTCCGGATTTCCTCCAGTGAAGCCCTGCTGCCAAATTGCGAAGCCGGGTGCAATCCCTGAAGCGCTGACTCCTGTGGTTTCGACATCTCTCCTTCCTGGCTCGGGCGCCATGGAGGAGGCTCCACCTGGAGCCGAAACAGTTACAGGGGGAAGACAGGAGTGACCTTGAAGTTTATAGTAAGGAGTGTTTTGGAACACAATGCCGAATTTTGTAATGAAATGCCAGAGCTGTTTATACTTCAGAGAGGATTTTTGACCAAGTTCCACATCCAAGGTTAATAATAATGTTTCGGGTGCAGGAGTCATGGAATAAGTAAAAAGTTGGCTCGGAAATTAATGATGAAGAATGGGAAAACAAAGAAAAGAAGCGATATCAAATGAATTATAACAGGAGGAACTGTAAACTAGACCAGAAACTAATGCATGAAGATACAGAAGATTGCAATCACATCAAGGCTAATAGATAAATAGAATATGAGTCCTTCAGCATGCTTATTTGACATTATTCTGTGTGTGCCATGAAACACTGGGGAAAAAAAAAGAAAGAAATTGAACAGTCAAGACTAAGGATTTGTTTGGTATAAGTATATATCTGTTAAAAAAAATATCTATTTGAACATTTGCCCAGAACTTAGAATGAACCCATCTGCAACATTTATGAGCTTCATGCAGTTAGGTAATATTTTTGTTTTGTTTTTCAGTTCCTGGGTGATAATAGAGGTGATAAATGAAGTGGTCTACATCACTTAGGAAGAGGACTGCTCTGGCTGCTGGCATTAAACGGAGCAGAGCTGGGAGAGGAGAGGGATTGCCCAGCCACTGGGGCAGGCTTTGAGCAACGTTGGGTCACACCATTTCTTCCCCAGATGGTGGGCGACACCACTCTGGGTCAGCTGAGGGCTTCTGCCTCCCCTGAAGCCACCAGCTGTGGACACCTGGACAGTTCTCCAAATCTGGCCATCGGTGTCCCTCTCCCTGAGTTTCAGGTCTCCCCAGAAAACTGAGTTCAAGCTCTTCTGTCCTGTGCTGGCATGCTGAGATAATGCCGTACCAGCGGGCGTGAAAGTGCTTTATGTGCACAGAGGGCACTGGATGTGCCCACAGTCTCACGTGGGCAGAGGCATGCAAATCCCTTTGCTACACCAGAAAGAGGTCACCCTCTTAAAGTGCATTCAGGCGATGGTGCTGGTAACGCTGTGCAAGTTCATCCAAAAGATGGGCATTGTTCATCTTCTCCTGCAGTTCCCTGTGGTGGTGGGTTTCCAATGAGTGCCAGTTTTCACTCACCAAGAGCTGCACAACCTTAAGCTGACACCACAGCTAATGTGAGGTTATGGGCTCCATCAGCTGGTCTGACCGGGCGGAGGAAAGGTAGATCCTCCCATGCAACTGTCCCAGTTCAGTAACACCAGCTCCACTCTTTTAAGAAAGCCTTAGTAAAAATAGTAAGTTACAGCTTGGGGGAAGTGATCGTCCAAGTAACCTGGGAGTTGTGAAAAACTGTTTTTAAAAAAAATTAACATTAAAAGGTAGAATAGGCAGATGGTTGAAAACAGAACACCCATTTAAAAAAAAACAATCTAGAAACATTAGCTCAACTCCTAAGAATTTAAAAGATTTTGTTTGCCATTACATGGTAAGCATTTCTTGCCTAGGTGGTCCTAGATTTGCTATGTCTTTTTATTAATTAACTTCAATCTCTGCAGGCTGAGACATATATTCCATGGTAGCTGTCTGTCTATAAGTATCTTGGTCCAATTCAATGTGGTATTGGGAACTAAGACAATATCAATCATGAAGGCATAAAATGGTTAAAAGAATAAAAGCAAGTGGCGCTTTCTCACACAATGCTCAGGCCAGATGAACTGAGCCACTCCTGCATGTTACTGAGTCATGGTAACTTCTGGAGCAACATGATTTTTTTTTTTTTTTTTTGCATTGAAAAACCCTGTAGAAAGATGTTTCTTTTTAATGCAGAAATCACCTTTTGAAAGGTATCTGTTGGAAGGGCAGAATCTGTGATGCAGGGAATTGTGCATTTCGAATCTACATTCTTTTTTTTTTTCTTTCTTTTTTTCTTTTTTTTTTTTTCCAGAAGAATGCCTTGCAACACACAGATACCTTTCAGCCAGCTTTCACTTGGGAAGGAAAATAATGTGGCCTGCAGCATGTATCACTTACAGCAAGGTTAATCAGGAGTTGCTCTACTGACACTAGTACTTACATTGGTGTAAATCCCATGTAAGTGAGGCCGAAGTGATTTCAGAGTAACAAAGAATGTGACAACAGCAGCTTTCAACTGGTGCCTACTGGTGGCCCCTACCACATGGGTTTTCAAGAATCAAAGCCCAGTGTGTCTGAACCCGTGTCGACTCAAACAGTAAAATAAAGCAGCCTTTCTAGTCTGCTTCTCAGCATGATAATGCTACTACAGTATTACTCTAAGGTCTTCTGAGTAGCTGCATTTAATAATGCTTTACAGTAAGGTTCCATTTATAAACACTTCATTATTAATAAAGCATGGCAATTTGTAGCATGCATAAAAATTATTTATATTCATGTGGTAACCAAGCCCATAGATTTAATAATATTGACGTCTTATAACACGCGTTGTAACAGCTTGTCACAGCATCATCTGTTAAGCATTTCTTACTAATGCATTTCATACCATGCCTTATAATAATTTGTTAAAGGATGCAGCTGCATCTATTAAGCCTTTCATAAATATGAATAGCACATTTTCTAAAATGGCACCATATATTAAATTATTACTGGATATTCTAACTGGAAACAGAATTTCTCTTTCTCGCTTTCCCTCTTCCCTTATTTCCTTCTTTCCTTTCCTTTTCTCTCTCTATCTCCCCACCCCAGTCTGTCCGTCTGCCTTTCTGCCTCTTTCTTAATTCAGGTAAAACCCCAGCTTTCCCCTTATGTGTGGTGGGGCCCCATTTCAGTTTAGTAGGGTTTCCTGGTCTGGTGTACCACATAATTTGGGCACCTCAGTTTGAAAGCAGCTCTTCATGCGGGCAACTTCAATAAACAGTGAAGTTGCTGGAGGTACCGCACCTCACTGGGGCCAATGAGAGACCCAGCTGGGAAAGGAGGGGACGAACAACCTTGAGTTTTTTGTGGGTGCGGGCTCATGGCCTGCTCCCGATCGAGGAAGCAAACAAGCAAAATTGGTTTTTCATGATTCCTCTTTGCAGTGTTTAGCCACAGAATAATTTCTTTTCATGCAGAAAATAAGAATTTAAAATGGATGTAATACTAAATCATCTTCTTGTCACGAAGGTCCAAATCCAGAATATTTCTTTGTGATTTTTGCAAGTGGCAGCAAGAACGCAGTGCCACATACCAGAGGAGTAGTACCTCGTGTGGCTGCCTGGGGTAGTTAGGTTTATGAAAATACTTCTTTGCTTGCAGAGGTAAGTGGCGTTACAAAAGCTATGAGCACAGGTTAGGTCTCAAACCCTCACGTCTGCCGTGAGGGCCACGCATCCCAGCCATCTTGCTCCTAAGCTTGGCACTCCAGTCCTTCAGTGATTTTATCCTGCTCTGAAATATTATTTTCCCGGTTGGCTCTTAGATAGAAACTCCCACCCAAGTGAGGGCTCCTTACCCAAGCTCTGACTTTGGTCTGTTGCCTTTTGTCCGTGATTAAACATTGTTGAATACTGCTATACTGCACTTGCTTATATTGCTGTGCACACGTGTACAAAATGCCAAGTTATGCTTTGCAGCAGTTCACTTTTGCACTTGCCTTCCTGTTCAGGTAATATGTCTTCTTTTTCTTTTTCTTTTTCTTTTTCTTTTTTTCCCTTCTTCTGTGATATAATCTAAAAATGTGGCACCCTGCAATGTTATTAGAGATTAAATTCTTAATTTTGAATTTCCTTGCTTTTGTGAGTTTGCCTCAGATCCTTAACATTTTAATGTCATTTTAATGCGAATTTCCATGCTATTTTAATTCATTAGTCATGGGCTATCATTTTTCGATGTAATTACTGTAATTTCATCAAGTGACATAATTACAGTAAATACTTTGAGTAATTACTATTCATACGGAAAAAGATATCTGGAGGTGTAATAATGTCATATAATAAAATATTTATGATGTGTAAAGACAAATTATGATGACATATTTACATCACGTAATGGCATGACAGCGTTCTGTATTTACCTTGGGTGAGGATAATGACATAAAAATAAGTTTCAGTGACATCATCTGTTGGTAACGATTACAAAGAGTTGTGCAGCATCCAGGTACAGCAAATTCAATAATTCTCACCTTTTAAAAATAAATAATCTCCCCCCAACCCCCAACATGCCACAAAAAGCCAGCGGGGAAGATCTATTGCCAGTTGAGGTCAAAGGAAGGATTTACACTGCGGCTGACATCAGATGGCACTGGGCTGGGCTGGGACATTTTGCTGTGGGAGAGCTTGTGCCCACCATTTCCAGCAATTGCAGGTAGAAGGGAGACATTTTGAGCAAAGAATAAAACTAGCCTGAAATACAAGTTTAGAAAATGTTTGGACACTGTGAGGAGGGTGTGTAGGTATTTGTGAGTGTGTATGAGAGGATGGATAGGTGACGATGTTAAGACACACCATGTAGCTTGCAAGGCCAAGCCTTCTGCAGTTGGGGAATGCCAAGTTTTATCGCTGAAGGTTCAACGCACCATTTCACCCACAGCCCCTGTGGAGGTTGGGCAGGATGGCATCTTGTTTCACTGCAGCAACCCTTGCCTTGCTCAGGGACTGACTCCCTTTGAGTGGGAGCCAGGCAGCGAAGGAGCTGCCGTTCAGCAAGACCTCTGCTTCCCCTGTGGCAGAGCATGGCCATGGTGAGGTGTAAGAACCAAAGACCAAGACAGAACCAGTGGGGGAAAGAAAGAAGAAATGGATGTGTCCATTCTCCACCTACCTGGGCTATTCTTGACAAATGTGTCTCAGTTTGCCACTGTTTGTATGGTCCTCATTTTCTGTGGCTTCATCTGCCTGGTGGAAAGGCTCGGTGCTTGGGGCAGCAGCTGAAGGCCAAAGAAACCAGCCTGGCACCCGTGGGCTGCTCCAACCAACAGGCAGAGTAGGGGCTTATCCACGCACACGCTGAAAATCAGTGACGTTATTTGACCTTAAATTTACTACTTCTTCACTGCCCATCAACAAAAGCAATGCTTATCTGACCTTCCAGAGATCTGGTGAAGACAGCAAGCAGTTGAGAGGAACGCCAATAGAGGTCCCAGTAGCCAGGCTCAAGGGAAATGTTGGCTCCAGGTCTACACTGAAGTATCTTTTTCTCTGTGCTAAGCCAAGGCCCCAAGAAGAAAAAAAAAAAAAAAAGGCAAATAATCATGTAGTTGCAGACTAAAACATAATGCATATGCCTGAGGAGGCCCACAGAAGTTTGCACGGACAGTCCGATCTTCGAAGCTTCTCATCTGCCAATTTAGGCCCATCCTCACAGTAGCATGGTTAGGGACATTATACATTAGGGACATTATATATTAGGGACATTATACACTCCTAATGTGCAGACAGAGATTTCGGGAACAGAGTAATTCTTTGGGGAATCAGATGGAAATAACACCACTGCTGTGCTGTAGGTATTTGGGATTTGCCAGGTGTGAGCATAAGGTGCCAGCAGTGTCATTCCCTTTCAGAGGAGAGAAGCACAGCATCTGGATGCTGAGATCAAAACAAAAATAAACCCCATTTAAAAAAAAAAAAAAAATATCTGGGGATCTGTTAGACTTTTAGAGTCTGCTAGATGCTGTCTTTCTGTGGCTCTAGTTCAATGTCTCAGTGCCACCATTTTGACATACAGCAAATACTTAATATCACATAAACTTAAGTATATGTATACCATCCATATGTACGTGTGTCATAAATATATGTCATTTGTGACAGACCAGGCCCTTGTTATTTCTGTAGAAGGAACCACTGCTTGATTTACAAACTTGCAGAGGTTTTGAAAGGTGTTAATAAACTTCAGTGTGCTGTAGACAATGTTAAATTGCTTGCCAAAGCCCCAGGCTAAGTTCGTCTTGTAAAGCTTAAACCAGATCCTTGGAGCTTGCAGACAAATCCAAAGACCAAAAGAAAAAAAGAAAAAAAAAAAAGAGAAAAAAATTAGAAATCAGATGCGCAAGAGAGAATATTCTTGCCAGTAACATGACAGAGTCAAGTTAATTCAAAGTGATTCAAACAAGAAAGATTTTATTTTTTTTAGGATATTGCTGGCCAGTTCTGCATCCTGAATCTGATTGACATATGATACTACTAGGCTGAATGAAGACATTTTGCACATGTTTTTGCTTTAAAGAGCAATTGCTAGGGGTAACACTGGTTAGTTACAACATGGAGACATGCCAAAGTATTCTGAATGAGAGTGGATTGCTGGCTATCTAGTGCTTCAAGGTTTGTAGGGCTGGGTGGATAATTAAACATTCCTGACATCGCCGTGTGGTCACATAAACTCAGAGGGTTGGAGAAATGAATGTGAAAGCTTAGGCTCCGACCGGGTATGTTGTCCAGTTCTGTAAATAGGGATTTCCACCACAAGAAGTTGCATGAACTCTGCAGTAGACTTTATGGGAATATCGTCATCTATTTATTGAAATTTCACCACAAAAATTAATGTTTTGACATAATTTTTGGACATGGCTTTTTTGCCTTTTTTTGAATAACCATGTCTTTTCAATACAGCCTTTAAATCTATTCACCAACTTTGCCACAGATTTTTCATCAATCTATAGCTTTCAGAATATAGTTTCCAGATCTGTAGCTTTTGGAAAGATTTTTCTGAATGAAAGCTCTTCTGTCCCACAACATGTTGATACATTATTGAGAACAACAGCAAATTAGCTCATTAATTTTTAACAGCAGCCTGAGCCTGCAGAGGCAAGCTTGGGTGGGAAAAGTCCTTAAATCTCTGTCAGCATTTAAGCTCTTTTTTTTTTGCTTGGTTTTCAGCCACCATGGTTGATCCTCCTGTTAGAGTGCCTGTTCACACTTTCGAGTAGCTTTAGTTTTCGTCAGCCTGTATATTTTGCATCAGATAGTTCAGCAACAAAATGCTTCACAAGTTCTGTTTAAAAAAAAACCACCTCAAACCCAAGATGATTCTACTTGAATTTCCAACCTATTAGTGCATATCATATGTTCCTTCCCAATTGAGAAAGAAGATGAGTTTCTGAACTGGCTAGTTTCCTGAGGATTACATGGCATTAGCACAGGGAGGGAGTGGGAGAAAACCACACAAACTAAAACAGCTGGCTTGAACTTCACTTGGCAAAACCGCTAATATCTGAGACTGGTTAATCTATGTTTCCAGTGCTCAGAATGGAAATTTTCTAGTCCACGTGCTGACATTTTCCAGCTGCCAATTATACCTCATATTGAACAACTCAAGCTCTATTTGAGCTATGAAACCACATTTTCAGCATTGGGTCTCCAGCTTTATGCTGTTTAGGTCCACGTTACTTTTTGATTGCTCTGTGCGTTCATGTGTGTTAGGGCTTGCTCGATTTTTTTGTCACATGGAGTAAATTGAAAGATTCCCCTGTGCGCTTGAAATCAGACCACGACCCAACATCTCCAAGGGATGGTTTGCATCAGTGTACACAATGTGTCAAAGCATCATGCCTTAATCCGGTGAGTGCAGTGACAGGGCTGATGATGTGACAAGGCAGATCAGTCGATGCTGTAGATATCTTGCCAGTAGTGGGAAACAGGGGTAGGAAATGTGGGGGGATGAAGGGAAAAAACGGTGCACGGAGAAATGGAGATGCCCCTCCACCACCCCCACTAATGCTGATTTGTGCCCACAGTGTGGGCATTGCTAAGCAGCTTGGAAATACATCCACATCTTTGCAGCAGACAGTGCTCACCAGGCCGCTAACACTTGTTTCTAGTCTTTTCCAAGTTGCAGTTTGTTAACTAGCAACCAGAACTGAAAGTAAAAAAGTCTAAACATCTATAACTGAAGTAAGTCAGTGCTCTGTTTCAATAAACTTAAAAGTAGCATTGCAGGTTTTTTTGTATTGTCTTTCATGAAGGTATTTGCTTCCAAACTGTATGAACAAAGCATGTTGTTTGACAGATATCATCTCAGCAGACAGGTTGCCTAATCTGTTTTATTGACAAATTGACTTATTATTTGATCAACTTGAATATAGTCTTCAAGATATATTTCTATTATAAAAAAGTAGATGGAACAGAGAATAATGTGTTTAGTCCATCATCGTCTTTCAGCTGTCATTTAAACACTGGTGTGTCTGTAAGAAAAGAAAAGAAAAGTTATACAGTTGTTTTGATCATGCTGTCAGAATTGTCTTTATTGTCTGTGGGGGAATCGCCTATGTAATTTCTTCTTCCTTGATACGATAATATATTGACCTCCCTCATTCAGTCAGAAGAAAGCAGGTTACGGTGGCTCTACCCACCACCTACATGAAGTTTCGTATTCTATCAGAAGAGAAACAAAGCAGCTCTGGGAGCCAGAATCACTTATACTTCACTTCCCCTGTGTTGTCTTTCAATGGGACCCGGAAACAAAGTGAAGTTAAAAGGTTTTCCTCACCAAACACAGAAAGGCTTTAAAAAAAAAAACAAAATAAATTTCTAGGCTGTTATGTTACATTCTTTTCACTAAAGGGGTTGGTTATGTTTTTTTTTAAAGTCAGTACATTGTACTTGAAAAGTTTCGAAGATATAAAGAATATGAAAACCTTAAAATCTGGATCAATTCAGTTAACAATGTAAATGTGACAGCTTTAAGATTTCTCAAACTGAATTGAAAAAAAGTCAATACAAGGTGATATTATTTTCTCCTTCTTGCTGTTTAATTCAGTGGGTAAGTATGTCTTTAGAGGGAAGTTGTATATGCTTTTGAGTCACAAAACTGGGATTTTTGATAAAAAGAAGCCCAAAATTGAAACAGTTACATTTGTAATCTGGCAGATCTAGGATTGAGAGCAAAACTGGGCCTTGAGCTGTACCACCCCTGGCCTTGGTTTATCAAAACACAGATCTGACTAATGGAAAACTGGCCGCAGGAAAAAAAAAACACAAAACAAACCAAAACCCCCACAATTTGCCCATCTTTGGGTTTTTTTTCCCTTCCTATTTTTTTTTAAACTGCAGACATTTAATGCTGTGCTTGCCTGAGAGCTTTTTCCTGTAGCTAATAATACTTTGCACTGCTGTAGTGCCTTTAATCCAAAGATCTCAAAGTGCTTTGCAGGCATTAATGAATTAAGCCTCATAACACCCCTTTGAAGTAGGTATTATTATAGCAGTCTTAGAGATGGGCTGAGTAATTTTCGTGAAGTTGTAGAGCAAGTCTCTGACAGAGTCAGGAATAGCCTGCCGAAGCCCCGTGTCTCAGTGGCTTCTCTAACAGCCCGTCATTCTCCCAGACTAAGACTCTTAAATCATTTTAATTTTAAATAATTACTTTGATTTACTTACTGTATTTAAGTCATACCTCTGTTAAATACAAGGGGAGGCATTGATTTATCCTTGGTGGGTTCGGCATTCACTGCCTGTGAAAATTGGGCTGATAACGTGAAGTTAAACCGACACAAATCCCCATGTGGGGATGCTCTTGCGAGGGGATAGGAGGAGCTTTTTGGGGCTTAGTTTGAGCCCTTGTCTTCAGGCACACACATTCAACCCTGTACAGCTACATCAGCGTGGTTGACACCTACCCGAGTTGCCTGAAATTACCAAATTACTGTTTTCTATAGGCAATGATCTGCAGTGTAAACGGTCCTTTATACGGCTAGAACTGCACCTATGCGAGCAGTTTCCATTATTTGTGATAGATGAGTCCTCTTTCCTCCTTCCTGACATTCTTAACTAAGACTAAATGAATAGTCAGGATCCGAACCAAGTCTAAATGAGCAAAAAAAGCCATTTGAACCACAGCTTGAATTGCCACACGGCACTGGCAGAGTTTTAACTAAAACTTATATTCATGCTTTTAATTATATTTTCAATTATGTGTGTACCATCCCAGTGCCATTAAGACCCAGCTGCACAGAAAGGCTCCCTGCTTGAAGTACTTTAGATTTTTGTGGAGAGGTGTCTCTTGGTGTGATTTTAACCTCTTCTTAATTGGTGGGGCAAACCTGGGTTTTGGCCAAAGTAACTTTCTGTAACTTTCTCTGGCAGCAATTTTAGAAGCATCCAAAAAGGTAAATTGTAAGCCTCCAAAAAAACAAATCCATATTCAATAAATTCATAGTCTCATGCCAAGCAGTTTGCTTTGCTTAGGTTAATTATTGCTCTCTACAACTCCCTGAAAGGAGGTTGCAGGGAAGCAGGGGTCAGTCTCTTCTCCCAAGTCACAGGCGATGGGACAAGAGGAAACAGCCTCTAGTTGCACCAGGGGAGGTTCAGGTTGGACATCAGGAAAGAATTTTACACTGAAAGGGTTATTAAGCCTTGGAATAGGCTGTCCAGGGAAGTGGTTGAGGCACTATCCCTGGAGGTATATAAAAGATGGGTTGACATAGTGCTTAGTGACATGGTTTAGTGAGTTTTGGTTTCGTTTTGTTTTTGTTTGGTTTGGTTTTGGTTTTGTTTTGTTTTATTGTTGTTGGAGGTTTTTTGGGGGTATTTGTTTGTTTTCTTGTTGTTTTTGTTGGTTTTTTTTGATCAGAGTTAAGTTGATGGTTGGACTAGATGATCCTAAAGGTCCTTTCCTACCTAGACAATTCTATGATTCTATGATTCCTGGGTACTGCTGTCCCATGCCTTTCAGCTGTACAGTGCTGGTGTGGTCGTTACAGCGGCATTCCCTGGACATACAGTGCTCTGAGATGAATTAGGTCTGAGGCATGGAGGACTCAGGCTGTGCCCTGGGTGCTTGCCCCACTCTCAGGCCCCTGCTGTGCCCCGACAAGGCTGCTCTGCCAGCAGGAAAACAAAACAAAACAAAACAGAACAAATAATAATAATAAAAAAAACACCACCCAGAGCAACAAGCACTAACTAATAACTAACTGATAGCTAACTAATACCTAACTAACAAGCACTAACGAGAGGTGATTGTCCCCTTGTACTGGGCACTGGTGAGGCCCCACCTAGAGTACTGTGTCCAGTTTTGGGCCCCTCACCACAAAAAAGACATTGAGGGTCTGGAGCGGGTCCAGAGAAGGGCAACGGAGCTGGTGAGGGGTCTGGAGAGTAAG
>JAHREE010000344.1:156652-178776 GCA_033628505.1 Tringa tobata | reverse complement strand
CCTGGAGAGCTGCTGTTTGGAATTAGAGGTAACCTTCTTGGTTGGTTGGTTGGTTGGCTGGTTTAGATATAATGCTTCTGTCTTGCTACACAAACCCAGGTCCTCTCCTTCTACAGGAAGATCAGGATGAGGAGATGAAGAGAGACTCTTTGATTCACTTGTATTTACATTATTTTTTCTGAAATAAAAGGTAACCTTCAGTTACCTTACTGGAAATACAAGAGGCTAACTTCGGCTCAGGATTACAGCTGTGTAAATCCGCCTTCCTCATCTGGTTGCTGGTGCCCAAGGAAGGCAAAACTGCCCAAGCAATATACCTAAGGGCTCTAGAACAATAGCAAAAGTATTACAGCCCAGGAGACCAATTTTTCACTTGTGAGAGGCAGCAGCTAAGGAAACCCAGCACCGCAAAGGTCTGGATTCTTTCATGCTGACTTTGAATATGGAAATCTCTTCATAGCTATTAGCCTTCCTGCCTACACAAACAACCCACTGATAAAAATAGATTTCTTCAAGTGCGAAGGAGAAAAAACATCAGTTTAAAATAAATCGCCTTTTGAATCAGAGATCAGCATTCAGCCACCCTGAAGGTAGAAGCTCATTAAAACTCGACATCACACTAACCTAATTATGCTCGGCGAGGAGGTAAAATTTCCAGTTGCCCTGTCCTGAGCTGAACAAATGACATTTTGGATAAGCCTTTTTTATGTTGTTTATGCTGCCACTTGAAGTGTAAATTAAAAGCAAAAGCTCTTTATAGACCAAGTCATTTCGAGGGTGCGGGACTTCATTCTGGAACATGGTTTTTGCTCACGATAGTCCAATATTATTATTATTAGTACCATAAACACGCACACATGAAAATCCAAGATCATAAAATATTTTTTCTCTAAATTTCTTATGTCTCTCTCTCTCTTATTTCACCTGAGAACGGCACCTACAGTTTCCTTTAAAAAGCAAAACCAAAACCAAAAAATAGATGTCTAATCTCACCAGCTGCTGGTATATCAGGATCTTCAAGGGATTGTCTAAGATACAACACTGTCCTAACTTAAGACAGAGCAGGAAGCAAAAGAAAAGCAAAAGAAAAACAGAAGAAGAAGAGACTAACAAAAAAAAAAGAAAAAAGCAAATTGGACTAGTTCAGCGCTTTAGTACAAATTTGGCACTTGCTCAAAGACTCAGTATGGTGTGCAACTGATGAAGAGAAGTCCTCTCTTGAAAGGAAATAATTGCTTGTTGGGGTTAACAGAAACAGACTCCCCACTTCCTTCCTTGCCAGCCACGCGCACAGGCACGCACGCACACACACACACACTTCTGACCCAGATTTTCCAGGGAGGAGGAGGAGGAGGAGAAAGGGGGGGTGGGGAGGAGGGAGTCAAAGGAATTTTATCTTTTTTCTTTCCTGTCAGGTGCATTACCAAAAAAAAAAAAAAATTATTTCTCTTTAAACTGTAGCACAAAACAACAAAACACATTCACAAGCCACTTGTTGGCACTGTGTACCTGAGTGAGAATTTCTAGAACATTGTAGAACAAACAGCCATAAAGTTTATTTGAAAAAAAAATAATAATAATAAAAGGTCGACGGGTAAGACTTCAGTGCTTGGGTATAGCAGCTGAATTACTGGCATTATTTTACCCATAGCTTATATCATTCTGTTGTTGTTGTCGTCGTCGTTGTCTTTGTTTCCTTTCTTCTGAGCCTTTTTTCTTCTGATGCAGGCTGATGTCTATTAGTCAGCTGATGTCCCAACTAGTTAAGACTAACAGTTAAAGTAACAGTCAGTGTATGAGAAAGTTAATGTGCTTGGCCACTGGCAAGGATAAACCAGATGGGGCTTTATTTATTTTTTTTTTTTTTTCTCCTTGAAGTCCTATAGGTCACGAGATATTTGGACCCTGATCAGTTGGCTTGCCCCGCAATGTGATTTTCACTGTCACTGCCATAGTCCGCATCAGGGTCATCCTCTTCCTCATCGTATTCATCGTAGATTTCTCCATTGACGTCATCGGTCTGCATCTCTTCCTTGATGTGAGGCTCCTCGCCTTTGATGCCGTAAGTGCTCTGGATGACGGGCATCCCGGGCTCCGGGCTGCTGGACACGCTCGAGTGCTCGGAGGGCAGATGTGGGGAAGGCATTCCAGCCATGGCGATGGCTCCTGGGTAAACTACGCCCGCGGTGGCAATGGGAATCTGTGCTTGTTGCCTGCCGTGGAGAAAAAGTAAAGGGATGTTTGCATACTGGAAGGAACAGAGGGCAAGAAAACAGCACTTGGCAAGCCCGTAGCATACGCTCTTGCGCATTCACAGGAAGCTCCTGGACGGCCCATACAAGACAACCCTTACACCAATATTCCAGACTCACCAACTGATGCTCCTGAAATGAGCATCAACCCAAAACCAACGTCATTGATAAGAAACCCCCATCTCTATAGCTGTGCCTGAACCACACAGCTTCAGCTTGCCTGCTTGTGACGCAAGCCTCTGTCCTGGGTAAACTGGATGTCCCATGAGCTGCCAGCCAAAAATAAAAACTTTTCAAGCGCGAACCAACTTAAAAAGCAAGGATTTTGAAAATCTCCCTTTTAAATAACCCAAACTGCTGGCAGGACTAGACATAAAAGTAACACACTGCCAATGGGAGAGACGCTGTGTTTGCACAGGAAAGAGGAGGTGCTGTGGGAAAGTACCAACGGATCAGGAGAAAGCAAGGCGGGTCTCTCCAAAGAGGCACTCCACCTTCACTCAGAGACCTGGCCATTATTAGGGACACGAACAGGGGGCTTTCTGGGGGCAACACGGGTTTACAGGATGATCACTAAGGGCCTCCCACTGGAAGGTGATGGTTTCCACAGTGAGCGGCACTTTCGTGAAAAGCAGAACCTTTGAAGGAAGGTGGATAAAATTGGAAAAAGGCAGACTTAAAATGGAAGCATGCATTATTTAAAAATAAATAAAAAGCAAGCAAGCGACATGGGCATTTGAGAAAATCCTCTACAGGATGCCTTTATACAGCATCTAAGCCTTGGAAACCTGTCTGCAGTAATGAAAGAAGAATTATTCCAGGCTATAGAAATTCCCTTTGCATCAAGAACACTAGCTGTGTTATACCAGTGTTTGTTTCCCTGAGAAGCTTCAGGGTCCCAACAAGCCTAGAGGTTTAAAATTCATGCTCCTTTTGTTTCCTTGCTGCATGAAGTAATTCCATTGCAGTAATACTCTTCGGTACATGCTACACATTGTAATGTCATCAGCGGTGTGTCCATCTGCACTGAAAAGCCTTGCCACAGGAGACAGGGCAGAGTCTCTTGAGATGAACATTCTTAATTAAGAATGAAACCCTCCCCTGTTCCCCTGCCTGCCTGTGCCCTGGCTGTACAGTAAGCCTTGCACAGTACAGTGATCCTGAAAGGCTCTCCTCTGCCAAACAGCTTTACATTTGTTTGGAATCGCTTGCTGCATTTTCAGACCCTGTCTGCCTGCCGTTCGAGCGAGGCCTCCCTCCACACAGCCCTTATTTCCACGTTTCTGGAAGTTGTCTCAGCTGAAGATATAGCTCTTAAAGTAGGGAGCGGATCTAATTTGCATTTTATTCTTAATTCAATAGGAAGGCTTTTGTTTTCTGGAGTCAGCATTTCTGTAACAAGATTCAGCACACTTAAATTGCTTTTAATATTTAACAATAGGAACACTTTGCACTTAAATGGCGCTTTTCAGAGTGCTTTTCAAATATTAAATAATTTAAGAATAGTATTTTTCCACTTCTATAGGATGTCCACTCTGGAGGATCTCAAAGCAGTCCTCAGATACTAATGTATTAGGGCTCCCAGCAGCCCAGTGAGGTGAGTTTATACTACCACCATTAAAGATAAGGAAATGGAGACATCAAAGAGTTAAGAGTTGCAAAAGAAACCTTCCCACTATAGTGCCTTCAGAGAGGCTCTCAGCACGTCCCAGCAGCTGGCATACCCACAGCTCTTGCAAACCCCATCACATATTTTGGTGCCCAGACAGGAGCTGGACTGGTGTTTAGAAGTTTAGCCCGAAATGACCTGTACCAGGTGATGCAGCAGATGGGGAACTAAAACCAGGAATGCATCTGTAGTGCTGTGACTGCCAGCATCAAACACTGACCCCGCTGCAGTCATTGGCTGCTTTGTCAGTAACTCCTGTAAAGATTTCACCCCAGGTTCTGTGCTCTAGTGCCCCAGTGCAAATTATCCCCTGAAATGTCTTGATTTCAATGTCAGCCTTGTTTGGAAAGCTAAATTATTTGCAGAATGTTACAAGGTTAATTTTTTTTCCCATGATGAAGCATGCATGTTAACCAGATAAGCAGTGTTTTGGGGACTCTGTTGCCACCTATTCTTTTTCCAGAAGGCCCCCCTCCTCTTTTTTTAATCTCTTGATGCCAAATGTTGGCTGACTTCCCTGTGTTTGTTTCAGTGCTTACCATTGGGATCACTGGACCTGCCAGCGCCACAGGGTTAAGCAGCTCAAATTTCTCTGCTGAGCAGCTTATTATAACAATGCACACTGTAGCTGTTTAAAACACAGTCTGATGACACTTAACAGTTGCTGGACAGATATTCTCTCCTTTATTGCTCCTTCTAATCATTAACTAGAGGGATGTGCAACTCAGTTAATATTAAAGCGATTCCAAATTCAGATGAGATAGAACACAAATTCCATTATTTCCGAGGGTCGTTCTTGTTGCTGGTTTTGCTTTTTTTAAGATTACTATGTAGTTTTTCATTTTCTGGAGTGAACAGAGAAATATTGCAGAATATTTGATTATTTCTGATTCTTTTGATCTACTGTAACCAAAACCAAGGAATCTTTGCAGAGGGAAAATACATCCTAGTTTTCCAAGCAGATTTTAATCTAAGCATATCAGGCTGATCTATTATCTGTTTATCAGAACCAGTCTTCTTGAAAATTATGCTCAGCACAGAGCATTTAGCTTACTGTACTGGAAGATACTCCCTAGTATGACAAATGCTGTCATGATGAACAACGCCAACAACTTCATGCCTGATATGAATTAACTGAGCCAAGTCCATATTCCAGCTCAAGTTCAGTATATTCAGCAGTTCTTTTGCAGACCACTTGTTACAGATCATACTGAATGCAAACTTGTATTTTTGGCTTTCAGATCATGAAGCACTACCATAGATTCATTCAGATATACTCTCTGAGGCCTCGTAATAAAGTAATACTTACAAGGCTTTATTACAAGACTTACATTTCATTGGAAAATGTTAGGCTTTTTTTTTTTTTTCTTTTGCATGATCAGAGTGGAAATGAGACAGTTGGCCAAAGCTGTAAGATGAGCATATAGCAGAGCCAACAAAAAAAATCCCTAACTGCTAACTTCCTCCTGGAACACATTGTTTTAAAGTATAAGCTTCATATTCTGTTAGCAATATAGAATGTTCTTGCCAATAAAATATAACATTTACCACACCAAATTAAGAATTCTTCCTGAAATTTTTTTTTTTGCTGAAACGAGTGGTAGTTTTTAAAGGTCCCATACCCAACATTAAAATACTGCCTCATCTCCTGGCGTCTGTTGCGCATGATAGCCTTGTACTCGCCAATGCGTAATTTTTTGCCATCTACAAGGCAGGTACGCTTCGGCCTTGGCTTGTATTTGTAGTCTGGGTATTTCTCCAGGTGCTGCTTGCTGAGTCGTGCCTGTTCCTCATAGTACGGCTGCTTCTCTAGGTTTGTCATTGCTTTCCAGCGAGATCCTGTCAAAAAAAAAAAAAAAAAAAAAAGAAAACAAGAATGAGAAATGAGAAAATGAGATTCTGCTCTTCAACAAACACTGAAAGGCAGAGAAACAAGTAGGTCACCCAGAACAAGATACCTACGGTCATAATGCTTTGGGCTGGGAATATGTCAGAGCTTCTAGACAGGGGTCAGGTCTTGTTTATATTTGACTGGTAAACCTCTTGGCTGTGGCCAAGAGGCAGAGAGAGAGGATACTGGAAGTTTTGACTCAATATTTTACTGAAACTTATCTACATTGCAATGTTTTTCAGGTGGGAAGTCAAACCACCATCCCGACAATGAGAAATCCCTGACACTTTGTTTTAGAAAACAAGGCAGTGTATTTAAATGGAATCACCAAAGAGCCCCTAGATACACAGAATCTGCTCTGCTAATTCCCCCCCACTTCTCCTTGGCCATGGGTCCATTTTCACCTCCTCTTCTGGAGGAGGCACCAATTCCATGCGCTGGGATCTAGTCGCTGTATTCCACCATGGCTGGATCAAGGCATAAACTCTGGATATGCACATGTCTACAGCTTAGTCTTTCATGAGAAATAACGTATCTTTCTAGCTTCCATGTTTGTGATAAGCAGACTATGAACTGATCGTAAACGCTGCTGGGTACAGGAGCCTGCAAAGACCCTGCAGCAATGCCTCTAAGAGCTATAAACTATCCCATATGTCTCAGTGGGGTTTTAACTCCAAGACCAAATCCTGGTGAACACTGACAGCTCCAACTTAAAGAATTTAGTATGTGTCATGAAGGGAAGAGCACTGGGATACTGGCATACCTCTCCACGGAGCTGCACTATGGCTTCCTTGTTGGCAGCCCTGTTTCTGACACTGCCTGTGTTAGTGTCTATATTTGAGCTAGGGAAATAACGAAGACTTTACAATTATTTTCAAGTGCCTCCTGAAAATTACAAACTAGTATTTCTTAAAAGGATATAACATGGGAGCAGAAAGTAAAATTTCTTGAATCAGTTATCCTATTTTATTTTTCCATGAACTACAGAAGTGCTTCAGGGTAAGATACATTTCAAATAACAGGAATGGTCCAAGCTGTGAAACGTGTGGCCTAGAAGGAAAACTTTATTGGAAAATAGTCAATTTTCCCATTGGAAAAAAAGTTTGAATAGTTTCTCAATTTAATGGGTTCATAATGTGTTATGTCATACTTGACTTCCTCTTGTTCTTCATTTTTTATGGTTACTCATACCGTACTTAGCTCATGCTATTACTCAGGCTGGTCTTAGCTCACCATGCCCCTAAGACTCGCAATATAAAGAGTGTAGTTACCCTTCCCAGGAAAGAAAACAGTTTGGTTCCCTCTAGAAAGCCTCCTTCTGGTCATTGACACCATTTCCCCCATTGCTCTTTGAATCTTTACTCCAAGCTGCAGTTTGGGCTCCCGGAGTGACAGGCTAACAGCCTGGTACAGCCTGACCTCACACCTGGAGACAACCGATTCATAAATAACCTTCTGAAAAGGAGCAACAGACATCCCTTTCACAGCAAACATTACTTTGCAGTCAAACCCATAATTTTTCATGATTTTTACAACACATGACAGCTAGCTCTGGAATGGGAAACGGTTTAACTACATTGTTATTAGCTTAGGTACAGCACCGTATTAGTGTGACTAGATGGTTTCTAGGATTTGGACTAAACTGCAGGGCACTTCACATGTCATACAGACATTGTAGCTGTGCACAGGGATCCGTGGCAGGGCTCTGTGTTACGCAGGGTAACAAACCGCTGTGGCCAGAATGCTGGTCAGCAGCTTTGTCTCCTGTGGAGAAATTATTCCAAGCTTTTTTTTTCTGGCAGAGGAAGGGACGCCAACTTTCCACACGTAGTAACTCCTAGGTTTTGGGCTAAATGTCACAGTGATAATCATGTAGCAGCTGCCAAAATACCGAGCATCTGCTAATGCTGAGTAAGATGGAAACGTAGACAGGGCCTGTGTTGAACGATGTCAAGAATTCAGGGTGAAGCCTGTGAGCTGTACGGGAAGATGCCCAGATGCAGGTCTACCTTCAAATTCTACCTCAGAGACCCTGGCACACTGGCGTTTTAGCATATGAAGAAAATCATAAAAGTTAGTCTAAACCCAGAGTTTTCTAATCACAGACCTGCTGTAGTGCCACTGGCTTAGAAAAACAGCCCCAGTCCCACTTCCTGCTGATTAATCACTTTTTATTTATGAATAATAAAGCTGAAAACCTCAGTCTTCAAGCAAATCTTAAAAACTGCTTTAGATGCTGTGAGGGAACCTGCAATGTTGGACCTCAGAAATAATTTTAGACAGATATACAGACAGAAAGGTGGAAATTAAAATCAGTTGTTTCAAAATTGCCATGAAAATGTTCTATCCCAGCGCAATTCCCTTCTCACTGCACTACCTCACCAGCTGCAATCCTATCGTCAGGTCTGAGCAGGCAGATTCCTATCCCTTCATGTGAAAAGATCTGTAAATAGTGGGTGAAGTTAGGCAAACACATAAGTCTCTGCAGGATCAGGGCCATAAAACCTGAAATTTTGATGCCTAATATTTGTACCTACAGTTACACATACAATATTTATACATAAATGTCATTTCTTATGTTTTTCCTTCTTAAGCTGCAAACTTAATGCAACGTAAATCCTGGCAGTCTCACCGGTCTTCCTAGCAAATTTTTAATAGCTGCCTTCTGCAGTGATACCTCCTCTTACTATGACTTTACTGTTTTTACAAAAAACAGTATCATTTACTAGTTTACTAAATTACTAATTTACTAAATATAATTTACTAGTATGTTTTGAAGTACCATAAATAATTAAACAAACAAAGCTGTCAAAATAAAGTTTGAAAAAGGGCACATTTTCTGATGATAAACCCTTGTTTTTTACATTTTATTATTTTCACTTATTTTCTTAGTAATATACAACATCCAATCAGCTCTCTGATTGCTCTTAATGTGAAATTTTGAAAGTTTGAAGACTATGTGACTGTGACCTTTGAATCTGCACTCTCAGGCAAGCTAAGCTATGAATGAGTATTGTCAATCAACATACTAAAACTGGTTAAAAATGCCTTGTGTTTGGACAAAATATATTTGTAATTGCTTTATCTGCCACTGTTTTATGTGTCTATAAACACACACGGGCAGGCACAGGTACCAAGCTCAAGCCCAAACAAGGTGTGATTAAAGAATCTTGAAAAATCCTTCCTTTTAAGGGAAGATTTACACTCTTGTGTGAGCTTTCTGCTCACCATCTGTGTTAGAAAGCTTTGAGTGGGTCAAGTATGCGTGGCTTTTCTCCTTGACTATGAAAACAAGAGCCCCTTCCCCTCCCTGGATGCATACATAATGCCAAGGAGGATTCTCGCACCATTCTCCCTCGTCTGGTGGCTGAAGCATTCAGAAAACAAATGAGAAAATTCTAAGGCTTTGCAGCACCAAACGTGCCTCCTACCCGCAACGCGAGCCGGGTCACTTCGAGCTGTGCCCACACGATGGCTGTGAGGGTGGCTGTAGATGCCACCTATGTAAGTCCAGGGCAGAAAAAGAGATGTCCTCATGTGGTGCCCTGGTACTTGTGCTCAGGCACACACATACGTGTGCGAGGTGGGGTTAGGAGCAATGCTTAGCGCTGATTTTAAACCAAGTTTTTCTGACAAGAATTTTCAGCTGTTTGTAATATTCCCTAACTTCTAGTCCATTAGACTGACATTTTTCAGTCTGAGTTATCTGAATTGGGCCCGTTTTATGTTTGAAAAATACCCTCACATACACAAAAAACTTGTATAATGTATAGGTATGTGTATAGGTTTGTATTCACATACCCATCCACAAGAGAGAGTTTCTGCAGGTAGTATCCAACTTCATCTTTTCCTAATCTCTTTATGCAGATTTCTCAGTGAAAGTAATTAAAATATTTACAAAAATATCTAAACAATGCATTATTAAATTGATAGGGTCCAGCAGACCCATTTTAGCACTTTTTTAACAATTTACTAAAAAAAAATCATTATCCACAAGTTTAAGTTGCAATGAACAGATGGATGACAAACGTATGCACAGATGAATTTAGTGACAAATCCATGTATCTAATTTTTATGCTCAAAACATAATACCACTGTGTCAAACATAATCCCTAGAGAATTCTAGCACTGGGAAGGGTACCTCCTCTCATTTTACTATAAAAATGACCCTTGATCGGTGACAACTCCATCTAAGCTACTCTCCGTGACAACGGGCTCTCTGACCTCAATGTGTAGCAGTGCTGAGAAAAAAAACTGGTAAGGAAAAATTGTGGCTTTCTAATAAAGAGATCCTAATACCTGGCTGAACTGTAAGCTTCTAGTTGCTCTCCCTACGCCAGTTAACAGAGAGCTCCCTGCCGACTTCAAAAGACTGGCCTTCTGCAATCGAGGGAAGACCTTTGTAAGGTTTCTGTCAAGAAAGAAGACGTGAGGACATCCCCCTCCATTGGAGTAAAAAAAAAAGAAATGTGAAGCTGGAAATAAATTGAACTATCATCTCTTACTGCTTCAGACCTTGCTTTCCCCCATATCTGGCAGCAAAACAGAAAGAGTTTGGAGTCAGCTATACTGTCTGTCACCTCAACAGGATCTGTAATGAATTTGCACATTTTACTCCAACTACTGTATATCTAATCAGAAAAAGATGTCCCCATATCTCCCTGATCTAGCGCCAAACAGTAAAAGGTGATTCCTTATGTTAACAATTTCAGCAGAATGGCTTATTAAAACCAGATTTTAGGGTATTATAAAATGCTTAGAAGCCCTTTAAAATGTCAACCAGGATCCCCAGAGACTGCGTAAAATGTCAGCCCAGCTCAAGCGCCTGTTTTAAGCAGAATGAATTAGCAGCGTGCTGTCGGAGGTTGTTATCCAAAACAATCAGTTAAGAGGGAAAACATCAAGCTCTCTTTGTATTTTCTATATGAAAAGGGCTATTCAGAATGATCTTGTAGATTTCTGAAGCTGATTACTTAAAAACAGGTTTAGCCAGGTCTACTCTCAATTTAGAAACAGACCAAAACTGTTACTGCCCTGTCCTCAGCCTAATCACATCATACACCTCTGACCAGTATAATCCCTTTTAACCAGTATAAGGTTATTTTACCATCAACATAACCAATTTAGCCTTCTAATCCTGTTCCAATAACTAATCTAATCATCTCGTACTACCCTTTTAATCATGGGTTAGTATCGCCCCATCTGCCATCTACAGCCAATGCATTCTGCCTCTCCGACCAATTTTATCTCATTTCCACTTGCCCCCTGCTAACTTTTCATAAAGCTACTCTCACCAAGATGAACTGCAAACCTCTGACCAGTCTAAACTCAGCATATTTACCAGCCCTGCAGCTGGTTACTGCTGCCATTACAATTATGCTCCGTCTCCCGAGTTGTCTGCAAAACCAATGAGACCTGCAGCCCAGGTAAACACGGTTCTTGCTTAAGCTTCTGCCCACTGGCCTGAGGGACGCTTAGGTCCTGCAACACAGTCTTTACCCGGAAAAATGCAACATCTCCAATTTGGTCACAGATATTTTTTTTTTAATTTTTTTTTTTCTGCAGAAGAGTAACTCATTAGCCTGAGTGCTCCTCATCGTTCACTTTCTGTATCACTCAGCATGTCACTTAGGACAGAATGTGGTCCTGGGAATTTGAGCAAGTAGTGAAAAGTTGGAAGATTTTGGCATGAAATTCAGTAGATGATGTTAACGACAAATATTGCTTGGGATGTGAAGAGAAGAGGATATGGAAATTAGTTCTGATGTTTCTTTTTTGATTTCAGGATTCTTTTCAAAATATTCAGAATAAAAGCAGCTTGTGATAGAGATCATGTACTAAAGGGAAATCTAATGTAACAGGAACATAATAAAAATCCTTTAAAACTGTCAGTGCATAAAATAAAAGGATGTATTTTAGGATTTTTTTTCCCTATGGCCATTGATTTGAACAGAAAGTGCTATGGCACAAATCAAATACTGTGGTGTGCTACCCATAGAATCTAGTTAGACGAAACGTGTGGACAAATAAACGATAGCAGTTGTTTTTTGCTTGTTCCACAGCCTAATGAAATGAACTGCTTTTGTCTATTCAGTTCATGTTTTCACACCAAAACCAGCACCACAATCTCAGTAATTACAAAGCCACACGAACACGTCAGGTTATGGTTAATGTAGACTGTTGGGCAGTGCGGTAGAAGCTCCCATCACTGTTGTCCTTGGTGCAGTCATTAAGTGGCAAAAAAGACACTCTGGAGACAGCAATTCTGTTGTGTCAGGTGCTCAGCTCTACTCAGTCAGAAGTTTTTTGAGATTTCGTACTGAAAGAACAGTGCTCTATCACTCTTACCTAGTATCTTGCTGATATTGGAGTTGTGCATGTCAGGGAAGGCTTGAAGGATCTTCCTCCGTTCATCTTTAGCCCACACCATGAATGCATTCATTGGACGCTTGATATGGGGCTCATTGCTACCACGCCCTCTGGATTCCCGATAAATTCGAGACTCTGAAACTCCTGCACTTCCTAAAAAGAAAGAGAAAAATATTCCCAGCTTATGTTTCATTATGTAGCTACCTCTGCCATCACCTTCTTATGTCAGGTTCTGCACATTCACTGAGTCAGTGTTCACAATAGGTTGTTATTTTTTTACTCGAAGCATTAGGAAATACCATATATTGCATATTGTCTGGTTTTTAGTTATTCTATTGATTCAGTATCACATAGTATAGACTTGATGAAAAGTTCCAATAGTTTTTTTCAAACACAGTTTTCTAAACCATCTTTTACTTCTTAATAATGTAAAACCAACACTTATCAATATAGATTTTCTTTTCACTTTATTCCTTTCCTGATTACAGAATGCTGGTCTTATTATGTTCCCTAGTTTCTACCTTTTTTATGGTGGGAATGGGATGATATATGGCAATCATCAGGTGTTTCTTCTTAAGCAAGTCTCCAGCTAGCAAATGAACATTTACACATGTTTTTATACTTACCTCTCCATAACAACATAACCAACAGCAGAGAAAGAAATGAACATTACGCTTTACTTCATCAAACCAAGGAAGTTCCTACAGATGCAGAGGGCGCATCATATGTGGATGATCAGGCTTATAATTCATGGGGTCACTGTGTGATCTCATTTATCCCACATGTATTTGCCTCTTTTATTCCCTTTTACCATAAGAAGTACATTCTTGGTCCAGTCTTGAGAAGCGCAGTGTACAAAAGAGAAGGCTAAAAATCACCTCCAGAATTAAAACACCACATGATGAATCACTTTTTCCTGCCTTGTTTCATAGCCACTTATTGCTAACGGCTCTTACTCCTCACAGGCCTCCAAAGCACTTGGATTCTCCTCCAGATCCCATCAACATGTACACACAAACCTGGAAATAAGGATACGCCATTTGTACTGACCGTCAGAATCTCCACTCATGTTGAAATCCATCATCGCGTGGCTAAACTTCCCGTCTTCACTCTGTTTTACTGCCAGTTGCTGAGTCAGGGTCTCCAGTGTTGTTTTGTCCTATATGGGCAAGATGATGGGATTTGGATCAGGAAAATAATTAAACATTGTAACTGCAAAGTTCATAGGTAATTTAGAAGGTTGATAGGGAAGCTGGATAACAACTTATTCACAACAGTTTACTGAGCCAGGTATTTAAGAATACATAACACTATTTTTTCTGGAAGGGATATGGTTGCAGACTCTACCAAGTTCCTTTTATAAGTTCCTAGCTTATTAGCTAGTGATGAGCAAACTCCATAGTGTTGAAAAGATTGGTTTAGTTAGGCATGAATAAATTGGCTGCATATCTGAAGAATGCTTCAACTCTCCCTGTCCCTGGGACTGTGAAGCTGGACTAGAGGTTTAGATCATACATGCTCTTTCGCACTGTATTTATTGTTTTACTCCATTTCCAGACTGCAATCAAAGTGCAGAGGCAAGGGCGACTTTGCCCTTTTTCTTTTTTGAAAGGCAATATTTTAGGAAGTAGCCCACAGGGAAAGAAAAAAAAAAAAAAACCCAGCCCCAAACCCTGTAGTTCAAACTTATTCAGGCCTTGGGAAAGGGTCAGGCTGAATTAAGAGGGATACTTGGGCAGCAGTTTGCGCTCTTGTCCAGACTGTTTTGCCCAACCCTACTAACACCCCGTCCATCACTCATCTAGTCAGAACTATCTGTGAACCCTGGATTGCAACAGGCTAGTGCGTGCTGCCAATTAATCTGTCAGGCTGCAGCAGTGTCTAAAGACATTGCCAGAACAACATGCCAGGGCCATCAATTCCAATGTTCCCTTCAAAACACCTCGCTTCCCCCTGAATTGTTTGACTTCACAAATACAAAGGTGTTCCATTTTCCAACTGTTTTTGTTTTCCCAATGAATTTTACTCATAAACATTCTATCTTCCTGACAATCATATGTTTAAAAATAAATCTTTTAGGAAAGCAATACTAACATTTCAAAATGTTAGGCACTGTGCCTTTTGCAAAGCTAAGAAAATGACATGATACAGAATGATAATAAAGTGGCTCCAGTCGAAAAAATTCTTTTGAGCTTCTTTCGGAAAGAAAGATTGCTGTTTTCTTGCTCTATTCCACTCCTGATGACTGTAAAAGATAACAAACTAAAAAAACTTCTAGATTTCACACAGCAACCAGAGACTTTACAACTATTCTACATAGCCTAATAATGTCACTGGGTTGTATTATAGAAGGAAACAGAAAAGAGAACAATGAAAATACAGAAACGCTTCCCGCAATGTGATGTCCCTGCATCTGCAATTCAAAGAACAGTTCAAATTACTGCAAGTCATTTCACAAAGATTTTCTTGAGAGAGTTAGAAAGAAGGCTAATCTGCCAACTTCGTCCGCTGGCACAGAGTAGGGCACGCGAGGTTAACTTTCCTTCTCCTCAGGTTCATTTTCATCCTGGATCCCTTTTGCACTGCTGGTGCTCGGGTGGTAAGCAGACCCATCACCACCAAAACTGTGTGAGACGAGTTAGCCTCTTGGTTTTGGCACGGAAAATGTGTGCAGCAGAGTCAGCCTAGCACAAGAAAAAGGTTTCTGTAACGCTTCCAGGCACAGCAGATCCAAAGAGCTTGGAGAAGCTTCGAATAAGCACCTGAACTATTCAGGCATTTAGCTTTACCAAACTCTTTGATCTACTGGTTTTAACTCAGCTCTCATTTCCAAAGCAGCCTGTTGGTGGACAGAAAGTCAGGAATAAGTTGACTTTGTATTTCTTCCAAATGGGTCTCAGATATATAATGGAAGTCAACAGTTTTCCCTTAGAAAAAAGAAAAATGTATTTACCGCCAACTTCATAATGGTAGAGTTCAAAAACTTTTATGTCAGAAATCGTTTTAAAATGCTGCCACCAACCAACCTACTATATGAAAGAACATCTCCTCTTATATTAGGGGGGAAGGGAGTTGCTCTGTTGCAGACTTTTCTTGAATCAGATATAAACCCCTTAGAGAAACAGAGCTGAGAGCGCAAAGGGCACAGGCTTAACAGCTTTTTCTTTATGCAGTAAATGCAGCTGTTGAAGTCAGCGGCAGTCACGTCCAGACCCACGCTCTGCCGACATGATCTGATGGAGTCTCACGGTCAGCGAATACGCCTGCACGCTGCCCGCCAGGTGCGCGCTGGGTACCCCTCATTTAGCAGGGTTTGCCTTAACAAGCCTACGGATGCTCTGCTGCTATCCGTCTGGGGCAAAGTCTGCCATTTGGAGGTACAGCCACGCTGGATGAAGGGAGGGACAACAGGCATGGTCGCAGAGCTGGATGCTACTCAGCCCCAGTGCCTGGAGGCATCTCTCCGGCCAGCCCAAACACGGGGAGACCACCCTTTGGGGAACATGGGGACAATTTACTCCCTGCTACCGAAACACAGAGAGTGACAACGTGACTCAATCAGCAACGATAAGGTAGCGGTTAAACAGAGCATTCTGCACAGTGTTGGTCTTGAAACAGAGGGTGTCAAAACGGCCAGCTGTACATTCCCCTGTTAAACGTCTAGAAACGATTAAGTTTAAAAAGTACTCAGGCAAGAATAAGTCTCGGACCTGCTCTTTCCTAAGCCTCTGCAACCGCCCTGGGAGAGCTGAAAGAGATCAGCAACAGCCTGGCAGGATGCAGAAGCCTGTCTACAACTAAGTAGCGTTCTGATTTCCTGTCTTACGCTCTTCCCATTAAACACACGGCAGCTGATTTTCCCCAGTCCTGACATACAGAAAAGCTTTTACAATGACAAAATATTCAAAAGGGCCTAAGCAGCATTCCTGTGTCATTTTACTTGAAAGCTTTCACTTGATGACTTACTGCTTTTCATTTGATGGAAACATCTCCTTACCTTTCCTACAGAATACTTCAGTTGATGGAGAAAGCATTTATGAAAGCCCCAAAGAAACAGAAGGAAAAAAAAAAAATCTTTTCTTCCCTGACCTCAAATAAACTGCCAACCTGCTGACATTGCTAGCCCAGCCTCCTCTCACAGAACCTATTTGAGAACTACTGATAAGAGATCCACAATGGTTTCAACTTTATACACAGGGAGAATCTATTTATCATCATTATCTTAACGCAACAGCAAATTACACAGTCTTAAAATTGCCACCACTCTGCTCTGTTGGATTAGCTGGGTAAACAGTAGCAAGCTGTGGTACCATCCGGGGATAACAGGTGGAGTACGTGCATGTTGGGCTCAGCAGCACACTTTAATAAAGTGGTTGTGATACAGCACTACAACTCAGAAGGCAGTGGTAAATTCCTGCACACTACACTGGGCCACGGGCAAACTTAGCATTATATCGAGCTCTACATCCACTTGGCTTGCTGGGCAGAGAAAGAAACAGGGAACAGAGTTCAACTGATGAAATCATACATGCTTTCAAGTTTTTAAAGCTACAAGAAAACAACCAGAGCGATAATCCCTTCCTTTCAGATTTGCCCCACGCCCCAAAGATATCAAATGCTATTCATCCTACGAGCAATGCGTGAGTGGCATCAACTGCAGCCTAGAACCAATACAATGCCTGGGGAGAACAGGCAAGGTTGGTCCAAATCCAGGGAAATAGTGCAAAGAATTGCCAATGAGACCTGCTAAAAATCAGATGGCACAAAGCAGTGAAAAGAAAAGGTAAGGAACGCCTCCGCTCTTGCAGGAGAAGAAACATAGGGATCTCTTGCTAAAGATGAAGTGATTCTTTTTCTTCTGAATTTCAGATCAGGCCCCAGAAGGCTGAAATGCATCTTATAAACATCTTTTTCCTCTATGAAGAGGTTGGGAGAAATTATCTTAATGGTCATTTCTACTGGATTGTAGGAGAGACTCTCCACAGGGGCAGTGAGAGCTCTGTTGTCTGGATCATTTAAAATTGTAATGGCCAAACCAGAGAAGATAATACTGTAGAGAGCAATCAATCCCACAATAGTCCAATCGTCCAAACATAACCGGAGAGGTTTCATCAATAGCCACAATGTGATGAGAAGTTTCTAAAACTTTATTAATCAAAGAAAGTAATCTGCTGGAGAAGATTGATTTGTACCACAGCTCCTAGCAATGGTCTAATTATAAAAGAAAGAACAATGAAAAACACATACACACACGGAATGTGTCATGTAGAAAAAAAATATATAAAAAATGACTAAGCACCGCAAGTCAGACTCAGTTTTGTGGTCAGCTGCAAAAGTTACTTGGCTCTCTGTCACGGATAGCTGTCATAGTTTAACAAAACATTGATCTAAAAATGACAAGAACTTGGTTGCAGTCTCTTTCATAGAAGAAACATAAAACAAGAAGAGTCAAAACATATGTAGAACAGCCTGATAACAATTGCCAAAACTCCTCCCACTACTATACAAACATGAAGCAAAACCTTGGAAGGTTTGAGAAATCAAGACCTTCTGATATATTTCCCTCCTCTCCTCTGACCTTGCTGCTCCTGTCTTGTGCTGGATCGTGCTACCAACGCTCAGGGTCCACCTGAGACCACGTACACACCTCCACGCCTGAAGGACTCCACAGTTCTTCCAGAATACTGCGAATGCTGGGCATATGGCAACGGATCCCTCCTCCCCCTCTTTGAGACATCCTTTTGGCTAGGGTATCTGGCAAACACTGACAGTACTCTGAACTCCGTTAGAATTGTATTTTGGCAAGAGCTGTTTTTCCGATTGCATAATTCAAGGTTAGCAGTTTTACTGAAGCAGTCCACTCTTCACTTTTCTACTCCCCTCACCCTAACCCCCGTTTCCCCTGATATGAATATTTTCCCTCTCGGTTTTATGCCTGCAGAGATACGGCCAGTGTAGAGCACTGGAGGAGGAGCATTCAGGCACATCTCTTCACATTCCTGCTTTTCTTATTCCAAGTGAACTGAAAGGCCAGGCAAAAAGAAATTAAATAAATAGGAGTAGCTGGAGAGAGCCAAACACAGTTACATATGGCCCACAAGGAGAAACTCACTCATCAGTTCTTGCACCTAAGAATTACAAATACACTGACGGACAGGCTGCCTGCTACCTTTGTTCCCTTCAGTGTCAATACATAAAAAGAAACAGATGGTTGTCCTTTTTAGAGTCCTATTTCCCCCCCACCCCATCCCCAAGTGCAAATTCCCGTACCTAAACTCTAAAGGTGGTATTTTCAAATCGATTGAGTTCTCACAAGCTTGTTTTTATCTTAGATTGTTGAGCAGGGCCTGTGACATCATCTAACGCACTTCGTGCTGTTGAGGCAGAAGTCTCTCAGCAAGCCGCACTAAATACCAACCGTTCAGACACGTACCTTGGTCAACATGCATCAGATCTTGAAGTACTAGGCAGACTAGCTGCTAGACTACGATCCCATAATGAAAGTTCACTTCTGTTTATGACAGAAAAACATCTTTAATTATCAGACACATTGGTGGTGCCAGGTGTTATCCATTCATCATTATGATATTTTTCTTAGCTTTCCAAAAAGGTGAAGAGTCTTATCCTACATCTGACAGGAGCGATGATTTTGTGAAAGTAATCTTTCTGTGCAATTCCTCTGCCTCTTGCAGTAATAAACATCAGAATAGCTTGTGTTATAAAATCTTCATCCACAGTCTTTCAAAATGTGGAAAACATGAGGTTGGAAGGCATTACGGATGACAAAGAGCTGGAAGAACGCAGAGGAACCACTGGCAGTAGTGAGAGGGTGCCCAGAGGTTTTGCACATAATGAATTATTTGCAGTCCAAACTCTATTCCTGCATATTAATGCCATGGTACTTCAAAACAGGTTACACCTATAACTGCTGTAAGAGAATTTCTGGTTCTTTTCCAAGGGATCTTCTATCTAGTTTTAGGTCTTTCTGTGTAACAGATCACATTGCCCAAGTGTTTTGCACTCATCAGAGAATTTAGCCACGTCGTCTCACAAAGAAAGGGATTAACTCTGTTTACCAGATGGGAAACTGAACCACATACTAAGAGACTTGCCAAAGGTTCCTTAGTAAGGCTGGTGGTTTTAGGAACTGAAACTAGCACTCCTGAATCTTATCTAAAAATTATAACGTCAATCTTAGAATTTCTTTGTGAGTGTGGAATTGTGACTCTTAGTGATGGTACATGTCACTAGGGAAAAAAAAATAAAAATAAAAATAAGAGCAGTTACAGATCCGCCATTACAATGGACCTTGCTTAAGTAACGCTTGCAGGGCTGTAAAACCCATAAAAAGCACATGCATGAAATGATAAAACAGAGTGAGACTTTCAAATGTTGACTCAGTAATTGTTAAACCCCTTCTGGCTGCACAGTTTTATAGTCTTCTACTGTACTAATGAAAAGGGAAGAAACAACAAAGAAGGGTTTTAGCCTTCCAATTATATAAACTCTGTGGACCACCAAAGAAGATGAAAGATTATTTATAATGTCACAGCAATTTATCATTTGGGAAGGTTTTTTTTTTTGTTGTTGTTGCATCAAAGTTTAGTACGAAGAAACAATGCATTCACCACCCCCTCAGCTCTTTCAGTCTTGCTTATCTGAGATCTCTCTTTTTCATAGAACAGTCCACCCACAGAACCTAAAAGCAACATTACAAGTAAGAAAATAAAATAGCAGTCTTTATTTGTGGTTCTTCCTGATTTTACGGTACTTCTTTCAAGATTATTACATTCAGTCTTAGTTGGGGCTCCATCACTTGGTAAAGGAGCCACATCTTTTGGTTTAAGGTATATATTCAAATCCAGATCCATTCAATGTTGCCTGAAAATCATTGCTTCTGATTTGTAACCTATATAAAGTGCTACATGGCCTCAGTAGAGAGGTGTCCAATTAGGTGTTATAGGGGAGAAATCAGATGGATCAAGTAGGCCCAGACATTTAACTACTCTCCCCTCAGGAACAGCCACGCAGTCACAAGGGAAATGTATGGAAATTTCTATAGGCATTGTCTTTGCCGTACATTATGGACGTAGGTATTTGGTTTCTATGGGCTCTCAAGTCAGTACCTTTCAAAGCACCAAAGGCAAGACAGAATCCACTGAAATTAAAATAGAAAATTCCCCAACAACTTGGCAGCCTTAACTGTCAGGCCCTCAAGATTTTTTTAAATCTTTTTAATTTGTGAAAGAATGACTACCTCATTAAAATATAGAAACAAACTGATGGGAAGTAGCAATTCTACAGGTAACGAGGGCACTGAGGTCCTGCCTTTTGGTTATGAGCTTGGAGAGGCAATGTAAGTCAGGATCTTTAAAGGAAAATGGAGGTAGGGCTGGCCCAGCCCATTACTTCAAAGACGAAATAAAAAGGAAAGCAAAAGTTAAGCAGAATGATGAGAGAGACTGCTTCTTTCCTACAAAAGGTTTCACAGTGCAGACACGGGCATCAACCTCAACCAGATCCAGCGGTAATCCGCTGACTGCAAATAGGTTAAGCGTTACATGACCCAGTTTCTCATCTAGACTGCTCTCTGGGCTGACACACTGCGTGACTTTGTTCAGTTTCCCCAACTAAGCAGGACGGAGATCGCGACATTCTCCCACCATTGTGAAGAGTTTTGAGATCCCTGGATGAAATCTGCCGTGTAAATTTTAATGAAGGATTTCACGGCAAGTCAGGAAGAGCCGCTGCAATGGATCGGCAAGGCAAAGAAGGGTTAATAGAGGAAGAGAGGTGGCACATCAAAAATGAAACAAGATGAAAATCACAACCCATGCAGGATATCCTGGGAAAGAGGGTCTACACGCACGTAAATAGAAAGCAAGAACAGAGTCTCTGCTTTCCTGGCAATTGTTTATTAAACAATGGGTGACTCAACTGCACGGCAGCGTTACAGATATATCGGCCATTCTTTTCTGGTTTTCTCTAGAAGGTATTAAAATTATGAAGGCTGCTGTACCTTTGCTTACATTTCTTCCAGCCCTAACAAAGGGGCTTGCTATCTAGGCTGTCTCCTAAGGAAGAAACCACACCATTTTCCCAGTCAGGCAGTAAGGTTTAGCTTGTCTACTCCCCAGGGTCAGCATCAATACAATTAAAAGTAAAGTTCTGCACCCCCAAAACATATTAGCGGCTGTTTGATGGAGAGCTAAGTCAACACCTGCATACTAGGATGGGAAGAACAGGACAGGCCAATCCCCCAGGAGACTAAGTGGATAGAATTCACAGAAGAACCAGACTCTTATTACACTGACGAGAGGTACTGCACTGATGCTGCTGTCCATGAATGTGCTGAAAGTCCTAGCTATTGGAGGTACATGATTATGTAAAAATAATAATAACATCTCAGGAAGTAATTAGCTGTCATGGCTGTAGGGCACAGTTTAGAACTTAAACCCAAAGACTCAAAAAGCTCAAAAGACATAACAAGAACTCTAAATCAATTGTATGTTTTTTCTCAGGAGGAAGTCGATCCATCTTTATTGGGCTTAATAAAATTTCCACTAAGGTATAAACAGCTGCAGTCCTCCTAGATCCACACTAGCCTGTGAATGTTTCCAATCTCTGCCCTTTGGAGTGAACAAAGACTTTAATTCTCATTCTAACTGCAGCACCTGGAAGCATCCAGGGCTCTTCCCTTGCCTCTTTGCCTGCTCTTCCCCTTGATTTCAGTGGAAGTTTCAGGCACACATCCATGGGCGCAATGTGTCCCTCCCTCTGCATGTTTCATTTTTTATTAGCTAACCCTGCCCATGCATCCCTGCCATAATGAGGCACTAAAGACACACACACACTCTCTCTCTCTTAATTTTTCTCCAAAAAATGTATCTGGGCATTTAAATGCGATGATCATCGGGAGGGGAGGGGGGGATAAGGGGGAAAG